>JAWNOA010000049.1:0-74462 GCA_035046345.1 Drosophila birchii
ATATATATATATATATCTATAAGTATATATATATAAGTAAAGTAACACTATTTAACACGGGCAGAGAGAGAGTTATGCATGCTCTAAGCGGTGAATGCAAAGAGTTCACATTTGTGTGTTTGGACACTTGGCACGCTGTCGCTGAGTGACAAAGGCAATGCCCTATGACTATTATTAGTATAACAACAAAGTGTTGTGACTTCGGATAATAAAGGGTTGCCGCTCAATTTTTACATATGTTAAGTAATAAGAACTCATATGTGCATACACTAAAATATGCTTTCTTCAGGTAAACCTCCTGTCTAAATGTTTGCCAAGATAGGTGACTTCGTCTGTTTGTGGAAGCAAAGTAACAACATGTAACAAGGGCAGAGAGAGTGTTATGCATGCACATATGTATATAAGCAATCAGCATGGGAACCATGCTGACTCGGCTCTAAGCAGTGAATGCAATGAGTTCATATCATATTACGTTTGTGTGTTTGGACACTTGGCACGCTGTGGCTGAGTGACAAAGGCAATGCCCTATGACTATTATTAGTATAACAACAAAGTGTTGTGACTTCGGCTAATAAAGGGTTGCCGCTCAATATTTACATATGTTAAGTAATAAGAACTGCATACACTAAAATATGCTTTCTTCAGGTAAACCTCCTGTCTAAATGTTTGCCAAGATAGGTGACTTCGTCTGCTTGTGGAAGCTGCTTGTTGTTTAGCCCAGTGGTGGGCATTTCCACAAGTTTAGTGTAAATGTAATGTGCTTACACTTTTGCTCGTTACCTTTGGTTCGCCAGTCTGCTAGCCATTTTTCTACAGCTAAAAGGTGTTCGTTTAGATGTTCGAGCGGCTGATAATGGCAGTGTCGTCAGCAAAGCTTGAGATGAGGATCTTGCGGCTTGTCGGAATGTCGGCCGTGTAAAGGATGTACAAGATTGTACATCCTTGGGGTACTCCTGCTTCGAAGCTACGGATGGTTGAAGTAAAGATTTTACATCTCACTGCGAAGACTCTGTTTCTGAGGTATGACTCAAGCAACTTGTGCGAGTTTTCCCGTAATAGGGATTTGATTTTATCTACCAGAACGTCGATCCAGACGAGATCAAATGCTTTTGGTACGTACAGAAATAAGGTTGTGTTCGGAAGCCGTGCGAATTTTAGGTGTTAAGCGGCTTACCTATTTGATAGTTTCATGCCATTTCTCTAAATCCGAATTGGTGCAGAGGGATCTGTTGTTTTGAAAATGTGTTAGTAGGAGCAGTTTTTCAAATAATTTTGATAGAAAGGAGCAGACTGATGCACCGATACCAGAATGGCTGCTTCTGTATCATTGTAATAACAGACTTTTTCCATTGGTCAGGAATGTAGCCCCATTTTAGTATTGAGATAAATATAAATGCGATACAGCTGACTGCGCACACAGATAATTCAATGACCATTTTTGGCGAATTTAAATCGTGACCAGGAGCTTTTCTGGGTTTATGTTTTATTTAATGACCTTAAGCATAGTGCTGGTTTCAAGAATAACTGGAGAGAACGGTGATGCTGGCGAGACATTCATCAGAGTAAATTGGTTGGATGGCGGATGAGGCTTGAAGACGTTTCAAGTGATGGGCAAAGATGTTAGCCCAGGCAATGTAGTCTCGTTGGGGTTGGTTCTTTTCGGTAGAAAGGGCTTTTGACAATTTTCGAGATGCTTCATTTAGTCTTTTCTTAGTAGCTGGGGACCTATGAGTCTGCCAGTCTCTGCAAAATTGTAGCGGTTGTAGTTTACTATATGCAGAGAGATGTCAGCGCCATCTAAGAGTCGCTCGGTGACACGGAAGGGGGAAAAAGGAAAGTAGCAAGGAGAGTAACAGTTCTTAATGTCAACTTTCCCTTGCTCTATCTCGCATATTCTGCTAGGAGTTACCGCCACTTTTTGGGCGTCTAGATCTTTCTTTTTCAACCAGTGCGTCAGAGGATCAAGTTGTATCCTAAAAGGGGATTTTACCGAATTGTGATTTTGGTGCATACAAGTCTCAGGCAGCCCGACAACCAGAAAGGAAAAGGGGTCCATATCTATATCCAGCATAGCGCTAAGGCCTAGCTGGTAAGTTGTAAAAGCGAAGGTGTTGGTGGACAAGCAATTTAGTTGAGACTTTTGTATTGTTAGGCTCGTTGCTCATTATAAAATTGCATCCAAAAACTAATAAATTAGTTAGCTGAAGTCAGGCCGCAGAAGCTCAACAACTCGACGCTCAAGCTTGAGTTTTTTCTGAGTCCCGTCGCGCAGCTGCCTTAAGGGGCAATTTTCAACGTCGCACAGTGGCGCCTTTCTGGCATTTGGCGTTGCAAAAATCATAACTTTTGAACCAAATAAGATAATCGAATAATTTAAACGGCATTTGAATATTTTTACAAAATTTTACACAACATTTTTTTGTTAAATTTCGATTTAACATTTTGACTAACAATAAACCTATATTGAGGGAATTTCTAAAAGCTGAAGCATTTATAGACTATAAACATTTGATTCCTCATCCTTTCGCGTCTTAGTATTATTTAAAACAAAAAAATCACGCTTTTAACACTGCAAATGCCCTTGCGCGCTGCCTGTACCCCTGAAGCGTTTTCACCCATATTTCGTGTTTTTTGACCCTGAGTTGTTTCACTAAAATCGCTGCCAAAGGTGGAGTCGCAGCTAGACGCAGACTATCTAAACGGATCCTGGTTTAGGAAAGATACACGGAACTGACCTATATAGTGCAGTTGAATGCTCCGTTGTGCTTCAAAAGTTCTAGACTACTTTAGGCAGAAAAAGGTGTTACAAATGGACACCTGGCAGGTAACGATTTACCTGTATAAGCCAAACCCAAACTGCCGATTTTTTTTGCTTTAATTTACAGTTTATGAATGTACCTATAATTTAAAACCAAAATCAGTCCGATTGGTTGTCTAGTTTTTGTGTAATATTACCTGAAAGTCAACCAAATTATCTTTTTTTTGTGTCGCAAAAACAGAAATATTTTTCAACTTTGAACGCTCATAACTTCTACAAAAATGGTCCGATTTTTGTTTTCTCAATGGATTTGGAATCGTCGTAAAACTCTCTGTCGATTTTATAAAGTTCTTGCGACTATGAATTTTTGAATTATGCAACGCCATATATGCGAATGGCGCCACTGTGCGTCGCCGATTGAAATGCTCCAGCTCAGCTAAGTGGAAATTGTGGCCGAGGCAATAAGATCGCGGTAGCTGTTTTCAGGGAGGGGAAAAAGGGAAATATACGAGTGCCTTTGCCTAGAATCTCGACCTTTTGAGTTTTTAAAAAAAAATAATTCTTGTCAGCGAAAATGATGATGAATTGGCAAAGGCAAATTGAGTGATTTTAGTATGTTGAGTGAAATATGTGTTGTTTGCCATAAGACTCGATTTTCTTTGTCGTTGCGTTGGAAAAAAGGTATTATTATATAAATTTTCAGGTTTTTTTCAGGAAAGCGCTTTCTTCGATGAGGACAGAGAATCATTTTGAGTGAGTTTCAAATGCTTTATGTTTTAAATGGTAATTATATTTTTATCTACATATGTTTATTTTTTATCTACCATATACTGACTTCGCATTTATTTCATAATTTTATGCCTTTTACGATTTTATATATTTTATTAATGTTTTAGTGTATGCTGTGTTCTATTTCGTATTGTTAAGTATTCTTCAGCTGTCCCCCATGAATTATTTATATTTTTTTATTAGCTTTTAAATAAAAATTATAATGTTTTAATCTACCGAAGTTTTGACTCGATATAGTATGATCCCCTGACAACCGAAAATAAGACAAAAGAAGTTAGATTCTTTCAATGTGTACACTTACATATTTTACGCACTTCATGCAGTTTTGTTTTGATGTTAGATGTTGGGGGCGTTCCAGAAACTGCGGCAGCTGAAAAGCAGCCTCCTAGTGAGTTGTAAAAATGTATAAATTATTATAATGTAATTTTTCTTAGAATTTACATATTTTTATTTACAAATCTGGCAAAAGAAAACGTCGTGCAAAACAATACCTAGCGATTGTGCCACGTAACTTGATTGGCTTTCTTGTGGCGGTAAATCCTCCAGAGAATTGGCCGAATCAATATGTTGCGCCTTTGGCAGCAACTTGCAGCAACACTGCTTGTGGTTTCCACCAGAAATTCCAAAAACAAATACCTGCAGAGAGTTTTTGTTGAGGTTAAACACACCCAAAATTTTAGCCAAATGCAATTGCACTTACTGCGGATTTCTCCCTGGCAGATACTTATGGCTGGATGCCAACCTGGCTGCAGGACTACTCTCCGAATAGTGGATGGTCGCTACTGGCGCCGTTACAGGCTGATTATGAGCGAACGTGGATGGCATCTGGCTTTACAACTGCTACCTGGCACCAAGTCTCTCAATTGAGTCCTTCGGCAGGATCCTGGACGAGCTGAGCTGCGACTTGCGGAGTCGGAGCAGGGTGGTTGCGGGGCGACTTCAACGCCTGGGCCACGGAATGGGGCACCCCTCGAACCAACGCCAGAGGCCGAGCAGTGCTGGAGATCATCGGCTCTCTGGACGTGGTCCAGCTGAATGAAGGATCCCGGCACACCTTCAGCAGGGCGGGAGCAGGCTCGATTATCAACCTCACGTTTGCCAGCAGCGCCCTAGAGGGCTTCTCAGCAGACGAGGCCGTTGGGGCAAATGTGCTGGCCGAAAAGCTGGCGGAAACAGTGGAAGTCGCCTGCAGTCAGAGCATGCTCTAAAGGAGGACGTTCCGGAGGCACCACTCCCCGGTGTACTGGTGGAGCGAGGAGATTGCGGAGCTGCGTCGTACCTCACTCCTCCCCGCATGCAGTGACCGCTATAAAGCGGCAAAGAGGGAGCTAAAGACCGCCATCAGCAACAGCTTCATGAAGCTGTGTGATGCTGCCGATGAGGATCCATAGGGAGGAGCTGGTGGTCAAGAGGCTTAATGCGGGAGGCAAGGCCCCATCCGACTCGGCAATCCTTGAAGGGGATAGTCAGAGTCCTTTTCCCGACGGGGAGGCATCCAGGCATAGATGCAGGTCCTCCAGGTAGGTAGGAAACTGAAGCCCAAGATGGCACCCGGGCCGGACAAGGCGTTGCGGGTCCTCGCACGTTGGTAATCAGCTAATGATCCGCCTGATCCGGGCCAAATTCTGGATCCCAAAGGTGAGGATTTCGGTCAAGTCCGTCATCTATGTAAGGCATGTGTCTTATACAAGAAGAAGTTGCGGACACAACTCATGGGAGAGCTAGCTAAGAAACGGAAGTCCTACTCACACCCTTTTACGTACACCGGTATGGACTATGCCGGTCCCTTCGATATAAAAAACTACATGGGGCAAGCCTGTCTTATCACAAAGTGGTATGTGTTGGTGTTTGTGTGATTCTCCACGAAGGCCATTCATTTAAGGCCTACGTCGGACCTTACGACTGAGAAATTGTTGTGCCGCTTTCGCCCAGCTTTCCGCAGCCACGCGTAAATTCACATTTGAGGAGCTGACCACGCTCCTGGCCAGGATCAAGGTGTGCCTGAATTGACGTCCGCTCGCACCAATGTCCGAAGACCCCGCTAATCTCTTGCACTTTCTTGTAGGAGGTCCGCTTCTCGCCACGGTTGAACCCGCAATAAAGGGGTATACCACATCCATCATTAATCACTGGGAACAACTGGAGAGAGAGTACCTCAAGGAACTCTATAAGCGTAATAAATGCCAAGGCCCTACAAGAGATCTCCGCGTTGGGGATATGGTGGTCATCAAGGAGGACAACCTGCCGTCCAATGAATGGCAGTTAGGCAGAATCGCTGCGGTGTTTCCAGGATCTTATAGCCATGTCCGCGTGGTCGACATTATCACCGCGCGGGGGCTTATCAAGCGCCCCGTTGCTAAGGTCGTCCTCCTTCCGATGGAAGCGTCCGCCTACTCCCAGTAATCTTGCATTCTTCCGCTCCAATGTTTCTGTTCACTGTGCTGTTTCGTAACTCTGACCGTAGTTCCAAGTGATAATCATCATTACTGATAACGATAACACCAGCCGCTCCTCGGCATTCTTTCGCCAATTGGCGTCGTTCATAAGCCGCTCCTCGGTCTGCATCCGCCACCGTTCGGCGATCTTCAGCCGTTCCTCGGTTTTCATCCGCCACTGTTCGGCAACCTTCAGCCGCTCCACTGCCTTCGTCCGCCACTCATCGGCTTTCGTCCACCGCGCCCGCTGTTCTAACTGTATCGTCGCTGCCGCTGTGGAACATCATAAACGTTTTGACGACTGCGCTGGTGCGATTTGATACCGGGACCCGGATCTTCGACACGGGACACTCATTGATCCATGCACGCCCTCGAGCTGCATCGATGTGTCGTTAGCGGCGTATTTCCGCTTGCCCACTACCAGCGTGAGGGACGCACAAATTTGTTCTGCCACCGTGGGCGCTAAAGCCGACGAGAGTGTTTGACTGGACGTCGTCTTTAAAGATCGAGCCTTACGTGCGCATGCGCCCTCCAACCCGGGAGCTGAGCGATGCGGTGCGGGCAAACTTCCGGCGCATCACCTTGGCCGACGAGCGGTTATATTTGCCAGCGACGATTTCTGTGGTCTTGGGCGCGGAAATGTATTCGCGCATCATGCAGCCGATGTTCAATAAAATCCAGGACGGACTGTCGGTGGCCAAAACCACCGTTTTCGGGTCGTGTCCGGAGCCTGCTACCAGACAAAATGTCGAGGGACTATTGCAACACGAGTGATTGCAATGGTGGCGGGATGTTTAGGTGAGGGACCCACTGCACTATAGGAAATTTTACCACTCTTGCTGGCCAAAATTACTATCTCAAGAACGGAGCAAGATAATTCAAATCGGTTTTTTTGCATTGCAAATAAGTTTAAAATACTTTATTATTAATAAATATTTGATATATTTTTAATAACAGTGGGCGTGGCACGCCTTACTATTATTAAATAAAAATAAAAAAACTGCCAACTGCCCCGCGCCATTTGCCGAACAACTCAGCATTTAGCACAATGAGGTTATGTTCTAAAAATTAAAATTTTCAATTTTCACTCATTTGAACAAGAATTGAATACTCTACAACATAGAATACATTTTATCGATGGACTCTGCTGGACTCCCATTATATAGCTTTTCAAAAATGAGGCACCATCAAAAATATGATTTTTTTTAGGTTACCTACACTTTTACTATATTAAGGGGACAACCCGAGTTTTTCACACATTTGACAAACACAAACATATAATATAAACCCCTCAGGTTAGAACACGTTTCAAAAATTCCAATGATATTCTTTAATATTTGACTTTTAACGATTGCAAAATTTCATACATAACGCCAATATGCGAAAGCACGCGTGTTGCATTTCCGATAGCTGTGCTTGATCAGCTGATGTTTTTAAGTGGCGCCATCTATCGAAAACTCTGGTATGCAACATTGATCAATTGTGAACCCATTGCACCTAAAATTACTTCAATAGGCCAACTTTCTAAAAATGACTTTTGGCCACCAAATGTGGTAAAATTTCCTATAGTGCACTGGTTCTCGGGTCTGCCGTCGCCGATCTCGCTCTCGCTCGTTGTTTTCCGCCACTCGGGCCACTCCCGCACTGTTGAGATCAGCGTGCCTCTTATGTTAAGCTAAAGTCAGACTCATGTAAGAAGCATAATAAAGCTCACGCGCCCTTTGAGTTTTGCCCACGACGCACAGTGGCCCATTCGCATATTTGGAGTTGCATAAATTAAAAAATCATAGTCGCAAAAATCTGGGAAGCATCAGAGCAAGCGTCGCCTCCCTCGGGTATTCACCCCAGGAGAGCCTGCTCTCCACTACCACCGGAAGTTAGTGCTCTTCTGGCGATGAAACACCGACTTAGGAGGGAGTATGGCAGAACCCATGACCCAAGGACTTTGCGTATCTTCCGCAGGCTGGGAAATCGAGTTCGGAAGTTGCTCAACCAACTGAGGGAGGAGTTGTTGGACAAGGAGCTGGAGGAGGCTACTCCAGATAAGGATTCCGACTTCGCGCTGTGGAGAATCGCGGGCAGAAGTAAGAGGCAAGCCTCCCCCAAATACCCGGTGAAGAAAGCGGATGGGACTTGGGCCAAGTCTCCGCTTGAACGTGCCGAGGCGTTTGCCGAGAGTTTGGAGGAGCGGTTCACTCCATTCGAAACTGCGTCAAGGGAGAGAGTCGAAAAGGTTCATGCAGCACTAGAGGAACCTCACCAGATGACGCCTCCTATTCCCCCAATCCGGCTGCCTGAAGTCCAGGCCAAGATAAGGAAGCTGAAGCACCGGAAGTCGCCAGGAGCGGATGGCATTTCCAGCCGAGTAGCAAAACTCCTTCCGGAGAAGGCTCTCCTTTTCTTGGTCTTGATGTTCAACGCTGCACTCAGGCTGGGACATTTCCCGAAAAGCTGGAAGCATGCAAATGTTGTAATGATACACAAAAAGGGCAAGGACTCGAAGGATGTGGGCAATTATAGGCCGATTAGCCTCCTGCCGACCTTTGCTAAGGTCTTTGAACGGTGCATTCTGGAAAGATTGCAAAGGATACCAGAAGTCACACAAGCGATCCCCAGGCACCAATTCGGCTTTCTCAAAGGACATGGCACCCCCGAGCAACTTCACCGTGTAGTGGACTTCGTCGTGGATGGATTTCAAAGAAGGCAATATACGGTGGCTGCCTTCCTGGACATCCAGCAGGGTCTGGCACCAAGGGCTCCTATCAAAGGTCAAGGAACTTCTGCCTCCTCAACTGTTCGAGTTAGTCAGAAGCTACCTCAGCGATCGAACCTTCCAAGTGGTGCAGGATGGAGTAGCCTCAACTACCAGGAGGATAACTGCCGGAGTTCCACAAGGTAGTGTACTGGGCCCTACACTATATAACTTGTTTGCGCACGATGCCCCACTTCATCTGAGCTCAAGAAGCGTGTGTGTAGCGACATATGCAGACGACACTGCAATCCTTGCAAGCTCCAGCTGCGTCTACAGTGCCACGGACAAACTTCAGATATTCCTGAAGAGGTTTGAGAACTGGGCCTGTAGATGGAATGTGGCCATCAACACAGACAAGTGTGCGGTGGTCACATTCGCCTTGAGAAGAGACACATGTCCAGGGGTCTTTCTTCATGGTCAGCTGTTGCCGCAACGCGAGGAGCACACATACCTGGGACTGGTCCTGGACAAGAGGCTGACGTTCGCGTCGCACATCAAAAAGACAAGGGCCAAGTTGGAAAACACTGCCAGGCGTCTAAGCTGGCTAACTTGCCCGAAGTCGAAGCTGAGTATTAGGTGCAAGACTCGCCTTTACCAGTCCCTGCTAGCACCGATTTGGCAATATGGAATGGCAATATACGGCAGTGCGGCCAGGACGCATTTGAATCGAATTCAAGCGTTCCAGGCGAAATTTCTCAGACGTATCACTGGAGCGGAGTGGTACATAAGAAATGCCGACATACGCAGGGAATTGCAAGTCCCTGCAATCGGAGACGCCGTGAACACCTTAGCTGCCAGACACAGAACCAGACTTTGGAGTCACCCAAACCCGCTGGCCAGGAGGATGAGCTGGACTAGGACCAGGAGACGCCTGAAGAGGGTCATAATCCGGGAGCTGCCAACCCGGCGTTTAAACTAATTTTTAATTAACATTGATACATATTCGATACATAAAATTGTTAAATAATAATAGATATGTAGCCAAATAAGTTTAGCAGCAAACTTGCATACAACCAAATAAACAAACAAAAAAAAAAAAAACAAAAAAAAAATAGTCGCAAAAAGATTTAATCTATACTTAATCGACAGAGAATTTCACAACGATTCCAAATCCGTTGAGAAAACAATTCGGACTATTTTTGTAGAAGTTATGAGCATTCAAAATTGAAAAATATTTCCGTTTTTGCGAAACTCAAAAAAAAAGGGAATTTGGTTGACTTTCAGGTAATATTACACAAAAACTAGACAACCAATCGGACTGATTTTGGTTTTAAATTATAGGTACATTCATAAACTGTAAATTAAAGCAAAAAAAATCGGCAGTTTGGGTTTGGCTTATACAGGTAAATCGTTACCTGCCAGGTGTCCATTTGTAACACCTTTTTCTGCCTAAAGTAGTCTAGAACTTTTGAAGCACAACGGAGCATTCAACTGCACTATATAGGTCAGTTCCGTGTATCTTTCCTGAACCACAATCCGTTTAAATAGTCTGCGTCTAGCTGCGACTCCACCTTTGGCAGCGATTTTTGTGAAACAACTCAGGGTCAAGAAACACGAAATATGGGTGAAAACGCTTCAGGGGTATCGGCAGCGCGTAAGGGCATTTGCAGTGTTAAATGATTTTTTTTGTTTTGAATGATATTAGGACGCGAAAGGATGAGGAATCAAATGTTTATCGTCCAGAAATGCTTCAGCTATTAGAAATTCCCTAAATATAGGTTTATTTCAAATGTTAGAAAATGATCAAAAAATAAAAAAAATCGAAATTAAAAAAAAAATTGTATAAAATATTTTTTTAAATTTTTTTAAATATTTTTATTTGAGCAAATCGATCAAAATAAAGCTAAACAAGAAAGGAAGCTAACTTCGGCTTACCGACGTTTATATACCCTTGCAGAACTTTAACAAAAAATTAAAATCGAAAATCTGGAATAATTATTAGTTGCCAAATCTCAAGTTTGATGAAAATGGTTTGAAAATCGGCTAAGTTATGTTTTTTTTTTTATTTTCATGATTGTTCCTATGGAAGCTATAGGATATAGTCGACCGATTCTCACTAAATTAAAACCAAAATTCTGAAATAATATAAGATGGCTAAATATCAAGTTTGGTGAAAATATCTTGAAAACTTACAAAGTTATTGTTTTTTGTTTTATTTTCCTGATTGTTCCTATGGAAGCTATAGGATATAGTCGACCGATTCTCACTAAATTAAAACCAAAATTCTGAAATAATATAAGATGGCTAAATATCAAGTTTGGTGAAAATATCTTGAAAACTTACAAAGTTATGGTTTTTTGTTTTATTTTCCGGATTGTTCCTATGGAAGCTATAGGATATAGTTGGCCGATTTTTATGAAATTAAAATTGAAATTCAGAAATAGTAAAAAACGGCTAAATACCAACTTTGATGAAAATATGTTGAAAACTGACAAAGTTAAATTTTTTTTACTAAAAATTTTTCGATTGTTCCTATGGCAGCTATATGATATAGTTGTCCGATCCGGCTCGTTCCGACATATATACGAGTGAGAGTATATAGAAGACTAACTACAAAGTTTCATTCAGATAGCTTTAAAACTGAGAGACTAGTTTGCGTAGAAACGGACAGACGGACATGGCTAGATCGACTCGGCTGTTGATCCTGATCAAGAATATATATACTTTATAGGGTCAGAGAGGTCTCCTTCACTGCGTTGCAAACTTCTGACTGAAATTATAATACCCTGCAAGGGTATAAAAATTAAATAATTTTTTTTAAAATCGTTTTCTACGAGAAAATTCGAATTTTTCACTTTGATAGCCTATAAAAGGGCGAATGGGTGGGCGTGGCATATTGTCCACTAGAAAAATACATTTTACAACAATTCACTGTCAAATGCCGTTTAAATTATTCGATTATCTTATTTGGTTCAAAAGTTATGATTTTTGCAACGCCAAATGACAGAAAGGCGCCACTGTGCGAGGCCCCGACTTCCAATTTCGAGCCTTTGTGGTATTCTTGGTTTGCAACGTGGGATTTTTCCTTTGGGTTTCTTCGACATTTGCTGGAATCTTTTTGAATCAGACGCTTCCCCCAACAATAATTTAAGGAAGCTAACTTCGGTTCTCTGAAGTTTATATACCCTTGCAGATTACAATTAAACTATAAAATCAAAAACAACATTCTGAAATAAAAAAATTTTATGAACATATATTGAAAACAGCAAAGTTATGACTTTTTCTTTTACTTTCCTGATTGTTCCTATGACAGCAAAATGATATTGTCGTCCGATTTTAGTAAAATTAATTAACAACGAAATTATTAGAAATTTGACAAGTAGTAAGGAAAATAAAAATAAATAACGAGCCACCTAGTGTATACAACGCCCTATTAATTATTCCGAGAACCCAATAAAGAGAAAAACTGGAATGAAACAAAAAAAAAATTATTTATTCAAGCCAAGAGAAGATCCATAGTGAAAGTTTTTGTCAAACTCCTGACTATTTGACAGTTCTAACAGTTTCTGGCGCTTGTCTGCTACAATAAATTCGTCATCCTCGACCATTTCAGAGTCACCTCGTTTACGAAGAATATGTAGCTTATCGGTTTGAACAACATAGTCTCCTGATTCATTATCATGATAAGCCAGATAATTGGGTTCAATATACTTGTTTGACCTAAAATATATACAAAGATTAGCAGTAAGTTCTTAAAATCATAAAACGAAAAATACTTACAATTTTAGCAAATAAGGATCAAATGGAAAAAATGTTTCTAGGGTTTCTTCCGACATGGATTTATCATGACCGTAAACAGTGGCCAGTTTGCGGCGAGCGTTACGCTCCAAAACGGTATGACAATACGCCAATTGATGTGTTCGTGTAACGCCAGCGAATGCCGTAGCCACTGGAGCTACACAGTATCGAAGTGGATTAAAGTGACACATGGCAAGACGAGAAAGTTGTAGAGATTGAAGGAAGAGTAAATCGTTTATACATCTAGTCAACTCGCTGGCACGAAAGGCAATTAAATAGAAAATTCCTTGACATACTGAGAAAAATACCATGTTGGCTTTAAGAGAACAATTCTGGCCATATTCATCAGAGTCATCTATGTAGGAATGCGCCCATTTACTTAACTCTTTAAGATAGAATGTTATAGTGCTGGAAAAAACAAAAAGGAAACACTTTTTAATACACATTCTTATAATATTTTAAAATACCATTGTTTACCTAAGTGGCAAAAACTTCGCGCGGGCTATAAAACTTGACAGGTACCCTACAGCAGTATGACGAATAATAGCCGATGCATTTGGATTTTGAACTTTGTTCCAAAGCATTTGTAAAAATCCGTCCCAGTAGATCGATCGAATACCAGACACTTGAAATATGACGAATTGCACATGATGGATATTGTGGCTAGGAAGTAAAACTTCATCAAATAAGTACAATAATATCTTAAATACTCGACTTGCTGTCGCGCGGCTTTGTTCGCAGCTATTGGATTCAATGCGGCATTTTTCATCAAAGAACTTATATAGCATTAAAAGACATATATCAAGGGTATGACCGATAGGATGGTTGACTGTTGATTGTTCTTGAATCATGGCTTTTTCTTCAATTTGTTCGTCATTATCTTCAGTCTCCAAGTCGATTTCATCTCGTGGAGCATTCACATCTAATACTAAAAGCCTGAAAATATCGTTGTAGACTAGACTATGCGATTTTAGAATGTATTTTTAATTACTTACTTTTGCAGGACCAGCTGCAGAATTAGTTCCTCAAATACCGGCTTATATTCGATAAGCCAGAGAACGTTAAACAGATAACCAGCAGTAACGTGAGAAGGTTTCTTGAAGTAAGGAAATTTTGCGGTTATTGCGTCAACAACTATATCAAATGCCATAGGTACAGCTGTGAGGATTCGATTGAGCGCGTCATGAATAGGCTTCAAATCCGTGTGAGTGCTTTCCAATGGGCTACCATTAACCCAGTCGGTTGAATCCAAGTCCCCTGGAATCCAGTGGACAATCAATTTGCATATTCCGATAGGTAAATACCTATTATGGGCCACCATTATGTCAACGCAAAAATCAGTGTAAGCCTGGATAATCACAAGATTTCGCTTCTTCCAATTAAGGGACATCAATGCTTCCACAACGTTAATAAAATCTGGATTCAAATGGTGAACTATCTTTCTGGCATCTGTCAAGACGTTCAAAAGCTCGTCATCGCCAAGATCCGATTCTCGAATAAAATATGTAAACTCGTGGACAAGATGAAAATTTGCATCTTCCACGGCTAAACGAATAGATTCGGCAAGACCTATTTCTCTTAGAGTTGCAAATCGAACTTTGTTTGCAGCCGCAGTCTTTGCTCGTTCCCGATCGGCACCGGAAAATGGTTTTAAAATGGATGTCGCACCCGTTTTTCTTGTGTAGACGGACATGGTGTTTACCGAAAGCAAGCCGAAATAAACTAATATAACTAGAAATTATTTTGACATAATGTAAACACGCTGGTTTAATTGTTTAAATTCAACATATTCTATATTGAAATCACGTTATTTTCCTGTGTGACCGAGTGAACAAATAGATTAGAAGGGGAATAAAGACATAAAGACATAAACTTAATCTTATTATAACTCATTCACATCACCTTTCGCAACGAAAGAAAAGTATCCAAACAATAATAACACGTTTTTAAGCAGTTATGGCGCTATGACACACTAATTTAGCTTTGATTCATTGGAGACTAGACTTAGACTGAGAACCTAAAAAGAGACTACTAAATGTGTTATTTTGCTCGGATTTCTTTTGTTATGTGACAATGGTCACACCGATTTTAAAAGGTAAACAATAACAAAACTTTAAACATTTCTGGAGTCATCGTTGAAGATATATTATAATTAAGAAGTATTATTCTCAATTTTTAAAGATTTTTTGCATTTAAGATTCAACAAATAATTGCACAACATCAGCGAAAATCAATTTGTAATGTGTGCCCAATCTAACTTATAACCTCTAATGACCTGGCTAATGCGGGTATGATACTACAGCATTCATTTGAAATTTGAAATAAATCCGTTAAATTTCCAAAAAAAATCACTGGAGTTAGGTGCAGATTTTCTAATTATAAAACAAACAAAAAATAATGGTTAGAATGTATATTATTGATATAAACATATGTAAACAATGCTTACATTGGAAGAATATCGCCCTTTAATTGATCTGAATGTATGGGCTCACCCAGTACTTGGATCGCTTCCTATATGGTTTAGAATCTTCCTTATCCATTACGACAATAATTACTGCTATAGCAATAGTAGTTATTATCTTATTTATAATTTTTTATCAACATTTGAAAATACTGTAACCAAGCATGTATGACCGCATCATTTCCCGGCCAAAAATGCCGAACAGCTAGTAAAATCAGCGGTCACACTTGAAAAGATAAAACATTTGTTTCGCTGCAAAACGTTTTTTTGTCTGGATACGGAGCTTAAATTTGTTCCTCGCGAAATACTAAACATACTTTTCTAGTATATTGTTTTCTTGTCTGAATACCGACCTTTAAAACGGCCGCTCACGAACAACCGTTTTTAACTATTTTTGCAAAACTTAACTGAAATTAATTTCTGGCTGTTAATAATAAAATTTGTTCCAAGGGTATGCATATGAAATTGCGTTTGTTTTCAACTTTGGAGATTTATTTAAAAAAAAATGAACACAATTTCAATCTTTAAAGTATGTCCCTTCAGAAGCCACACATTTTGGCGATCTTTCGGACAATTTATGAATTCCTCGCCAGAAAAATTCCTTTTCCTTGGACCCAAACCAGTCTTTTAGCTAATCCTTAAGGTCTTCATAGGAATCGAAGCGCTGGTTGACGTGCCGCAGACTGGCGAATAAATGATAATCTGATGGAGCCAGTCAGGTGAATAAGCCGCATGGGGTAAGGACTCCCAGCTAAACGTGGCTACCAATTCCTGGGTGCTTCTTGCCTCGTGTGATGGCACGTTTTCGTCCAGAAGAATTGATTTGCGTATTCTGGGCGTTTTTGGAGCAGAGATTCTTTCAATACTTCCAATTGTTGCTGGTAGCGTTTCACCGGTTTAGGAGCTCATACCAAACAATTCCGCCCTGATCCCAAAAAACGCACAGAATGGCTTTCCGGTCGAAACGGTTTGGCCGAGATTGGGATTGGGCCGGCTGGTCTGGGCTAACATAGGTTTTTTTGTTTGGGGTTTTGAAAATAGATCCACTTTTCATCCCCAGTGACAATTTTTGGGTTTCCACAGCAGCTTTCTTCCAACGATTCCAAATCCGTTGAGAAAACCATTTTCAGACCATTTTTGTAGAGCACTCAAAGTTAAAAAATATTTTCGTTTTTGCGACACAAAAAAAAGATAATTTGGTTGACTTTCAGGTTATATTACACAAAAACTAGATACATTCATAAACTGTAAATTAGACTAAAACAAGTAAGAAAGCTACATTCGAGTGAGCTCGACCATAATAAATAGTTAATACATTTTTGAACGGCTAATAATTATTACCATATATTAAAATTGCTTCTCGAATTCTTATAAGATTCTTTTCCGATTCCAATCAAGAACTTGTAAGAATATTTAGTTGGTCTAGTTGGTCAACCAAATGAGGCATGCTGCAGCGGCCGTTCGTGGCCATACAAAATTATTTCTTTAATAACTTCGACAATTTTTATCTGATCGCAACCAAATTTTCAGGAATCACACAGACTATAGTTCTTAATGTACATACATAGCTTTAAAATGATGAAAATTATACGCTTTTTTATGATTTGCGGGGGCGGAAGTGGGCGTGGTAAAAATTTGAAACAAACTTGATCTACGTGCAAATATAACAAAAACTGTCAAAAAAATTACTGCTCTATCTTTTATAGTATCCGATATCCAGTGTTTCATAAGGACAGACGGACAGACATACAGACGGACAGACGGACATGGCTAGATCGTCTCGACTGTTGACGCTGATCAAGAATATTTATACTTTATAGGGTCGGAAATGCCTCCTTCTATCTGTTACATACATTTCCTGCCGGCACAAAGTTATAATACCCTTCTACCCTATGGGTAGCGGGTATAAAAACGGCAGTTTGGGTTTGGCTTGTACAGGTAAATCGTTACCTGCCAGGTGTCCAATTTTAACACCCTTTTTCTGCTTAAAGTAGTCTAGAACTTTTGAAGCACCACGGAGCCCTCAACTACACCATATAGGTCAGTTCCGTGTATCTTTCCTGAACCAGAATCCGTTTAGAAAGTCTGCGTTGAGCTGCGACTCCACCTTTGGCAGCGATTTTAGTGAAACAACTCAGAGTCAAAAAACACGAAATATGGGTGAGAACGCCTCAGGGGTACCCGTAGCGCGCAAGGGCATTTGCAGTGTTAAAATCGTGATTTTTTTGTTTTGAATGATTTTAAGACGCGAAAGGATGAGGAATCAAATGTAGTCCAGAAATGCTTCAGCTATTAGAAATAGATCAAACCAAAAAATTGAAATTAAAAAAAAATGTGGTAAATTATTGGGTGTACAAGTAGAAAACCGCCGTTTTCTACTAGGTGGTGCCATCTTCACAAAACAGTGAGAAATTTTGATCGGGAACGCCAAATGGCGAGCTAAAGTATCGGTCAAAAACTCTACATTGTCTCGTTCGTGTATTCTTATTGTCTATCATTTTGTTGGTGCACGAAAATGTCGAAATTCGAACCGAATAAGCGTCATTTGCGGGAGATTTTGCTTTTCGCGTTCAAATCGAAGCTGAAGCGCGTCGAATGATTGTAGAAACTTATGGTGAGTCATGTATCGGTGAAAGAACGTGTCGAGAATGTCGACTTCGACAGCAAAGCCAAACATTCATGGTTCAAAGCTACTGCTGTGTATTTGGTGGGACCAACTCGGCGTAGTGTACTACGAACTTTTGAAACCAGGAGAAACCATCACAGGAGCACTCTACCGGACCCAGTTGATGCGCATGAGCCGAGCGCTGAAGGAAAAACGGCCCCAATACAAGGAGAGGCACGATAAAGTGATACTCCTACACGACAACGCCCGGCCTCATGTGTCCAAAGTCGTGAAAACTTACTTGGAAACGCAGAAATGGGACGTTCTACCCCACCCGCCCTACTCTCCAGACATCGCTCCTTCTGATTTCCACTTGTTCCGATCAATGACGCATGGCCTCGCTGAACAGCACTTCCGATCATACGAAGAGGTAAAAAATTGGCTAGATGAATGGATCGCGTCCAAAGATGAACAATTTTTTCGACGCGGAATTCACATGCTGCCGGAAAGATGGGGAAAAGTTGTGGCCAGCGATGGGAAATATTTTGAATAACTGGTTTGTAGCTATTTTTATGCAATAAAGCCTGAAATTATGAAAAAAAACGGCGGTTTTCTACTTGTACACCCAATATTTTTTACATTTTTCATAATATTTTGTAAATCAAATCAATAAAAATAAAGCTAAAAAATTAAATAATTTTTTTGTAATCGTTTTCTATGAGAAAATTCGATTTTTTCACTTTGACACCCTATAAATGGGCGAATGGGTGGGCGTGGCACATTGTTCACTAGATATATAAATTTTTCAATAATTCACTGTCAAATACCGTTTAAATTATTCGATTATCTTATTTGGTTCAAAAGTTATGATTTTCGCAACGCTAAATGACAGAAAGGCGCGATGTCGCGAATCATGGTTTGTGGGTATAAAACTCGACATTTTTAATATTAGAAAAGAAAATGCTATTGGAAAAAATTCTCGCAAATAACGTTTGAGCAATTTTGCCAGATGTCAAAAGATGCTAAACAAAATTCTTACCAAAAATTTATCAATCACTTTTGTTAGCGATAGTTAACAATAAAGTAAAACGCTGTTTCATATGCATGCCTAAAAAAGTTGGAAACACAAATTGAGGGCTCAAGATGCATAAAAACAGAAGTACTTCAACGATGACTCCAGAAAATAATACCATTTGTTATTGTTTACCTCCGATTCGAGCAAAATAACACATATAATTGTCTCTTTCTACCCTTCAGTACCAAAATTCCCTACAAGGATCTTTCCTCGATGCATGTCCGAAAAAAAAAAACAAATTGTGTGGCATGTCCGAAAAACAAAAACAAATTTAATGGGCTTCGTGGACAGAGGTCCGAAACGAAGTAGGCAAAAAAAATTCGAACTGCATTCGGCTACCGCCGACGGCTAGCAAAGTTCGGGCAACGTATTTTTTGTTGTTTTCCAAGTCATTTCGTTTTGTCTCGTTCTCTTAATTCTCTTTTCATTTTCTTCTTCAGTTGTATTCACACGAGATCGCGCATTGTGTAGTAAAAGATGCGAAATAATTCTTATACATAAGTATGAGGTAAGTACAGTTTTTTTTACTTAATTAATAATCCTTTGCAGAAGTGATCTTAAGCATGGATATGACTTCAACGTACACTGTTTAGGTTTGCGGACTTTCTTTTCAGTTAAAACTGGTATGTAAATTTGTACATATGTATGTATTTATGTGCAAGATGAATTTTTAATTTGATTCTAACATTTAATTTACAGATAACGAAAATTCCCGGAGGGATCTTTAATAGTCGGAGGAAACTTGGCACTTGGCGTTAATGCTGAAATAATGCTTCAAAAAATTTTACATAAATAAAAATATGAAATTTAAATAAAAAAAGGAACAAATTTATTTGGGATTCTAGGGATTTTCTTTAGATTTTCTTTCCTAAATTCTTAGCAGATTCCTCGCTGATTCCGCTTATAAATTGCCTATTGATTCCGACAAATTCCTTGCAGGATTCATGCGGGATTTATAAAGGATTCCTCGAGTAGTCCGAATTCCTCGATGCAGCCCGATTTTAAAATTTTTTGGGACAAAATTTACCCTTGTTTCCTCCAACTTTCATTCAGGATTCACGTTTAGTCCTACATGATTCCTCCAACAATCATATATGCACGGTACTAAAGGGTAGGTTCTAATGAATGAAATTTGCATTAGTGTGTCATAAGGCAATTAAAGCAGTATCTTGTCATCGGTCACATTTCGTATCTTGTATATTTTATTTAGATATATCGATTTTGGAATTTGTTGCATGCTGACGGTGATCGATAGCCGCAGGCGAAACAAATTTCGCCTGGAATGCGCACCGAAAGGAGGTTGGCAGGGCCAAGAAAAAGGCGTAGAGTCCCAGTCGGACTTCGCTTCATGCCATGAGCTGCTCACCATGAAAAACTACCTGAAGCGGGTATGGGATTTTATTTTTATTTCCCGAAAAAAAATCCCCCTTTCCCTTTCGGGATATTTTTTTTAACCAAGCAGTTACCAAGAAATGCGCTGATGAAATAGCATTATACATCTATCTGCATATCGGCGTTGTATATTAAATTGGCTACGTAGCGCGATGTGTAAGCGGCTGGTCGCAGAAACGCGGAGTCCCGGGTTTGAACCCCAGTCCAGCAGTCCAATTACCCCATGAACGTTGCAAGTGAATTTCACAGTGAGACGAGCAGCGACGTCGGCATCATGAATTACCCCGGCCGCCCATGTATAAAAGCGAATTTGAACTTTACATGAACGGTGGGCCCAACCCCATGAGCGATTCGGTAAGAAAAGCATGTAGAGTTCATAGTGAAAATTCCGACTGGGCTACCGTCCATACCCAAAAGACGGGAAAAATGAATGCTAGGTAAGGATCATAAGAGGAGAGCACGGAGCGAGTGCATCCATTGATACCAAGGCAGAAGCACGGCCTTGGCCTTGAAATCGGTTCTCGACCTCGATGGAGAGAAATTCGAAAAAAAAGAAAAGGGAATCGACGGGAGCATAGCCCATAAAAGAGACAAGGTGACGGCCATTAGGGGAATCCGAGCCGGAACGTCGCGACCCGTGGGCATATTTACCGCATTGTATTCCAAATTGTTTCGTAAAGAAAATTATAAAAAACGTGAGTTGAGTGACAAGGTGAAGGTGAAGGTTGATAATAACAAGGAAATAAAAAGATCCGATCCGGAGATCAGAGCTAGAGGATCGAAACCGGAACAAAGCCGGAGAAGAGGGCAGGAAGAAGAAACAATTAAAACGTGAGTCCGTTCCGAGTGGAACCTAGACTTATAATAATAGGCAATTTTACGGGATTCCGAGGGCAGAACAATACGCCCATTCCCATACCGGGACAACCATTTTGGACCCGGGATAACTTTTTCTGCCAAGCCCGAGTTGAGGTTCCAACCTCAAAATCAGCTCAACATAAGGAGGGATCGACCGCCCGAAAACAAACAGATTTGGCAATCAAATTTGTTTAATTTGTTTACATTATTTATATATTTAAATTATTTATTCTGTTTGCATACATAATTATTTATTTAAATGTTATTTATTTATATGTGCCACTGCTAATTATTCAAAAAGTGTCTGTTCGATTTGTCTGTGCATAAATATTTGTATTTATTTATTTATTTATTACCTCGGCACTATTATGCCGGAAAAAGCATAAAGATTAAACGAAGAAAATAAGACGGATACAAAAGCACATAACCAATTGTAAACAAATCAAGGCACTTCATTAAAAACAATTTAAAACAAGAAAGGAATCTAACTTCGGCTCACAGAATTTTATATACCCTTGCAGAATTTTAACAAAAAATTAAAACCGAAATTCTGGAATAATAATTAGTTGCCAAATCTCGAATTTGATAGAAATGGTTTAAAAACGGCTAAGTTATGTTTTTTTTTTTCTGATTGTTCCTATGGAAGCTATAGGATATAGTCGACTGATTTTCATAAATTTAAATCGAAATTCTGAAATAATATAAGATGGCCGAATATCCAACTTTGGTTAAAATATATTTAAAACTGACATAGTTATACAATTTTTTCGAAAAATTTTCCGACATGTATATAGGAAAAGTTTTTTTCAGATAGCGTAAGAACTGAGGGACTAGTTCGCGTGTAATCGGACAGACGGACGGACATGGATTCATCGACTGGGCTTTTAATCCTGATCAAGAATATATATACTTTATAGAGTCGGAAATGCCTCCTTCTACCTGTTAAATACATTTCCTGCCGGCACAAAGTTAAATACCCTTCTACCCTATGAGTAGCGGGTATAAAAACGGCTAAGTAATGTTTTTTTTTTTTTATTTTCCTGATTGTTCCTATGGAAGCTATAGGATATAGTCGAGCGATTTTCATGAAATTAAAACCGAAATTCTGAAATAATATAAGATGGCCAAATATCAAATTTTGGGTAAAATATATTTAAATTTTTTTTTCAAAAAAATTTTCCGATATGTAGGAATGAGAGTATATAGAGTATAGAGAGTATATAGCAAAAGTTTTTTCAGATAGCTTAAAAACTGAGGAACTAGTTCGGGTGTAATCGGACAGACGGACGGACAGACGGACATGGATTGATCGATTCGGCTTTTGATCCTGATCAAGAATATATATATTTTATAGGGTCGGAGATGTCTCCTTCACTGCGTTGAAAACTTCTGACTGAAATTATAATACCAATACCATAATGCAAGGGTATAATAATGATTTATTAAATATCGGCAAACATGAAACAATTTGTGAAATAATAACATATATATAATTAAATTCTCGGACCGGCGGCAGCAGCGATGGCAGGGCGAATCCGTGGGGGAGTACTTCCGAACCATGAGTCGTTTGGGTAACCGTCTGCTGAGACCAATACCTGAGGCGGAAATGGTAAAAGTTATAAAGAAGGGACTTACCGCCGAGATCGCCAGATTTGTGTACGCCCCCTCTGGTATACAGTGTGGAGCAGCTACGCGAGGAGTGCCTGGAGGTAGAGGATGCCTTCATGAGACGGCACATCCGACCCGCTTACCGCGGGCCGGCCAAGTTCCAGCCCAGCGGACGACAGGTGGAGAAAGTGGCGGCCGATGCAACCGAGGGTGAAGCGGAAACGGAGGAGCCGGTCGTCGAAGAGGTCTCTCGGCACAGGATGATCTGCGACTGCCCGTCGCGATTTTCTGTTTCCGCTGCGGGAAACCGGAAGTGGTCACTCCGAACTGCCCAAATTGTGCGGGAAATGTGCGTTCTGGCAGGTGGAGCTGAATCCCGAGAGTCGCACGTACACAGCATTTACGGTAGCGGGGAGGCCGTTGTATCAGTTCGCGGTGATGCCGTTCGTACTGTGCAACGCGGCGCAGAGGCTTTGCCGGCTGATGGACAAGGTGATTCCCGCGCAGCTGAGGTCGAACGTATTCGTGTACCTGGACGACCTGCTGATCATCGCACTGGACTTCGAGACGCATATGAAATACCTCGGATTGGTGGAGGAATGTCTGAAGAAGGCAAATTTGACGATAAGGATGAAAAATTATCGGCGAAGGGACGCTTTGAATGGATCCGACAAGGATCGTCGCGATTCAAAAGATTCCCGAACCGAAATCTATGAAGGAACTGCGCAGCTCTTGGGAACCGCAGGGTGGTATCACCGGTTCATCAAGGATTTCGCGGCCATTGTGACTCCTCTCACGAACGCGCTGAAAAAGGGGAAAAACACTCGGTTAGTGCTAGACGAGGAGGACAAGAGCGCGATACAGGCGTTGAAGGCGGCACTAACCTCTGCCCCGGTGCTGGTACACTGAGGGTCCTGTTCCATTACGACGAGGACAAGAACGAGCGTCCGAGTGTGCCATAAAAAAGTTCCGGCCGTACGTGGAGCTAATGCCGTTTACGGTGATCACCAACCACGCCAGCCTCAAGTAGTTGATGACTATGACGTCAGTGGACGCCTGGCGCGATGGTCCCTCCGACTGCAAAGTTTCGACTTTCAGATCGCACACCGGAAAGGAGCCGACAATGTAGTGCCGATACGCTGTCCAGATGCGCGGAGGAGCTGGAGCTGGATGCGACGGAGTTCCAATCTGTGGAATATATGGAAATTCGAGATGAGATACGGGAAAACCAAGCTCGCCTACCGGATGTGCGTGTGGAAGGCGCCCTCTTCTTCAAAAGCCTTGGGTTCAGCAGCTTGGAAGACGAAGTTAATAGAGGGCCATGAAAATTATGGATTCTGGCATCGTTGACAGCCGGGGTGATCGTGACAGCACACGAAGATCCGACGTCGGGACACAGAGGAATAAAGAAGACGCTGCTACGCCTCCAGCGGCAGTATTACTGACCGGGGATAACGACGCAGGTCCGAGACTTCGTGGGACGGTGCACGGAAAGGCCGTTCCAGAAGCTCTGTATAGACTTCCTAGGCAAATATCCACGGTCGAAGCGAGGTAAGGCCTGGATTTTTGTGGTCGTGGATCACTTTTCGAAATTCACGTTTCTGAAGTCGATGAGAGAAGCTACTGTCACAAATGTGATCGAGTTCCTGGTACACGAGGTATTCTACCAGAGTACCAGAGGAAATCCACTCCGACAATGGCAAGCAGTTCATCTCGAAGGCGTTTCAGGAAGTGATGAAGGCGTATGGCGTGCTCCATATGCGAGCGACGGTGTACTCGCCGCAAAGCAACGCTGCGGAAAGGGTGAACCGGACAGTTCTAGCCGCGATTCGGTCATATTTGGAGCAGGATCACCGAGATTGGGAGGTAGCGACGTTAAACGCGCAGGACAAACGGGACATTATCCGCGAACGCATCAAGGAACGCCTGCATCAAGCGTACGAGCCAAGCAGCCGCCAGTACAACAAGCGCGCCAGGGAGTTCCACGTAAAACCTGGCCAAGAAGTGTTCCGGCGAAACTTTACTCTGAGCGACTTTGGCAAAAATTACAACGCCAAGTTAACACGAAAATTCGCGAGATGCCGAGTCGTAATGTCAGTGGAGAACAAAATGTTCGAGCTGGAGGACCTGGCGGGGAAGCCTATTAGCATTTACCATGCGAAGGACTTGCGGCTGTAAAGGTAGGCAACACGCTGAAAATAGGCAGTAGGCAGGCGGAAAACAAACAGTGGAGGGCAGGAGTCGTGGAGCAAGGGCCATCCGTCACCTCGATGGAGAGAAATTCGAAAAAGAGGAAAAGGGAATCGACGGGAGCCCATAAATAGGGTAAGATGACGGCCATTTGGAGTATCCGAGCCAGAACGTCGCGACCCGTGTGCATATTTACCGCATTGTATTCCGAATTGTTTCGTAAAGAAAATTATAAAAAACGTGAGTTGAGTGACAAGGTGAATGTGAAGGTTGATAATAACCAGGAGTGCCCGACATTCCGCAGTGAACCACAAAGACCCGATCCGAAGGAGAGGGCAGGAAGGAGAAACAATTAAAACGTGAGTCCGTTCCGAGTGGAATCTAGAATTATAATAATAGGCAATTTTACGGATTTCAGAGGGCAGAACAATAGGCCCATTTCCATACCGGGACAACCACTTTGGACCCGGGATAACTTTTTCTGCCAAACCCGAGTTGAGGTTCCAACCTCAAAATCAGCCCAACATAAGAAGAGATCGACTGCCCGAAAACAAACGGATTTGGCAAATGTTTACCTTATTTATTTATTTAATACCTCGGCACTATAAAGCCGGAAAAAGCATAAAGATTAAACAAAGACAATAAGACGGATACAAAGGCACATAACCAATTGTAAACAAATCAAGGCACTACATTAAAAACAATTTAAAACAAGAAAGGAAGCTAACTTTGGCTCACCGAAGTTTATATACCCTTGCAGAACTTTAACAAAAAATTAAAACCGAAAATCTGGAATAATTATTAGTTGCCAAATCTCAAGTTTGATGAAAATGGTTTGAAAATCGTTATGGGTTTTTTTATTTTCCTGATTGTTCCTATGGAAGCTATAGGATATAGTTGGCCGATTTTCATGAAATTAAAACCAAAATTCAGAAATAGTAAAAAACGGCTAAATATCAACTTTGATGAAAATATGTTGAAAACTGACAAAGTTAAATTTTTTTTACTAAAAATTTTTCGATTGTTCCTATAGCGGCTCGTTCCGACATATACACGAGTGAGAGTATATAGAAGACTAACTACAAAGTTTCATTTAGATAGCTTTAAAACTGAGGGACTAGTTTGCGTAGAAACGGACAGACGGACAGACGGACAGACGGACAGGCGGACAGACTGACAGACTGACAGACGGACAGACGGACATGGCTAGATCGACTCGGCTGTTGATCCTGATCAAGAATATATATACTTTATAGGGTCGGAGAGGTCTCCTTCACTGCGTTGCAAACTTCTGACTGAAATTATAATACCCTGCAAGGGTATAACAAGAAAGGAATCTAACTTCGGCTCACCGAAGTTTATATACCCTTGCAGAATTTTAACAAAAAATTAAAACCGAAATTCTGGAATAATAACACAGTGCGACAAAATTCAACTTTTTGTCTGTATCTGGAATGAGACAAACCTTTTCTTATAGATTTTTGGACGCTGAATCCGAATCTGAAATCAGAATTTATCTATCACGTAACATTTTTGCAAAAAACGCGTTTAAAGTTGCCAAAAACCCTGTTTTTGCCCTACTTTACAGTAATATAACTCGGTTTCAAGACGTGCTAGAAACTTCGTTCTTTTCGCAAAATTAAGCTAAATACTTCTATAATGATGACCAAGTGGTCATTCATCGGATACATTTCTAATAGACAAATGATATGCAATTGAATAAGGTGCGCGCGCGCGCCTTGTCTAGGATGTTACCGCAACAATATGGGGCGCGCGCGCGCCCTATTCAATTGCATATAATTCATCAATTAAAAATGTATCTGATGAATGACCACTTGGTCATCATTATAGAAGTATTTAGCTATATTTTGCGAAAAGAACGAAGTTTCTAGCACGTCTTGAAACCGAGTTATATTACTGTAAAGTAGGGCAAAAACAGCGTTTTTGGCAAAAATGTTACGTGATAGATAAATTCTGATTTCAGATTCGGATTCAGCGTCCAAAAATCTATAAGAAAAGGTTTGTCTCATTTCAGATACAGAAATCGTGTTGCACTGTGTAATTAGTTGCCAAACCTCAAATTTGATGAAAATTGTTTAAAAAACGGCTAAGTTATGTTTTTTTTTTATTTTCCTGATTGTTCCTATGGAAGCCATAGGATATAGTCCACCGATTTTCATGAAATTAAAATCGAAATCGAAATAATATAAGATGACCAAATATTAAATTTGGTTAAAATATCTTGAAAACTGACATAGTTATAATTATTTTTCGAAAAATTTTCCGATTGTTTGCAAAGTTTCTTTTAGATAGCTTCAAAACTGAGGGACTAGTTCGCGTATAATCGGACAGACGGACATGGCTAGGTCGACTCGGCTATTGTTCCTGATCAAGAAAATATATACTTTATAGGGCCGGAGATGTCTCCTTCACTGCGTTGCAAACTTCTGACTGAAATTATAATACCCTGCAAGGGTATAATAATGATTTATTAAATGTATATATATATATATATCAGTCAGTAAAACTTCAACCTCCGAAGAGATAAGTCGTGCCACATCAGTGTAAAGCCTAGCTTCGCGAAACCCAAAAATCGTTATCAGCAAAATTTTGCACAAACAAATTTAACCACAAAGAGAAATTACAAAAACACAACAACACCAAACACACGAAAAACTCTAATCCGGGCTCAAGCCCTACGCCAGCAATCATGACAGACCCACCAGACATTTACAAAACTACATCAAAATCATACTACTCCCAATTAGACGAACCAAAATTTATTGTAGTTAAGAGGAAAAAACCTCAACACTAACTCTGATAGCAACAACACCACTTTAATTGAAACTGGCTTAATCATTATAATATTTAAATCGCACAAACTCCCAGAATTATTGCGAATTGGTTACGAAACAGTACGCGTACGTGAGTATATCCCACTTCCACTCCGATGCAGAGAATGCCTCCGCTTTGGTCACCTAGCATGAAATATGCAAAATCTACGAAACTTGCACTAATTGCATCAGCACAGCCCAATCGACCGCAAATGCCCAACTTTAATAAAAAACCAAGAACTAACAGCCATTAAAACTACACAAAAAGTTGACCATAAAACTGCACTACGTATGTATTTCGAACGACACGGATCTCAATTGAGAAACACCTATGCCAAAACTCTTATAAACGCCACAACTCAGATGACTACAAGCAATCAATCACCGAATACTAACACAAATACACACGCAAACATAACCCGACCACAGCACAACAATTCGCACACCACACCCACACCAGGAACACATTTCACTTCATCGAAGGCAACAACCACCGGACCAACTCTACCATCAAGCCAAATCCTTCAACACCATCACCACCACGATTACGACCAACTTGAAGACATGGATACTTACTGCATCACACATACCCGAAAACTAGCCGGAACATACTCGTCACAACTCTCAGAAGACCTAAAAATAAAGATCTTTTCTAAAGATAAGTCCAATACCCTAACTATGAATCTCAAAGCAACCAAAACAAAGGCCAAAGCTCTAAGGAAAAACAAACAAGCTAACAACAGCGGCAGTGAGTCCGTATAGAACCTTAAACCCTAAGTAAGACTTAAACTTAAACACAAATAAAATTAAATCACAAGCTTCTATTTCCTGTAAAATGTCATTAACTATAATGCAATGGAACTTAAAAGAATATGTAAACACCTATAGCCAACTTCTTATTCTCATTAAAAAATATTCACCACACATAATTTCACTCCAAGAAACCCACATACAATATACTATTAATATACCAACCCCAATAAACTATAAACTATTAACATACATAGCCACCAACAGATTTGGCGGCGTAGCCCTATTGGTTCATAAATCAATTCAATACACTATACCCAACATTTCAAACAATCTAGAAGCAATAGCCATAAATATACAATCTAAACTAAAATTAAACATATTTTCAATATACATATCTTCCACCAAAAACTACTAACCAGACACTTGAAAAAACATTTAATATACAACTAACACCCTCACTAATCATGGGAGACTTCAATGGATGGCACCCGTCTTGGGGCTCCCCATCAACGATTTACAATGCAGACCTTATTCTACTGAACGACAAATCTCCTACACATTTTTCAACACAATACTTACACACACAGCGACGTCACACTCTGCTCTCCAATCTTGGCCCCTCAAGCTAAGTGGCAAATACTGAACGACCTTAATGGAAGCGACCATTTCCCTATTATCACGACCCTATTTCCAACAACTATTATACACAAATTTAACAGACCCTGTTTTAAACTAAAAGAGGCCAACTGGGAACAGTACAACCTACTTACCCAACAAACAAACGAAAAATACCCAACCTTCCAAAATATCAACAAAGAAGCAGCTCAAATCAACAGAATCATTCTATATAGCGCAAGCCTTTCCAACTTCACCAAACGCTCACCCATACAGAGTTCCATGGTGGAACAAACACCTCGACCAACAACGAACACAAAAACAACTTGCCTGGAAAAAAATAAACAGAATAATCACAGCAGAAAACATTATAGACTATAGGCGCAAAAATGCTAAATTTAGGTTCGAACTTAACCCAATAAAACAAATTCATGCGATCACAAACCCACAAAACAACAATTCTCAAACTTCTCTGGCGACTGGAACTATTCAGAGGATTTCCTAAACCACAATACAGAATAAACTCTTAAAACTATACCCTCTCTGCAACAGCTCAAACCATAGAAAAAACATAACATACCTAGAACTTACCTCAGCCCTACAAACATTAAAAGGTTCTGCCCCAGGTCTAAACAGAATATCATATCAAATGATTAAAAATAGCTCCACCACAACAAAAAATAGAATAACAAAATAGTTCTCAAAACAAACACAGATAAAACTAAAGCCACTTCCTACCGACCCATTTCACTCAACTGCTGCATATCTAAAACGCTGGATAAAACCATAGCCAAAAAGCTCTGGTGGTTCGTGACACACAATAACCTACTGAACGTAAACCAATTCGGATTCAAAAAAGGCAAATCGACTTCTGACTGTCTCATTACCCTTATTCAATGGAATTCCCCAAGGCTCGCCCATATCCTCAATTATATTCCTAATTGCCTTTAATAAACTATCAGACATTATATCCTTACATAAAGAAATCAAATTTAATGCATACGCCGACGACTTCATTCTTATAATAAACTAGCAGACCCGGCAAACTCCGTTTCGCCACCAGATTCGTTTTATGTAACATTTCGTTTGGTGATTAAAAGATAAAGAAAAAAAAATTTTTTTTTTTATTTGAAAAGGAAAATATTTATTTCATTTCACAACAGTAATAAATTCATTTCGATTACCTACTAAAATAGTTATAGTTGAACTTCCCTAAGTAAATGAAAGTTACTCTTTGACGTCGCTACAAATCCAAAGTAAATACTGAATGGAAGCGTTATACGTGTCCGCAAATTATCCGTTTCATTGTAGTGCTCTTTGGTAAACCACATTTTTTGTTTTTTGGTCTGACGTTAACACAAACAAAGCGGATGGTTTCCCAACTCGTGAACACGCAACGTATAACTGCCCATGTGAAAAATAGTGATTTTCTAAATTTATCCCACAAACACTAAGCGATTGGCCCTGCGACTTATTAATTGTCATTGCGAACGCAAGGCGAACTGGGAATTGCAATCTTTTGAAATCAAACGGAAGATCTGTCGGAATCATTGTTATTCGAGGAATACATACATTTTCACCTGCGTACTTTCCGTTAATAATGGTTGCCTCAATCAAATTCCGCAAAAGTCTCTTTACCGAAAGTCGAGTACCGTTGCAAAGTCGCAGTGGATTCAAATTGCGCAGTATCATAATAACTGTACCAACTTTGAATTGCAAGTTATGTGGTGAAAATCCTGCAATTATCATCACCACATGTTTTCCTTCACAACCAATTCAGTTATGGAACAAATACAAAGACGCCATATGTGAAAATATCTTGCATCGCATGCGCATTCAAACGAATAATCCTGACATCCAAATAACCGATGAAATCTACAATGAAGGATTGATTCTGCCCATGTGAAAAACAGTGATTTTCTAAATTTATCCCGCAAACACTAAGCGATTGGCCTTGCGACTTATTAATTGTCATTGCGAACGCAAGGCGAACTGGGAATTGGAATCGTTTGAAATCAAACGGAAGATCTGTCGGAATCATTGGTATTCGAGGAATACATACATTTTCACCTGCGTACTTTCCGTTAATAATGGTTGCCTCAATCAAATTCCGCATAAGCCTCTTTACCGAAAGTCGAGTACCGTTGCAAAGTCGCAGTGGATTCAAATTGCGCAGTATCATAATAACTGTACCAACTTTGAATTGCAAGTTATGTGGTGAAAATCCTGCAATTATCATCACCACATGTTTTCCTTCACAACCAATTCAGTTATGGAACAAATACAAAGACGCCATATGTGAAAATATCTTGCATCGCATGCGCATTCAAACGAATAATCCTGACATCCAAATAACCGATGAAATCTACAATGAAGGATTGATTCTGCCCATGTGAAAAACAGTGATTTTCTAAATTTATCCCGCAAACACTAAGCGATTGGCCTTGCGACTTATTAATTGTCATTGCGAACGCAAGGCGAACTGGGAATTGCAATCGTTTGAAATCAAACGGAAGATCTGTCGGAATCATTGGTATTCGAGGAATACATACATTTTCACCTGCGTACTTTCCGTTAATAATGGTTGCCTCAATCAAATTCCGCATAAGTCTCTTTACCGAAAGTCGAGTACCGTTGCAAAGTCGCGGTGGATTCAAATTACGCAGTATCATAATAACTGTACCAACTTTGAATTGCAAGTTATGTTTTGGAAATCCTGGTATCTCCATAGCGTTCAAAAACTCCGTTGGATAATTTACTACATCATCGGGATTTGTTATTGAATCAACGGATTTGTATGTCACCAAATCGCCAGCAATTTTTGAATGAATGGTGAAATTCATTGCATGGACATCATTATTCTTTGCGGCAAGAATTGCTCGTTGACTTAACCAAGCATAATTCTTAAATTTCTTACTAATGTTTGGGAAAACATTTTCAATAAGAACTAATTGAGTATCTACAAATCGGCAAAAGTCGTTGGTAAGAGTAATTAATCCAGATGTCGCATCAACTGGGACTTTTCCATTTCCAACATCTAACAATTGTTTGGAAAATTGTGCAGCACTTTGATCATTTTGAAGTTGAACTCTCATATTAGTGGTTAGCGATAATAAAGGCACTGGATCGATAAATATTGCATGTTGGAGTATCAATTGTGTTTTAATTAAGTGTCAACTTAAGCGCAGAATGTGCGGTACGACCGCCATCTAGAAGAGTCGCCGCAATTCCAGATGATGCTAACGCCAAAGCTATGTCACATCTTGATCGAATAGTGGCCAAAATCAATGAAATTACAAATGTTTTCCCTGTTCCTCCAGGTGCATCCAGGAAGAATAGACCACCAGTATTATTGTCCACCGCTTGCATTAATGTTTCCTATACTTGATTTTGCTGTTCATTCAGCAACGAAACATTATTTCTAATGAATTCCTGCAATCTATCAACATTTTATTGCAGCTCTCGATTTAATTCTTGGTTGAATGCATCGTACATCGATTGATTTTGCGCAATCATTCGTATTTCAATCAGTAGCTTGTTTGCAATAGTCAAGCATTTATCCTCAATCAATTGTTTGGAAAATTGTGCAGCACTTTGATCATTTTGAAGTTGAACTCTCATATTAGTGGTTAGCGATAATATTTTTACGTTATTCCATAAAGTTGATGCCTTCAGGCAAGCATTCAATTCATCTGCAGGCGTTCCACGGGGAACTACTGGCAAGGTCTGCCTGAAATCGCCTGCCAACATTATCATCAAGCCGCCAAAGATGTTGTTATATCGCCGAAGATCCTTCAGTGTTAAGTTAAGTGCTTCAAGTGATTTCTTATGTGCCATTGTGCACTCATCCCAAACAATGAGCTTGCATTGCATTAACAATTTTCCCATTGCACTGGATCGAGAAATATTGCACGTTGGAGTAATTAAGTGTCAACTTAAGCGCAGAATGTGCGGTACGACCGCCATCTAGAAGAGTCGCCGCAATTCCAGATGATGCTAACGCCAAAGCTATGTCACATCTTGATCGAATAGTGGCCAAAATCAATGAAATGACAAATGTTTTCCCTGTTCCTCCAGGTGCATCCAGGAAGAATAGACCACCAGTATTATTGTCCACCGCTTGCATTAATGTTTCGTAACCTTGTCTTTGCTGTTCATTCAGCAACGGAACATTATTTCTAACGAATTCCTGCAATGTATCAACATTGTATTGCAGCTCTCGATTTAATTCATGGTTGAATGCATCGTGCATCGATCGATTTGGCGCAATCATTCCTATTTCAATCAGTAGCTTGTTTGCAATAGTCAAGCATTGATCCTCAATCAGAATCAATCCTTCATTGTAGATTTCATCGGTTATTTGGATGTCAGGATTATTCGTTTGAATGCGCATGCGATGCAAGATATTTTTACATATGGCGTCTTTGTATTTGTTCCATAACTGAATTGGTTGTGAAGGAAAACATGTGGTGATGATAATTGCAAACAGCGTTCGTATTTGGTACGCAATTGATGAAACAACTGTATCTGCAAGTGTTAAATCCCAATGAGAATCGTTCTCCAGCAAACCCAATAGTTGACATGCTTCTCGATATGTTTGGCATTGGTGGCCATTCACAGTTTTCAAATGCGCAAATGATTTTGGTCCACGTACATTTACTAACAGCAGTCGCAAATAAAAACATTCAAAATCAAAATGTTCATCATCACTGTAGTTCGCAGTGGGATCATATTGGAATGCCAAGCGATTATATGATGCCAATGATCTTCGTGTGCTCACGCGATGTCTCAATCGGTCATTTTCTCTTATTATATTTTGTCTTTCTTCGCTTAAGTTCCTTGAATACACTTGTTACTGGCTTGCATGTCTTGTGCGACGGCCGATGCTCGCACGTTGTACTCTAGGCATTTTGGACTATGGACAGAGTGTTAAATTTAACATCAAATGCACGATCCACATAACTTACACTGAGCTTGAATGAAATTAACTGAGCAGAGAACAATGAGTAGCTGTCAAACACTTTATCACGCACCGGCGCCTACTTGAAGTATTGGATATTGGTTTGTAGTACATGCTATGTATCAGAGTAGGCGCTGTATGTTGGATATTGGTTTATAGTACATGCTATGTATCAGAGTAGGCGCTGTATGTTGGATATGGTTTGTAGTACATGCTATGTATCAGAGAAGGCGCGTATGTGAAAAACGATTTCCCCACTTTTCTGTTTAATTTTTCCTGAATTTTCTTTGCTCTAAACCTCACGGAGCCCGAGACCTTTCCAACGAATGCAAAACCGTGGAAATCGGTTCGTGCGTTCTGGAGTTATAGCATCAGGGAGGAAATTTGGACTTATTTTCATATAGTAGATATATATATATATATAAGCTAACATAAACCTAAGCAAGCAATTATCCTTATCTAAACTAAACTCCTAAAATCTAAACTGGTGAATTGGTGATCTGCCCAGGCCGATCTATGTAGGGGTATCTGTAGTCATCCTTTTTGTAAACGACCCGTCTCAGCCCCTTGTCTGTATTGGAGCTCCAGTTAGGATGAAATGCTGAAAAGAAAGGAGGGTTTATTAATAGAATCTATACATATTTATATCCATATTTATTTATATACCTATACCCGTGCATTTTCGTCGTATCCTCGCAATTTGTTCACGTTGATTATTTTAGTCGTCGTCGTTACGTTTATTACGAATGTTGTTTGCTTTAATTTAGAAGCAATTAGTATATTAGTCAAATTAAGCTTAAATATGTTGGATAATTAAAATTTATAACGATGAGTTGCTAATTGTCTTACGTTGGAGGGAAGGAAGATGACCGGATGAGTCGGTAACTATGAAGAATTCGGAATGACGGTATGCCAAGGGGAATCCGGCGATACGATGCGGATTCCAGAAAGGAGGGTGCGTTGAGGGGTGATAACAGCCATGCCCTTACATCCGGGAAGAAGAGGTGATCGGTTATTGTACAGTTGATGTTGTTATAGTTTCGATGTTGTTTACCTTTTTTTGTTGAAAAGAGGAATTTTACCTAAAACATCAAATCCTTCGCTTTTAGCAAAACCCTTCAGCCAGCAGGACAGTGTGGATTTGGAGATAATCAGCAACGCGCTGGGTCGAATTCGGCTGCATCCCCTGTGCACTTCCTCACTGGCTTAAATGAAGCAACACGAATGGAAATTGCGGCTGCGCTACTATTTGCATACGTTTCAGCTGCGCTCAATATTGTTGACCCTAACGGTGAATATCTTAGCTTCCGAACCTATCCACGAGGACAACAGTACACCCAGACATTGTATTAAAAAATTTGATATAATAAGGTATTTCCTACGCTATCTATCAATTTTTGCAATGGTAATGTTTTTTTTTTTTTTTTTTTTTTTTTTCGCGCGGGGTCCCACGCCCACCTCCCGCCCAACCGACCGAGGGGCGCAGCCGTGTGACGTACGGCACGAAACGCGTACTGGATAGACGCGAGAGAAGGTAAAAAAATAGAATAGAACGAGGAAAAATTAGGATACTACAAGCAATACAGTTTTTAGCTTTTGAAGGCTTTCAATGCCTTCAATGCTACTAAAAAGACGATTGTAATCAGTACATAAAACCCTAAAGGGCTCATGTACTTCAAACTCACGCCTACAGTGGTTAACTACTAGTGGTATAAAAGTTCTAGAAGAAAGACGGGGAACATGGAAATTGAGCTGGCCTAGAAGGTAGGGGCTCTCCACATCACCGTGTATAAGTTTATGTAAAAAGACGACGCCAAGCATCGTCCTGCGGTTAGCTAAAGAAGGTAGATTAAGTAGGAGAAGTCTACTAGCGTAAGACGGTAATCTAAGGTTTGCATCCCAGGGTAGGCCACGAAGGGCAAAAAGCAAAAAGTTCTTTTGGACAGATTCAATGCGGCTACTATGGACCCCGAATTGAGGACTCCAGACGCACGAACCATACTCCAATATAGGGCGAACAAACGAAGTAAAGAGGGTCTTCGTTACATAAGGAGAATCGAATTCCTTCGCCCACCTTTTAATGAATCCCAGCATGCCTCTGGCTTTGTTAACCATACAAGAAATATGTTCAGAGAACGAAAGTTTAGGATCCAGGCGGACACCCAGATCATCAACAATAGAAATTCTTTCCAAAGAGCAGTCGTTAAGCATATAGGTTGCAAGCAGGGGAGTAACACGTGAAAATGTCATCAGTTTGCATTTTGAGCTGTTGAGATGTAAATCGTTAGCATGACACCATGCTTGGAAGTTATCAAGATCCGATTGTAGGTCAGATTGGCAAGAAATGTCCCTATACTGCAAGCAAAGTTTAACGTCATTAGCGTACATAAGTACTCTGGAATTGGTTAGAACCTGCGGCAAATCATTGATAAACAATGTGAACAGAAGTGGTCCAAGGTGACTACCCTGTGGGACGCCAGATGTGACCCTAAGGCTATTGGATTGAACGTTTCTGAACAGAACCTTTTGGGTCCTATCACTTAGATAACTCGAAATCCATTTAAGAAGATCACTAGGAAACCCCATTGAATCGAGTTTCCTAACCAGAAGAGAATGATTAACCGAGTCGAAAGCTTTACTAAAGTCCGTGTTGTTATGTTGGTTATGATTTAAATTTCTTATTTATTTGAGTACATTTGGTGTTAATGACGGATAGACGGCCAAGATAACTATATACATATACTGTATTTAATTGGCAATGCATATACGCTTAACAAAAATTTACATTGCATATGTGTGATAAAACTGCAATAAATTGTCATTGGCTGGGCTATTCCGCCTCGGCAGGCTTAGTGTTCCACATTTGACACTTTGTGCAGTAGTCCTTGCTAAGATTGCACAGTTCGTGATACAAATGACCACATTTAAAACCGACTATGGAACTAAAGGTATAATTTTTCAATAGTACTGGACATTGGCAATGTGTACAATATTGATCATAGGAGACTTGTTGCCCGCGACGGTTTAGAGCCACAACCTCAGAGTGGATGTCGAAATAATCATCAAGCTGTATTCTTTGGGCGGTGGAAAGCATTTCTTCTTGGATATTGTAATGCCATAGCATATTGATGACAGATTCCCGAAGATTTGGTATGGTCTGTCCCATCTTTATTTTACGAACCACTCCTTCTGGGTTAACAAAGTCTAAAACGCAATAAAATGAAGGTGACGTCAAAAATACACTGCCGCTCAACTGAATAGATTCATGATCTCAGTGGTAGAAATTTAGCTATAATTCCTAAACCAGTTTTCCGATTTACTTAATTTTTTTTCTTTAATTCTTAAATCATATTAAAATTAAAATATGAAGAAGTTTTTTTCAAAAAAATATTTATTCCATATTTATTATTATACTCGCTACCCATAGGGTAGAAGGGTATTATAACTTTGTGCCGGCAGGAAATGTATGTAACAGATAGAAGGAGGCATTTCCGACCCTATAAAGTATAAATATTCTTGATCAGCGTCATCAGCCGTCATCTGTCTGTCTGTCTGTCTGTCTGTCTGACTGTCTGTCTGTCTGTCTGTCTGTCTGTCTTCTAATTTTTTTTCGACAGTATTTGTTATGCTTGCACGCAGATCAAGTTTGTTTCAAATTTTTACCACGCCCACTTCCGCCCCCGCAAATCATCAAAATCGTATAATTTTAATAATTTTAAAGCTAGTCACGAATTATGGAATGTACATTAAGAACTATAGTCTGTGTGATACCTGAAAATTCGGTTGCGATCAGATAAAAATGGTTGAAGTTATTAAAAAAATAATTTTGTATGGCCACAAACGGCCGCTGCAGCATGCCTCATTTGGTTGACCAACTAGACCAACTAAATATTCTTACAAGTTCTTGATTGGAATCGGAAAAGAATCTTATAAGAAATCGAGAACCAATTTTAATATATGGTAATAATTATTAGCCGTTCAAAAATGTATTAACTATTTATTATGGGTTGCGGGTATCTCACAGTCGAGCTCACTCGACTGTAGCTTTCTTACTTGTTTCTTCTGAAAACTTTACAAAATCAATGATTTTTTTTGGCTCAACTGCATAGGTTTAGCTTAAAGATTTTTAGTTTGAAATTTAACTTGACTGTCTTTAACACCGCAAATTTCTTTAATTTTGGGTGCTGAAAGATGCGTATTGGACGCAGCTCGCACAACATGCCTCCTGTCTGCCGAGCGATTTTGCGATGGCTCGATAGGATAGAAATTTGGCCTCTTTCATACTCGGATAATTGTTCTCCGCGTCCCATTTTTCAATTAATTTAAAGAAAATATATGAAAATAAAAATTTCCATCAAAAATGTTTCACTAAATCGCCAAGTTTAATTGCAAACTAAAAATCTTTAAGCTAAACCTATTCAGTTGAGCCAAAAAAAATCATTGATTTTGTAAAGCGTTCAGAAGAAAAAATAAATATGGAATAATTAATATGTTTTTGAAAAAAACTTCTTCAGACTATAATTTTAATATGATTTGAGAATTAAAGAAAAAAAAATTATGTAAATCGGAAAACTGGTTCAGGAGTTATAGCTAAATTTCTACCACTGAGATTATGAACCTATTCAGTTGAGCGCCAGTTAGTGTATGAACCCCAATCTATATTACTTACCCACAATGCCATCCAAAACTTTTGTTATAATCTCTGGTTGCTTAGTGGATTCGTCGATAAGTGTGTTCCATAGGTCGTTGTCATCATGCTCTTTACAAAATTCTATTGCCATTTCAACGTCTTTTATCTACAAAAAATCCATAAATTATAAATACAACAAATTATAAAATTATAAATTATAAATAAAAAATAAATGTTTTGTAAAATACTATTAAGGGGTTGACCCATTCAATTTTTTTTTCGATTGAATAAAGCTTTTTCAAGTTGTAAACTGTCAGACGGGTCAACCCGCTTCAATTCTAAAATGCGTATTACCCTATGAATTATTATATTAAGCGCTTCTGCTGCTTCCACTCCGCCCATGCAACCCAGCAAGTAGACCATCTCTGGATAAAATTCTTCCCGTTTACATATGGCCAAAGCATCTTGTATAACATACTCCTTGGAGCGCCTCAAGAATGGCAATAGTTTCGTACGATCATACTTTGCATACAATGACACTAACTTGTGTTGAAATATATTATTACAGTTCACCTTTTGCAAAGAGTCCAAGTACTGTGAAATTTAAAATTGCTTTATATGTATTTTAATGAGTATGTGTATTCAGGCTTACCAAAAATAAGTACTCTTGATTGTTTTCGAGCTGGTGCACAACAACCTCTGGCTTGATCTTATTCCTGTCTAATAATATTTTAAAGGCACGTTCGCGGTCCAAACTTATTAATGGAATGATTAATTTGGAAATTACATCGTACAGATCATAACGTCGAATTAATTCGAAAACGTCTTTATTTTGTAATCTGGAAAAAAGGTATTGTTAAAATATCCTAGTTTTGGGGAAAGATTTTGGTACTGTTACTCACTTTAGATACATTCGCAGGGCGCTCTCGTAGTCACCTTGATATGAATAGAGAAGAGCCAGACACTCAAGCAATTCATTCGCATTCTGCTTGCGAAAGTTATCGTGGATAGCGTTAATCACAGCCAGGCCATTGTATAGCTGGGATGGCCATTCTTTGACCAGGTTTAAGAAACCGTTTACATCAAACTTTAAAAATTCGTAAAGGACCATCTCGTACACGTGTGGATCAAGTTTGCAATCCTCGGAAGTAGGCAGATAGGCGCTTACGGAACGTAATTGCTGACATTTGACAAACTTAAAAACTTCTTCTTCCCAAAGCGCTTTATTGTTGCCAAGCATACGAAGGCACAGTCTTGCAGCTTCTTCATATTGTTTCAGCGTAAGTAAGTGGTTTATGTAAAGTCTGGTGCATTTATTTTTATGTAAATACGTTATGTAAACAGTTTATACGAATCATACCTGACCACTGATATAATGGGAAAGTTTCCTCCATGTGTAGATATTAAGTCGATTGCTTCTTCGAATTTACTGGTGATAAGAAGTAAATTATTTTAATTATATTTTTGCAAAAAATATTTTAAAGTTGTTGTATAACAACGCCTAGTGCTTGATATTAGCAAGAATATATTAACATTTGGTCACCTTAAGGACCCAAAGCTAACATTTTTTAACGCATTTTCTACTTCGGTACCCTACAGTAATGAAAATGTCGATTGGCAGTACCAATTTACAAACTAGTTGCGTAAGTAGTTCGCAACTGGTTTGTACATTGGTACTAACCTTTAGGTTTGTGTATATATGTAGGTTGAAAAGCGGCCAATTACAGACCAATTGTATAGGTTCGAATCCTAGTCGGGATACAATGAATATAAATCGGCGATGGGCCCAAAATCATGCCAATTTGTGATTCAATTTGACAACTTTATCCCGTTTTGTTTGTGTAGTTCATTACACATCAGGATACTTTTATCACCAGTTCTACGAGTACCTAAGTAGTCATCCTAGTATGAGTACCCAAGTAGTCATCCTAGTATTAGAACCCATGATACTGTTTATGGTACCCATAGCAGCACCCCTAACATGGGTAACTTGTATTACCCATTACCCTAGTGAACGGTAAACGAGGTGGTGATGGTGGACAAAAACGGAAATAAACATTTGTATGGATAGGGTTAGTAAAGTAGGCTGAGGTAGTTCCTTTGGAACTAGTCATATCAACACCTATGAACTAGAACCAAAAACTAGAGGGTATTAACAGAAATTAGAGACTATAAAAGATAAGGCTAGTGAATTTGGTGGCAAAATCATATCCGATCAGTAGGCAAGAAATCGACCTGCAATCTACCAACATTCTCTTCACCGCCTTTTCCTCGCAACAATGGGCATGGGCTTAATGAAATGATTGCCACCAACAGGATTCCAACTCTCGCCCGCCTGTTTCGAAGGGGGGTGCTCTAAGCCCTGAGCAATGCGTCACAATCGCCTCGCGACGACGCACAGTGGCGCTTTTCTGGCATTTGACGTTGCAAAAATCATAACTTTTGAACCAAATAAGATAATCGAATAATTTAAACGGCATTTGACGGTGAATTGATGTAAAATTTATATATCTAGTGGACAATGTGCCACGCCCACCCATTCGCCCATTTATAGGGCGTCAAAGTGAAAAAATCGAATTTTCTCATAGAAAACGATTTTTAAACAAAAAAAATTGTTTAATTTTTTAGCTTTATTTTTATCGATTTGCTCAAATAAAAATATTTAAAAAATTTTAAAAAATATTTTACAGAAAAAAAATTTTTTAATTTCGATTTTTTTTATTTTTTGATCATTTTTTTAACATTTTGACTAACAATAAACCTATATTGAGGGAATTTCTAATAGCTGAAGCATTTCTGGACTATAAACATTTGATTCCTCATCCTTTCACGTCTTAATATTATTTAAAACAAAAAAATCACGATTTTAACACTGCAAATGCCCTTGCGCGCTGCCGGTACCCCTGAAGCGTTTTCACCCATATTTCGTGTTTTTTGACCCTGAGTTGTTTCACTAAAATCGCTGCCAAAGGTGGCGCCACTGTGCGACGTAACCAAATATAAAAATAAAAATTAAGGGTTGCAAGCTTTTGTATCTTTCATACGCGTTATGCATTTATGTTTATATCGACGACATACATAGTTTAAGCCTTTATGCCTACGTGGTGCGTACGTGGTATATATATTCTTGATCAGGATCAACAGCCGAGTTGATCTAGCCATGTCCGTCTGTCCGATTATACGCGAACTAGTCCCTCAGTTTTGAAGCTATCTAAAAGAAACTTTGCGGTTAGTCTTCTATATGCTCTCATTCGTACGTATGTCGGAACGGGCCGGATCGGACAACTATATCATATAGCTGCCATAGGAACAATCGAAAAATTTTTAGTAAAAAAAATTTAACTTTGTCAGTTTTCAACATATTTTCATAAAAGTTGGTATTTAGCGGTTTTTTACTATTTCTGAATTTCGTTTTTAATTTCATCAAAATCGGCCAACTATATCCTATAGCTTCCATAGGAACAATCAGGAAAATAAAAGAAAAAACCATAACTATGTCAGTTTTCAAGATATTTTCACCAAACTTGATATTTAGCCATCTTATATTATTTCAGAATTTTGGTTTTAATTTTGTGAGAATCGATCGACTATATCCTATAGCTTCCATAGGAACAATCAGGAAAATATAAAAAAACCCATAACCCGATTTTCAAACCATTTTCAAAATAATAATTATTCCAGATTTTCGGTTTTAATTTTTTGTTAAAGTTCTGCAAGGGTATATAAACTTCGGTGTGCCGAAGTTAGTTGTTGAATATGATTTATATATAAATTAATAAAATAATTATAATATTTATCTATATATATATAAATGGATCAAAAAAATATGTTTGCAATCGCAAACCAGAAAATTTACAATTTACATAAGAAAATTTTGGGAAAACTTTCTGGAAAAGTCGCTAGCGGCTCAACAGATGTACACCCCGTTGTATGTATAACTGTTACTGTTACTGTTCTTTAACAGCAGTTGTAATACACAGCTCTGAAGTGTCGACACAAATATAATGGGTATCGATCTTGTGTATCGATGAAATCGGTAAAAAAGTATTTAAGCAAAAAATAGAGTTAACGAAGCATTACCAAAGTGAGCTTAAGTAATTGGAAATGATGCCACCTGTTAGACGATCAAGATTTCGTAATAGTCGGACGTACAGCTTCGCGCTGCACAAAGATCACCTCAAACCCTACAATATATTAATAGAAAAATATTAATAAAGAAAAGCCCCATATACATAACTCTTAATATTATTGTTAATGCTGTGGTAATGTCAATAGCAGTGTTGACAATCACACGAGGTGATTCGAAACTATTTGGTGGGGCTTTAATATTGCAGTCCAGAGATTTTCGTCAAACGCTTTTCGTCATCCCGAAATCTACGGCTGCCGATGAAGTTAATGCATGCCTAAAATCGTCCTCTTTGTGGCGATATGTCAAGAAGGTTAAATTGACCACGAATATGACAGTCGCTTTGCAGAGTGACCCATCCGCTGCTGAATTCTCGAGACAACTGATGGCGGTCGGCAATGGTGAAATTCCTGTTGATGTTTTCACTGGACTAATATCGCTCCCAACAAATTTTTGCGAGTTCACATCATCGAAAGAGGAACTCATCACAAAAGTGTTTCCCAGATCCGTTGACAGCGTTAACGACGAGGATGAAGCGACCAACTATCCTAAATTTTTGAATTCACTGGATGCGCCGGAACTCCGCCGCATAATTTGCAACTGAAGGTGGGATCAATTATTATAATGCTGTGGAATCTACGGTAGATCACTTTAATATTAGGTTTTTATTTTTTTCAACTCCAAACGCGAATAAATTTAAATAATTTAAAAAGGGTATACTCAAGCTTGTAATATAACCTTTTCATTTATATTTATTTAACAATTAATTAAGAAACATCAATAAAGCATAGTAACCAAACAGTAAAACGTTTCGCAGCGGAAAAATGTTTAATATTTTTAAGTGTGACTGATTTTACTGCTGTTCGGCATTTTTGGCCGGCAAATAATGCGGCATACATGAAAGTGATAATTTTAAAATGTCAAAAGAAAAATGAAAATGATTAATTAAAGGGTTTTATTCTTTCATTGTTTCTTTTGTTTGTTTTATAGTTCGTAAATCTGCACCAAACTCCTGTTTTTTTTATTTTACGGAACTGTAGAAGGCACTGCGAGGGGGGAAACGGTCGAGAACAGCCTGTTTTTTTAATTTGCCATTCTTTTTCGCACGCCCTTCGGAAAATACTAAACACACTTTTCTAGTATATTGTCTTCATGTCTGGATACCGACCTATAAAACGGCCGCTCACGAACAACCGTTTTCAACTATTTGATTCTCGCTCTCTCTCACTGCTCAAAGACGGTTTTTTACAGTCTGGATACTATGCTTAAACAATAAAAGAGCTCCAAAAGAGGGCCACTTTAATATTCGGTTTTCGATTTTGGGAAGTCATAAAAAAAACCATAAGGCATCAAATAGCCAAATTGGCGCAAAAAATGGGATGCCCCGAAAAGCTAACAGCTGACTGGAATATGTCGGCAGCAAACGAAGGGCAAATTTAAAGGAGAGGAAGTTCTTATCCCACGAATTTCGATTATTCCAACCGATTTTCCATTCCAATTCAAGAGGATTCAGTTCCCAGTTCGACTGGCATTTGCGATGACAATCAAGTTATACGTTATACGTAGCCTGTTCGCGTGTGGGAGAGCCGTCATTATTTATTTTTGCACCGGATAACAAATCAAAAAATATTGTTTTTTACAGTAATATATAAAATGTTAATTTTAAGTTCATAACAATTGGAAAAAAATGAGTTCACAAAAAAGTAGGAAGTTAATCTTATTTTAATGGACATTTTTAATTAACTTATTCCATGCCGCTAAGGATGAATTTCATGGTGAGCCGACCATGAAATGGATTTTATTCATTAAATTATTGAAAGTCTGCTGAGATTTTTAGGAATTATTGTCAATGCGTTTATGCATAACAACGCTATAACAGGGAAAATGTTGAATTGAAAAGGAAACTCAAGTTTAAACCGGTAATATTGTAATGCTAAATGATATAGTCATCCAATTTACATAAAATTAAAATTATTTTGTGAAGTTTAAAAAACGTCAATGTTGGCCAAAGCATATACATAGATCTAAAAAATCGATTCATCGTTTTATCGATGTTTCTCCACCTGTAAAGGCGTTAGACGTACAAAATAAGGAAATTTGTAAACAGCTCTGGTAACATTATATTCTATATCAAAAACGTTTATTATATATCATGAGGCGCATGAATAATTTGGTGACTCTCTTTACGGCTGCAAGTGCATTTTTTTTTGGAAGCTTCATCACAACGATACTTAGTACAGCAGACAAATGCTCAACACACCGAAGTAGAGTTGGAACCAAACTCGAGCCACATCCTGATTTGTTTCTCATCGTTCTGGTGCTGAGTAGCCCCCGCAATGCGGGCCATAGAGACACTATGCGGAGGACCTGGCTCCGACATGTCGAGCAGCCACTTAATCTACCATATTTCCCAGAAGAACAGATCTATCTTCCGACGTACCATGCCAGTGGCCATCTAATGGCGGAAAGTGTTGAGTCACAGAAGAAAAGACTACACCAGTATATTAACTGGCAAGATAGCTTTTCGACAAGGAGTTCAAAAAAAACACAGCGGAGTATTAGAGTCAAGCATTTCTTTGCCATTGGAACTGGACAGATGAGTAGGGACATGCAGTCGAATCTTCAGCATGAACATATGCAACACAACGACCTCCTGCTACTCCAAAGTCACCCTGAGACATATGATAATCTCACAGGGAAGCTACTTCAATCTCTAGATGCATTGACGCATCGCTACGAATTTTCATATATAATCAAGGTGGATGACGACACTTACGTTAAGCTGGATACTTTACTTAACGAGCTGGTCTCCTATGATCGCAAGCTACTACGCAATACTGTTGAGTATGGTAGCAATCCACTGCCTCAACTCTATTGGGGCTATTTTAGTGGTCGGTCAAGAATTAAAACGAAAGGTCGTTGGAAGGAATCGAATTATTATCTTAGCAATAACTATTTACCATATGCCCTGGGTGGTGGATATGTCCTATCGCGAAAACTGTGTGAATATATAGCAAATAGTTCCCATATGCTTTCCCCGTACGCTTCTGAGGACGTTTCAGTCGGAACATGGTTGGCCCCATTCCGTCACATATATCGATGGCACGATCCTAGGTTCGATACCGCCTACATACCCCGCAAATGCAAATCGTATCACTTGGTATTGCACAAACGCAATCAGGAAATGATGAGCAAAATTTACGACGGAAAACTATGCAGTGGCAATGGCGCAGGCAGTAAATCCAGCTCTTTGTCCGAATATTACTATGATTGGACGAAAGTCGCTGACCAATGTTGCGAAAAATTAGTAGTGTAGCCAAGATATTTATAGTAAATAGAAAATATGTTAGCTTGTCTGACCTGTGTTTAATTAACCAGTGGACACGATCGTCAGTTTCAATAAGGCTCGCCACCACAATGTCCTTGGGGGCAACGATGTAATAGCGATTCTCCTCAATTATGCAGCCCAGATAATAGTCATTAACGGTATACTCCTCAAAGCCACGGAGAGTTAGGCTATCTGTGCAGATTTCCTCGCTACTGTTAATTTTGTGTTCAATCACACACAGCACGGGGCGTAAAGCTTTAAAACTGGAGCTCTTTTCTTTACGATAGCCAAGTACCACCAATTGACTTGAGGCCATTGGGGCTAGTCCACAGATATAGAATGAAGTTTGAAATGTTGAGACTGCAATGGATACAATAAATATATAATCGAAATTATTATAATTAATTTTACATACCTGTATCTAAATATATAATCGAATTTATAATTATTAATTTTACAAACCTGGATCTACAATAAAGTCGGGAAGATTACTAGACGCAGCCTCGATGGAATTTCTCTTCCGAATTGCACAAATCCTGATGGTGTCTACCCAACCAACAAGAAGAGTATGTTTATTTGACCACCGCATGTGGCATCGAAAGTTCTCAAGACTTTTTCCCTGTGATGGAAGTTCCCATTTCATTAACCCCAGGGAGCATTTTTCGTTCAAATCGTAGACACGTACACCTAAATGACTTGCCCAGGCTACGAAGTTATCCTGCCAGCAAATGGACAATACTTTGCCTTCAACTGCGCAAAGCTCAATGGGCTTTAGCTTATTAAGCAGATTTCGCTCGTATAAAATAAGCTTGTCGTCGCCTACTATAAATTTTCGAGTCCAAGACTTTGGATCGGGTTCCAAGGCTACAGCTTTTATGCATTTGCCAAAATTTAGATTGTGATTGTTTTCACAACTAAACAAACCTGTAATTTTGACCTGTAATATAAAAGTATACATAGTTGATATTATATACTTTAAAATCATTGTCTCACTTTTCCATCATCTGAGCAAGTGGCCACATATTCGCCCTTTGGATCCACATCAATATAATTGACTGCCACCTGATGTGCTTGGCTTTCACCGGTGTTTAGATTCGAATCAACTGAGTTCCCTTGGTGATCTACTAAAAAGACCCGGCCCCGGAATGTTCCAAATATAAGGAACTAAAATATGTGTTAACATGATTTAATTTTGGAATACATGAGCCTACCTTTGGGTGCACAGCAGCTGCAGTTACCACATCGGAGTTAAGTATATTTTTTAAATCGTTGGCAATGCGTTGGTACTTAAATTTGGGTTCAATTTCTTCCTCATCTTTATGCTCTGTCTCAGAGTCCTGCAAAGAAAAGTGGCTGGACAATAGGTACATATGTACATACATAGAGATAATTTCAGACATACATACATGAGTTGGCAAAAGTTCCGACATTTTGAAAGTGCATTAAGTATTGTTTAAAAGATGAGTTTGTTACCGCAAAATTTTTTATTTTTAGTATTTTGCAATGTATTTAACTGCACACACAGCTGATAGATATAAAAATGCCAACTTGCATACATTTTGTCACTGTTATTATTTTTAAAATAAATGTGTTGTTCTTACTGCGGTGTTAACAGATAATTATACTTATACACTGTTACGTTATGTACTTAGACAGACAAAAAGTTACTTTTTCGGTTGACTTTCAAAAATTAATGAATATGGCTCAAAAGGGCACCCTGACACGAATTTCCAGCTGTGTTTATGGACTTCTGATACAGTAATGCAGTTTTCATTAATTAGAGACTTTATTAGACCATAAAAAGAGACAACTATATGCGTTATTTTTCGAATTTCTTTTGTAAAGTGACTACGGCCACACCGATTTTAAAGTTATACAATGACAAATGTTATTAATTTCTGGAGTCATCGTTGAAGTACTAAAAAATTAATTTCAATTAAAGTTGCAACTGGAGAACCTTGTAAACTAAAACATATTATTGTTCTAAATTTTTTAAGATATTTTGCTTTTTATTATTATAATTATTATTTATTATATTGAAAAAATTAGCAATAATCAATTTGTATTGTGTGCCCATTTTGACTTGTGACCTCTAAAGAGCTGGTTAATATAATTTTCAATTACAATTTTTGTATTTCTATATATCAATCTATCGATTTTCGCGGCTAAGTGCTGTATGCGCAACTTAGTTGTAGTTGCGTAATATGGCCTTATGACACACTAATAATTTTCATTCATTAGAGACTTTATTAGAACCCTTCAGTACCAAAATCCCCCTCACGGTTCTTTCCTGGATGCGAATCCGAAAAAAAAAACAAATTGTATGGCATGTCCGAAAAACAAAAACAAATTGTATTGGCTTCGTGGACAGAAGTCCGAAACGAAGTAGGCAAAAAAAATCCGAACTGCATTCGGCTACCGTCGACGGCTCGCGAAGTTCGGACAACGTAGTTTTTGTTGTTTTCGAAGTCATTCCGTTTTGTCTCGTTCTCCTAATTCTATTTTCATTTTCTTCTTCTGTTGTATTCACACGTGATCGCGCATTGTGTAGTAAAAGTTGGGAAATATAGTAATTTTTATAACATATCAGGTAAGTAAAGTTATTTTTACTTAATTTAAAATCCTTTGCAGAATTGATCTTAAGCATGGATATGACTTCAACCTAGACTATTTAGGTTTGCGGACTTTTTTTTTTTTTTTTTTTTTTTTTTTCAGTTAAAACTGGTATGTATCTTTGTACAAATGTATGTATTTGTCGAATCATGATCGTTGTTGTTGTTGTTGTCTTCCATTGTGGTGCAACGAGTTTCGGCCTTGTATACACTTCAAGTTCTGGTACGCAACTGCCTGCGTCTAATTCTCTACCTACTGTGCATACTACCGAACCACGATCGGCGACAGCGACACAACGCTGTCGCCTCGCTACAACGGTACATCTTAAAGCGACAACATCCAAGCAACGGTCGCCTGACAACGGTTGCCTGGCAACCACACACTCACACCGCAAGAGGCTGATGCAATTATCACTCTGGTGAAATACCCGAATGTATTCGCACACAGACACACATACATTCGCAACCAGAGAAGGTATTTTTCTTTTTGAGTGAGGTTGTGTTTTTCCGCGCTCCGCAAGTTTTTCCCGACAGTGCCACTATAAAGGGAAAGCCTGCCCAGATAGAGGCATATTAGCACATTGCGAGCCTGCTGACGTCACAGGTACTCACCGGTGGCATCTGGCTCGCCTCCAACAGGTGGTTGGTGCTAAATTGCCCAGCTGCGCGCGTGAGTTCCGGGGCCAAGGAGGGGGGGTGTCCCTAGCAGTCGCCTCTCTTCCAGCTGTCACCGCCTTTTCTTCTTTCTCCTTTCTCTGCTTATTTTCTCTCCCAACAACTTTCCCCGCTTTTTTCCTGGGAAGTAAACAACAGCTGGTCTGTGCCGGCGATCGCAGTGTTGCGTAGCGCAGGTGCCGGGGGCTTAACAGCCGCGCTTAACAGCACAACACCAACAGTGTTGTTAAACGGTGCGGATAAGCTTCCCGCAACGGAAAATTGTTTTCAAATTTAAATTTAAATTTACATTGAATTTAAATTTGAACAAAGCCTGCCAGTGGCAACGGCCCATCCGGGTCGAGAAAGGCTGTACAGAGGCAAGCGGGAAAAGGTCACGGATCTGACCAAAAGCCGATCCCCCGCTTAGGCGGTGCCCCGAATACTGGGGCGTCGGTGACCGAGAAGGGGCGGTATAACCCCCATCGCACGCCAAGGGGAAATCCGTGGCCATCGTGGGAGCCCTGTACGGTCCGACGATCCGGCAATGGAAGCCGTAAACCCCTTTGAGGGCAGATCTACGCTGGCGAGATCGCCCTGTCAAGAAGGGAGCGATGATATTGAAGCGGCGGCGTTCAAGAGAAGCAGCAAGCTCCCTCGATCGCCACCTCGGGCGGAAACCCAGGAGGCTTGGCAGAGCCAAGCGCCTCGCCATGAGCCGACTCCCAAGAGGATACGGGACCCATCCAGTCCTGCCAGTCCTCAAAGAGTGACGCCTGCCAAAAAGAGCAGGGCAGCGGATGAAACCAGCCTAGCAGATTTGCTAGAGCTTGGCAAGCTGCTGCAGGAGGTGTCCGTCAGGATGATGGACAAGAGCACGCGGCACATCACCGTCTCGACGAGGGAGATGTTTGCCAAAATGAAGGCACTCCACTCGAGTGTCCTTGAGGCAAGCAGAGCGGCCATCCAAGGGGGCGCGGACGGGCAGGAGAGGCTGGGAGCCGCAACCAGGTGCCCCAATTGCGCCCAAGAGTCAGGTCGAGCTGAGCGCGCGGAGAGCGCGGACAAGGGGCTGCAGACAACCACCGTGTGGAGGAGGGATGCAACAGCCCAAACGGAGCCGTGGCGCAGGCTAAGCCAGCCAGACGGCCCCGCCTTGCCCGCGTCGATAGCGGCCCCACCACCGGCCCGCACAGCACACCGAAAGGGACCGAAGGCGCCACCGAAGCCCCCCAAGAACCCTCAGCGGGACGCAAAGGAAGCTGTGGCAACTCTTGCCCCCGCCAGGGAGCCCGAGAGCACACGCCACGAGAACGCCTGGGAAGTCGTTGCCAGGAAACCGAAAACGGCGCGTCGCGCCCGCCCGGATGCGGTCATAGTACAGGCGAAGGGCAGGTCCTACAGCGAGGTACTCGCCTTGGTGACCAGGAGGGACGACAAGCAGCTGTCAGAGCTGGGGAGTTGCGTCTCCAAGGTTCGCCGAACCAACAATGGGAACCTGCTCCTTGAGGTTGCCAAAGGCAGCGCCGAGAGTGCGGAGAGTTTAAAAGAGAGCATCGAGAAAGTGCTCGGCGACTCGGCGTCTGTGCGCGCCACAACGGAGGACGACTCAGTGGTCATCTTGGAGATCCGTGGATTGGACACGATCACTACCAAGCAGGAGGTCTGCGCTGCGATCGCGGACCAGTTCAACCTCGAGGCTGAACGGGTTAAATTGCGAGGAATGCGCCGTGGCTACGCCGAAACCCAGACGGCGGTGGTCAGCTTGCCCGTCTCCCTGGGCAAAACTGTCCTCCAGCGCGGCAAAGTCCGGATAGGCTGGACCATCTGCAGGATTAGGGAGAGAGCAGGCCCACCTAGGTGCTTCAGATGCCTGGAAACAGGGCACATTGCCGTGCACTGCAAAAGCCCAGTCGACAGGAGCGGATGCTGCTTAAAATGCGGGGAGCAGGGACACAGGGCAGCCTCCTGCACTAAGGAGGCATCATGCTTCATCTGCTCAACAGCCGGAAAGAAAGAGACGAGGCACCAGGCTGGCGGTAGAGACTGCCCAGCCTCTACAAGCGGGAACGGGATCCACAGGCCCAGATGCGGTTGATTCAGCTCAATCTGAATCACTGCAGAGCAGCGCAGGATCTCCTGCGGCAGACGGTGCGCGAGCTAGGCTCGGAGGTGGCAATCCTCAGCGAGCCATACAGGACTGGTAGCGGCCGTGGCTGGGTCACCGACAGCACGGGCAGAGCGGCCCTGTGGCTGTGCGGAGCGGAGGCGCCGGAGATGCGCGAAGTCAGAGCAGCCGAGGGCTTCGTACGAGCCAATGTGGGTGGCATCTGGCTGTATAGCTGCTATTTGGCACCAAGTCTCACGCTCGAGGCCTTCGGCAGGATCCTGGATGAGCTGAGCTGCGACTTGCGGGGACGAAGCAAGGTGGTCGTCGGGGGCGACTTCAACGCCTGGGCCGTGGAATGGGGCTCCCCTCAAACCAACGCCAGAGGCCGAGCAGTGCTGGAGTCCATTGCCTCGTTGGACGTGGTCCTGCTGAACGAAGGATCCAGGCACACCTTTAGCAGGGCGGGAGCCGGCTCTGTGATCGACCTCACGTTCGCCAGCAGCGCGCTGGCCCGCCTAGCGAAATGGAGGGTCAGCGAGGTCTATACCGCCAGCGACCACGAAGCCATCGAGTGCTCGATTGGCAGCGTAGGCCACACGAGGGGCACACAGCCACAGCCTAGGAAGGCGTTCCGCCAGGACACTTTCAGACCGCTGGTCTTTGCGAGCGCCCTTGAGGGCTTCTCGGCAGATGAGTCCGAAGGGGCAAACGTGCTGGCCGAAAAGCTGGCGGAGGCAGTGGAAGGCGCCTGCAGTCGAAGCATGCTCCAAAGGAAGCCTTTCCGAAAGCACCACTCGCCGGTGTTCTGGTGGAGCGAGGAGATTGCGGAGCGGCGCCGCACCGCCCTTCGCACCAGAAGACTGATGCAGCGCGCTAGAGGCACCGCACGCCTCCCCGCATGCAGTGACAACTACAAAGCGGCCAAGAGGGAGCTTAAGACCGCCATCAACAACAGTAAAAGGGAGTGCTTCCTGAAGCTGTGCGATGCCGCCGAAGAGGACCCGTGGGGAGGAGCCTATAAGATGGTGGTGAAGAGGCTCAATGCGGGAGGCAAAGCCCCAACCGACCCGGCAACGCTGGAGGGGATTGTCAGTGTCCTGTTCCCGACGGGGCGGCAGATCGCGGACCCCCCGAGCATGGATGCAGGCGACGTCCACTGGGTCACGGAGGATGAAGTCCTCCAAGTCGGGAGGAAGCTGCAGCCCAGGAAGGCACCCGGACCCGACGCGATCCCCAACAGAGCGACGAAGCTGGCCCTATCGCTGCTGCCGGCGGAAGTAGCCAGCCTGTTTAACAGGTGCTTCCTGGAGGGGACGTTCCCCGACAGGTGGAAAAAGCAACGGTTGCTGCTGCTGGCCAAGCCTGGCAAGCCACCAGGAGAGGCATCTTCCTACAGGCCAATCTGCCTGCTGGACACGATAGGCAAGGTGTTCGAGAGGCTAATCGCTACTAGGCTGGGCCAGGCGATTGCAGCAGCCGGTGGCCTCTCCCCGGAGCAATATGGCTTCACAAAGGGGAAGTCCACACTGGACGCCATCTCGAGGGTCGTGAGGGTGGCCGAGGATGCCATCGCAGGAGCCAGATGGAAAGGTGGGACGAAGTCCTACTGCCTGGTGGTCACTCTGGACATCAGGAACGCTTTCAACTCGGCAGACTGGGGCAGAACGCTGGAGTCCCTTAGGAACTTCAATGTTCCGGGATATCTGCTGAAGATAGCGCACAGCTATTTCAGCAACAGGGTGCTCCTCCTGGAGACTAGCATGGGTTCCAGGGCACACAAAGTCTCAGCCGGAGTCCCGCAGGGCTCCGTTCTGGGACCCCTGCTCTGGAATTCCATGTACGACGGAGTCCTACGGCTGCCGATGCCAGCCAGTACCAACCTGGTGGGTTTTGCTGACGACGTGGCTATAGTGGTGGTAGCCAAGGAGCTGACCGCGGCGGAGGCTCGCGCGGATGCGGCCATACAGACCGTAGAGTCGTGGCTAGCGGTCGCAGGACTGGAGTTGGCGGCGCACAAAACCGAGGCCGTGCTGATCTCGAGCCGGAAGGTCGTGGAGACGGCCAGCGTGCGGGTCGGAGGGACCACAATCCGGTCGCAGCGGGCAATTAAATACCTGGGAGTGTTCATCGACACGCGCCTGTCGTTTAAGGAGCACCTGGAGTATGCGCACAAAAAGGCGAGTGGGACAGCAGGAGCACTGTCCAGGATGCTCCCAAATACGAGAGGGCCCAAGCAGGCGACGAGGTTGCTGCTATCAACGGTGGTAACCTCGCAGATCTTGTACGCTGCGCCGGTGTGGTCGGAAGCCGCTAAGGTGAAGACCTACATGCGGGGTGTGGAGGCGACCTACAGGCTATGCGCTGTCAGGACAGCATCAGCGTTCCGGACCATCTCGGAGGACGCGGTGCTGGTCATCGCGGGACAAGTTCCGCTTACGGAGCTGGTAAGGGAGCGGAAGGAGACAGCCGTTGCCCCGACGACTAGTGGGTCGGATCAGCCAACCAGGGCCGAGCGTAAGCTAGCCGCCAGGAGGCTAAGCATGGAGAGGTGGCAGGCCAGCTGGGACTCCTCGTCCAAGGGCCGCTGGACACACGTCCTCATACCGGACATCAAGCGCTGGGTGGAACGATCCCATGGAATGGTGGACTTCTACCTAACGCAGGTGCTAAGTGGCCACGGATGCTTCCGCCAGTACCTGAAGCGGTTCGGCCACGAGACGGAGGACTGGTGCCCAGAATGCGGCACCGGCATTGTGGAAGACGCGCGGCACGTGATCTTCGAGTGCCGCAGGTTCGGCCTCGAACGCCAGGAGCTGGAGGCGGTAGCCGGATGCGCTATCAGCGAGGAAACGCTCGTCCCGAGAATGCTGGACGACCGGATAGTGTGGGAGGCAGCAGCCACCTTCACGGCGGGGGTGATGAAGCAGCTGAGGGCCCTGGAGCGTAGGCGGAAGGAGCAGCAGGAGTAAGGGGCCCAGCGTACGCGAAGCAATGCCAGGCGGTGATACCGCGTCCACGCACCCCCTTTTTCTCTCTCTTTTTTTTCCCTCTTTCCCTATTGTTAGTGTTGTTTTTAGTATTGTAAGCGTACTTGTACTAGGAAGTAAGGGAATAAATAATGAATACAAAAAAAAAAAAAAAAAAAAAACATTCGCAACCACGCAGTTTCAATGCGCCGACACGGCCATCCTGACCCAAACACGACCTCGTGTAGAAAATAGCAACATTCGAATTTTCTTTCTTTCTTTTAATTATTAGACTGAACATTAAATAGTTTCATAACAAAATCCAATTTTCTTATCTTAATTCATAAAAAATTATCATAATAACAGATTCACAAAACAGTATTAGTTCCATAACCATAATTTTTTTTTTCATCAATTCAATTCAATTTTTCTTTCTTTCTTTTCATTTCTTTGTTTTTCTTCTTCTTTTATATAATCCATTCTTCTTCATTATTCACTCTTATAGTCGCATAATCAAATACCCCACACGCCATGATCAAAACAAACAATATGTTTTGCACTTGTGCTTGCATTATATTTTATGGACTCAGTACTCTGCCATTTTCATTGGCCAGCAGTACAACTCTGTCACCCTTATTGGTGTACTTAATTTTTTTCTTCAATACTCTCAGTATTTTCATTTTCACTCTTTTCTTCAATACTCTCAATATTATCATTTTCACTCTTTTCTGTAGCGATTACGTTTCTTTCATCTAAATTATTATAATCATCGTACACATTTAGCTCTTCGGGCACTTGCCCCTCTGGTAATTTTCTTAAATCCTCATGTGCATATTTATAATTTCTTTTATTAGTTAAAGACTTTAAAATGTCACCTTCTAGAACTTTTACTATTTCAAAAGGCCCCCTACATTTTGGACTTAGCTTGGTCTGGTGTCTTTCTTCGCTCTTAAGTAATACGAAATCTCCAATTTTGTGCCTTTTTACTTTTGCCTTATTTCTATCAAATCGTTCTTTATCATAAGCTGCACTGGCTAATACACTTTTGGAACTTGCGCTCTTACGTTTGGCAAATCAATAACATCTTCTATATCCCAATGGGCGTGCTACCTTTCCCAATAACATTTCTAAAGGACTTGCTTTCGTAGTGCGATTGGTTGTACAATTGATTGCCAACTGCACCTCTCCCAACACATCCTGCCAAGACTGTGTTCCCGTTTCGACCGCCGTTAACATATTCTTCAACGTGCTCATAGTTCGCTCCACTTGACCATTAGCTCGACTTGCACCAGTGGCTATCAAATGCAAGTTTATTTTTTGATCTGAACAAAATTGACTGAACTTTGCGCCTTTAAAACACCTTCCCTGGTCAGCTATTATTCGGTTTGGTACTCCAAAAAATGAAACGGCAGATTGAACGGCCCTTATACAACTCTCACTGTCTAATTTAAGACTATGACTAAGATAGACATATTTGGTAAACGCGTCTATCTGAACAATAACATACTCCTTCTGATCACTCTTGCCACTTAATTTTCCTGTGATATCGATGTGGATAGTGTGCCAAGGAATAGTGACTTTTGGTATTGGATGCAACTCCGCCTGTATTTTTCCTGAAGTGGATTTTGACATTTTACAAGTGCTGCAGTTGTCGACAAATTTTTTTACGTATTTTGACATATTGTCAAACCAGTAGAAATCGTAAGTTTTATCTAATGTCTTTTCGAAACCTAAATGCATTATGGACTCATGCACTTGATTTATGACAGACCATCTGAAAGCTCGTGGCACCACTGGTAAGCAACGTGTTCTCCCATTTCTTTGTATCTTTCGATGAAGAACTTCTGCCCTTAACTCATAGGTTTTCGCAATATCTTCAGGCAGAGAAAAGTTTTTAAAATGTTTAATAATTTCGATTATGTCCAAATCTCGACGTTGTTCAGCAATAAGCCAGTTGCTTGAAATTTCAGCTAAATTTACTCTTTTCTCTTCGACTATTTTTGCGGTTGTAGTAGACTTTTTTGAAAGGGGATTTCTCGATAAAAAGTCAACGTGTGCCATCCTTTTCCCTTCTCTATACTGAATATCGAATGTGAATGACTGCAAATAAGCCCACCAACGCTGTGCTCTGGGGGTTAAATCTTGTTTATTTCTCGACGCCTTAAGCGAGTTGCAGTCAGTATAAACTACAAAGTTCCTGCCCAGCAAATAATGTCGAAAATGCTTAATGGCGTTCACGACGGCTAAGGTTTCCAACTCGCACGAGTGATATCTTGATTCTGCCGATGAAGTAGTTTTGCTATAGTATTCTATTACCTGGGGTTTGTTATTAATTTTGTGTAATAAAATTGCACCGTAGCCACTGCAACTAGCGTCTGTGTGCAATTCGATTGGGTAATAAGGGTCAAAAATAACAAGGACTGGTTTGTCGGTAAGAGTGGCAATGACCTTTTTCCGTATCTGTTCATGCTCTGTTTTCCAAATAAATTTGTTTTTATCTGCAGTTAAGAAATATAACGGTTTCATTAATTGTGAAAATCCCTTAATAAACTGTCGGAAATAGGATGCTAGCCCAATGAATTGTCTAAGTGAAGTGACTGACTGTGGAGGCGGAAGAGCAGTCAACGCTACAACTTTCTGTGGGTTTGGACGAATCTCACCCGCACTTATATTGTAACCCAAATATTGAACCGATGTTTTCATGAATGAGCACTTTGCAAGATTGAATGAAAACCCAGCCTTTGTCAAAACATCTAGAACAATCTGTAATCTTTCTAGCGCCTCGCATTTTGTTGAGGCGGCTATCATGATATCATCCATATAGACGATGACAAAGGAATCGACTAATCGTTGAAAAACAGAAGGTGCGTTTTTGAGCCCAAATGGCATGGATAGGAACTCGTATTGACCATCCGGAGTCACAAACGCCGTGTACTCGATAGAATCTGAATGTAAAGGAATTTGGTAATATCCGCTGGCCATGTCCAGACATGTAAAGTAATTAACTTCCCCAAGCCTATTGATTTGATCTTGTATAAGTGGTAAAGGGTATTTATCAGCAACTGTATTTGAATTCAACTCTCTAAAGTCAACACAAAGTCTGTCCGTACCATTTTTTTTCTTCACTAATAATATAGGGCTTGCATAAGGTGAGCAGCTTGGCCTAATTATATTGCATTTTAGCAGTTCATTAATTTTGTCCCTAACCAAATCTCGCTCGCATGGACTTAAACGATATGGCCTTCTCTGAACGGTTTTTGTTGGATCAATCAACCTAATTTTCATTTCGCCAATTCTGACTTTAGTACTTGGGATCCCAGTTATAAATGAATTTGAGTACTTTGCCAACAGTGAATGTAGTTTTATTTTATCTTGTCCCTCAAGCTCAGTATCAATATCGGCTGGCTCATTGACGGTACACAAATTAGCTACTTTGGTCTTTGAGATCCTAAATTGGTTTGATGAAATGACAATATCAAGACCCTGATTTAATATCTCACGGCCAATTACAATGTCGTTTTGCATATCATCATCGCCTATTACGTGAAACAAAATTTCAATACAATAATCGTCAATTTTTACATTGCTTAAGATTTGTACAGTACTACATATTCCATTGCTGCCGATACCTTTTAACATAACAATATTATATAATCTTTTGCCAGAAAATTTGGTACTTAGCTTTTCTTTTATCAACGAGCATTCCGATCCCGAATCGAAGGTGATTTCAAAAATTTGGCCTCTATGGTTCAGGCATCCCTTTGGTACTGCAACGCTGCACTGTTCCACTCGCTTCTCCCGGTTGAATGCCTTGTTCTTATCAGCTTTCTTCTTTGTACATTGGGTGGATATGTGACCCAATTCTCCTCACTTGTAGCAAGTTAAATTTGATTTTCCACGGTAATGAACATCATGCCTGCCATGTTGATAATTGATTCTGTTGTTTCCTGAATTTGCATTCAGACATATTATGGCCCACTTTTCCGCAAAAATGGCACTCTATCGGTAATTGTTTTTGCCGTTTAGAATAAGTTTCAGACTGTGAATAATAACTGACTGTAATAAAAGTGAATGGTTTTAATTCGGACTGTAGATCGCCTCTGGTTCGAACATTTGATATGAAACTTAAACGCTGCAATCGGTGATCGAAGCTTGCCAGCAGCGCAAGGGTCACAGACACAGCAATCTCTTCGTTATCCATTTGGCGCCATTTCGTCGTTAATTCGGTAACCATGCGACTTGCATGAACAGCCAGACTCTCGCCATCAGTCGGTCGATTTGATAGCATATTAAGAAACATAGCGTCTGGAGTTTCTATGGTGTCGAAGCGTTGTATAAACAATTCTTTAAACTCAGGCCAAGTAATTTCAGCATAGCACATTTGCGAAAGCCATTGCGAAGCACTTCCTTCTAAAGCCGAACTCAAAGCCATAACCAACGCACTGCTTCTCAATGTGTTTTCTTGTAAAATCAGTTGTTTTTATGGCTCTCACTAATTCAATTAAATTTTTATTTTGCAATTCCATCAGGGTACGCCATGGTCCATCTAGTGTTGAAGGCTGGTGGCCAGATCCCACTTCTGATGTCGAATCAAGATCGTTGTTGTTGTTGTTGTCTTCCATTGTGGCGCAACGAGTTTCGGCCTTGTATACACTTCAAGTTCTGGTACGCAACTGCCTGCGTCTAATTCTCTACCTACTGTGCATACTACCGAACCACGATCGGCGACAGCGACACAACGCTGTCGCCTCGCTACAACGGTACTTCTTAAAGCGACTACATCCAAGCAACGGTCGCCTGACAACGGTTGCCTGGTAACCACACACTCACAGCGCAAGAGGCTGATGCAATATTATCACTCTGGTGAAATACCCGAAAATGTGTATTCGCACACACACACACATACATTCGCAACCACGCAGTTTCAATGCGCCGACATATTTATGTGCAAGATGAATTTTTAATTTGATTCTAACATTTAATTTACAGATAACGAAAATTCCCGGAGGAATCTTTAGTAGTCGGAGGAAACTTGGCACTTGGCGTTAATGCTGAAATAATGCTTACAAAAATTTTACATAAATAAAAATATGAAATTTAAATAAAAAAAAGGAACAAATTTATTTGGGATCCCAGGGATTTTCTATAGATTTTCTTTCCTAAATATATAGCAGATTCCCCACTGATTCCGCGTATAAATTCCCCATTGATTCCGACGTGAATTTACTGCGAAATTTCCGACAAATTCTTTACACGCGTAATTAACCTCGTAACCACGTAGCGTATTTAACCTCTCGGTCCTTTAGGGTTCTCGAGGTTATTGTAATGGGTCTTCCTTCTTGGGATAGTACCGCGCCAATGTCAAATGCCGAGGCATCCGTCCTTAGATCGAATGCCTTTTTGTAATCAGGGTATCTGAAGATGACATCCTCTGAAGCCAGAATGTAACGCAACTTTTAGAAAACAAGCCGTTGCTGCTCGCTAAATTGCACCTGAATGTTTTTGGACCTTTAAGAATATCAGAGATGGGCCTAGCTATTGGCGCAAAATCTTTTATAAAGCTGTGACGCCAACTGTGACGGTCTGCCGCTCCAGGGTAGGTCAGGGACGGCCAGAGTCCGCTCAGTATATCTTAGTCCGAGTGGTAGTTTCCCGAGTTTGCCCGTTTCCCAGTGAGAATAGATAAGAGAATTCGGTTAACTTAAGTAGATTTGGGTCTTTATTGAAAACTCTGTCCACCGAATCATTCAATCCAGCATGACAAACCGCACAAAGAAGGCAAGGAGAGGCAGAATCGACGAGAGCATTCGCAATGACAGATGATGAGGTTTACCTGACGGAGGAGGAAAAATTATATCAGATCTACGCCAATTGCAGAAGCAGTTTAAAACTATCTAGCTCCCGGTGACGCCACTCGGAAGGCGTGTCGATATTCCATGCAGATTTTGTTTTTGAATTAATCCTTGAGGATAGGTTGTCTTTTTGGGTCTTCGATAATTGGCAAAACAAAACAGAACCAACCAAATCGATGGGCCTGGCCGATTTTCTGACTTCGAGGACTGGGCTGCTCGAGCCTAGAAATGGGAGCCATGATTTTTGGGCTTCACCTTTGGACCGCGACCACTCACCTATTGGTTATCTCGATCCGGCTTTCCGTCCTCGCTGATCCTCCAACTGACACCTTATTTTTTTTTGTATTTCATGTTCCGATTTTTCAAGTTAAGAGCACGCGCACAGCTTTATTTATTTTTCTCATTTAAAATTTTGAACCGTCCCGCTCACTTCGCTATCAGCTACTGATTCGCGCTTGTCCTCCACCTTCTGGTTCCTGTTCATTCTCCGTCTTTCTTTCCTTCTAAGTGGAACCCCGTTGTTTCAGCTCCATTCCAAATCAAGAACCTTTTCCTTCAGACGGTGGTGCATGCAAACGATCCCTCTTTTGCGGCCGGGTGGCATCCCAGAGCTGGCCTGATAGCGGAGCTATCGATAGCCCTAGGAATGTTCCCTTTGTTTGGGACAAATGGCCATAACACGATTAGTTGCTTTGTTTAAAGGTACTTATTCCTGCTTCGGCTTTTTCGAATCTTCTGCCGATAAATGCCGATATCGGCCATTTAACATATTTTCAAAATCGGACCAATGCGGCATTGCGACAATTACAGTGGTAAGTCCAAAATAATGTCTTCCGATATCGTCTGCTTCTCCAAAACCTGTAAAAAGGCAGTTTTGTCAAGTGATCTTACCATCGGCTGCTGGCTGTGCGACAACATTTTGCATGCAAAGTGCATTGGGGTTGCTGGTCGGACTGTTGATGATGTAAGAAAACACATTGGCTTGCGCTACTGTTGCGATGTCTGTAGTGACGTTGAAAGGGAAATGATGTCTTTGATGAGGCAAGCCAAGGGCGGTTTTAAGGAGTTGTTATCGAGTTTCAACAAAACTCATAACATCATCTTAGCGCTTGATAAAAAATTTAATAGCCCTACGCAATTTAATGAGTCTCCAAGGCTCAAAAAAACTGCAACTGGAGTGCAGCATTGCGACGGATCCCAACAACCTGCGGCGGGTTCTCAACAGCAGCCGCCTTTCACACAGCCCTCGACCTCAGAATCAAATCCCAGAATTCTGAGGATAAATGTTAGGAAAGAGGCGGTATCCGAAAGTGCTGAGGGACTAAACGTTCCACCGCTCATTTCATTATCGTCTCCTATGGGAGCACAAATTTGGACCCCCCATAGCCCCATAAATTTATCAGTCTGTCTCACCTCAAGCCCTCATCGCGATCCCACCTACAAAACAGATATTTGTTTCGCGGCTCTCCCCTGGTCAAACATCTGAAGAGCTGAAAATTTAAAATTAAAGGTGGACAATTTCAAATTTTCTTACGCTAGGGATATTTCATCTTTCAAAATAAATGTCCCAAATGAATTCTATGGCACGATATGTTCAACCAAATTTTGACCTGAGTATGTTGCCGTTAAAGAATATGAAGCTAAGAAAAAGAAACGGCCTGTTGGGATAACTCTTCCTAAGCCCGATCTGACCACTGTGCCCTCTACATCCTCTAACTCTCTCCAAAAAAACTAAATACTTTTTTTTTAATCTCCTATCAGAATGCAAGAGGCGTGAGTAGTAAGCTGCCTAAATTGTATTTTGATAGTTTTGCATTCGTCTCCTATGTTATTGTGTTCATAGAAACCTGGTTAAAGCCGGAGATTCTTAGCTCCGAAGTTTTCCCAGCTGCGTTCACGATTTATCGGCTAGATCGGCCTGTTAGGCGCGGGGGTGGGGTCCTCATAGCGGTCAACTCCAGTCTCACGTCAGAATTAGTAACTTTCGAGGAAAGCAACGAAATTGAATTCCTTTGTGTGAAGCTATCAATTAATGGACGCTTTGTTTTTATTACATGTTCCTACATACCTCCATTGTCCTTTCCGCCATTCGGATGGTTTCCAATATGCTTTCTGATAGAGATCATTAGTAGACTTGGGTGATTGGGCTCCTCTAACACACTTCAATCCTCAACACAACATGATTTTATTGCTGGCTTGTTCGACCGAGACCAAGAGAACATGTCCAGCTGGGTGTACATGGCATCAAAAGCCGAGCTGGCCAAGTACGCTGAGGAATTCGGGTTAGACCAGACAGAGAAGTTGGAAGACTTAAGGAAGAAGACGGATCATACGGAAAGCTTAAGTCAGAGACTGGCAGCCTTGGCGGAGAGGTACAGAAGGGAAAAAAGCCCCGCAAGAGCACCCACGATCATGGTGGAGGGCGAGATGAGCAGTCCAAGGATGTTGAAACCGAGAAGGAAGGTGGAAATAGAGATTATCGACCGAGTGCGAGGATGGGGGATAAGGTTCCAGGGAACATCAAACCCACTAGAGTTCTTGGAGAAGATAGAATAGTGGGCCAGAGGGTACGGAATGGCCATTGCCCAGTTAATCCAAACCATGCCATTCATTCTGGAAGGACCCGCAGCGGATTGGTGAAACACCACGCCAACGGAGATCAGGACCTGGAATCAGCTAAAGGAGGAGTTACTGGAGTACTTCCTGCCACGGAGGTACGAGGAACAGGTGGAACAACAGATCGCCCAGATGAGACAACGGGAAAACGAGCCAGTAAGAGAATACGCAACCGAATTACGGAAGCTGATGCGATTCACGAAGCTATCCGAAGGCAAAAAATTGGACAGGGTGTACAAAAATTGCAGGAGCAAAATAAAGTTATACACGGAACGGATTTAGCACATTAACGGAGTTCCTGAAATTTGCCGAGGAAGTAGAGGAAATCGAAGCAACGGAGGGCGCAATACGGTGGCTCAGGACATGCAGCACGCAATTGTGGCGACCCACCAAGGCCTGAGCAACTAAAACTGGCAGCTCAGGCCACGCATCAAAGGCCAGACCCGAGGGACGACTTGACATACGACGGGTTCCAAATCGTGGCAGGGAATCGGAAGCTGGAGATAAAGGAGGCAGGGAGCAGCGACAACGAGTCAATGGAAGTAGCACACGTTGGAGTCACGAAACCGTACGTGGAAGTATCGCAAGAACCCGATCACGAGACATCGATAGCCACTAAAGAGCCTGAAGAAATGCGGAGAATTGAAGAGAGCACGGCGAAGGTCAGGCAGCAGCACGTGGCGGCGGCAGCAGCGGCGACGCGGGCCAAGCTAGTGGAGGCAGCAGCGATCCCGGTATCAGGGAGGGAGCGAACGGAGCCGGCGAAGATGGGCAGGAGGATAGGCGTAGCACTGGCAGAGACGGCGAAGACCGGATTAGCTGTGAGCCATGGAGACGCGGGCAGGCGGCAAATGGCGCATGTCCCACGGCAGGTGGAGATCGGTGGGCAGGGGACGACCACCTCGGGGGCGACGGCACCCGCTCAACCGAGGGCGGTCAGGTCCCTGGTGGCAGGCCCGAGGATGCCCAGCCGGGCGTCTGAAGCACAGCAGGAGAAATGCCCACCACCCTGGGTAGCACGGCCACCGACGCCGGATCAGGACGAAAATGAACGGGGTTGGACTGTGGCGGCCGGGGCGGTCATTTCCGAGGCAGGAGTGGCAGCGATCAAGGAGAGGCTGGTCAGGAAACGCTACGGGCAGCAGAAGCGCTGGCTGCAGAAGGATGAAGGCGTCATGTGGAGAGTAGTTTCCAATAGAGGAAACCACGTGGCGATCATGCGCCACGATTGAAACGGGGAGGGAGTGTGACGCGTGCCGCGCACAAAAGAATTTGGATTTGAATTTGAATCAAATGCGCGCGCCGAGAAAGGGCCACACTAACGGCCAGGGTCGCACGGGAAAAGAAGAGGAAGCAGCTGATCGCGGCGGGCACACTTAAACTCGCTACACCCTATATCAGGCGAGCCGCTGGCCGAAGGAAATCACTTAGCAGCCGACAGCGATCGGGAGCGGTAAGCCTCTAGTAGCACACTCCTAGTAGTCAGCAGCCAAAGTCACTTTTGTAGGCGACCAGAATCGGAGGATTTGGGTTGCCAAATAAATTGTCGAAGGACTTGCGAGTTGCGACATAGAATTCGGCCCGCCGAATTCTCTCTTTCTGAAGACTTACGAGTCCGCCCGCCCTCTCTCTCTCTGAAGACTTCCGAGTCCAGGGCGAGCCGCGATCACCGAGACGAAGACGACCCAGACGCGAGAAGCCCAGACGACCGAGACCAGGCTGCAGCGCACCCGAGATCCAGATCGTCAACTCTGTACCACGAGCATTGAATAAACAGAGAAACCTGCTTAAGTCACCGAATTCTCTCCACTGTTCTTACTGGGACTAGGGGGAATCTCTGTTACAGCTACCACTCGGACTACTAGGCGGACTCTGGCCGTCCCTGAGCTATTTGGAAAACTGGGCGGCAGACCGTCACAAGAGTCAAGGCTGTACACGAAATTTAAAAAACCGGTTCTCGTTCTGACCTCTCTAACTATATATCGGCTCGGTCAAACTTCACCGTACTTAACGCACAGTGTTACAAAAACTATTTGACTCGTTGTAGGGTCCAATTTTATCAGGATCCTACACAGTTTTATAATTTTGTTAATACTAAACGTAAGGCGGTAACTCATCCTTTATTACTTTCTTTTGTGAAGGGCGATCAGGCAATTTCCGTTTTTGTTTGCCCAATTTTTTCAAACAACATACTCCACTTCCACTGACCTAAATCAGACGTATTCTTATAGCTTGCCCAAATCGAACTTAATTTTCAGTCCATGTTTAAACGAAAGCTCTCTTCTTTTAGATCTTCATCGTGTAAAGCCAGTTTATCTGCCAGGTCCCGACGGAATACCTGGCTGTGTGCTTAGGTATTGTGCCGATGACCTGTGCTCGCCCCTCCTAAAATTGTTTACCTTATCCTTAGAAACCCCCTTAGAATCTCTAAGCTTTCGGCCATTCCTAAACTTTTCGAAAACTTTATTACTCCACATTTGCAGCGCCTTTGTAAATCAGTAATTTCTCCATGTCAGCATGGATTTGTTAAGCGAAGATCAACAACCACAAACCTTCTGGAGCTCACTTCATTCATATATACTGACTTCAGTAAAGCATTTGATTCCGTTAATCATTCCCTTCTCCTCAGGAAACTCGACTTAATGCGTTTTCCAATTGATCTTCTTATGTGGATCTCTAGTTATCTGACTGGCAGGACGCAAAAAGTCCTCTTTAAAAATAATTTATCTAATGTTCTCCGAGTCAGCTCAGGTGTCCCGAAAGGGAGCCACCTGGGTCCCTTATTGTTTACATTATTTATTAATGATCTGCCCGAAGTTTTGTAGCTTACTCATGTACGCTGATAATGTCAAGCTTTGTGAGCAATACAAGGACGTCGCTTAGCAGTCAGATTTACAAACACATCTTGATAGCTTTCAAGCCTGGTGCCGCATAAACCTACTAAACTCTAAGCTCTAAATGCAAGCTAATGACATTCTCACGTGTCGTTCCCAAGCTTGCAATTTACACGCTTAACTGCTGCTCTTTGGAAAGAATTAACTCAGTTGATGACTTGGGTGTCCGCCTGGATCCCAAACTTGACTTTATCGATCATATTTCGTGCATGGTGAATAAATCCAGGGGTATGCTGGGATTTATTAAACGGTGGTCGAAAGAATTCGATGATCCTTATGTAACAAAATCTTTATATATTTCATTAATTCGTCCTATCTTAGAATATGGATCTTGCGTTTGGAGCCCCCAGTATGGTTGAATCGGTTCAAAAGAACTTTTTGCTTTTCGCTCCTCGCGGTTTAAACTGGGATGCTGACCAGAGACTTCTCCTAATTAACTTACCCTCCTTAGCCAATCGTAGAACTATGCTAGGCATTACCTTTATTTATAACCTTATTAACGGTGACGTGGAAAGTACTGACTTGTTGGGCCAGATCAATTTCCACGTTCCGAGTGGAAATACTAGATCGTATAAACCCTTAGTTTTGCTCCATTGTAGAACCTCCTATGAACTGCATGATCCCTTTAGAGTACTGTGTGCAAATTATAATGATTTGTATTCGGTAATCGCATATGTTGATAGTCTTCCTAAACTAAAAACTTTAATCCTTACCCACTTAGATCGCATGCATGCAAACATTCAGGCAGCTCGTCAGTAGTTTATTTCCTCGTATTCTTTTCAATATTTTTCATCGTGTCTACTAATACCTAACCCTAACAGGCACGTGCCTGGTCTCAAAAGGGCCACTTGAGTGTACTGACCGTAGTGCATCAGCGTCCATATATATAATAACAGAAGTAAAACTCAAAGCGGTCATTCCAAGGGGCAATGCTTGCCGGCTATGCACGAGCTTCCGGCCAGACGCCGTGTCAGTAATTTGGCCGGAGCGAGCTTTCGGACGATCAGTCATTGTCGTCGCCCGGTTGACATAGTTAACTTATATTCTTGATCAGCGTCAACAGCCGAGACGATCTAGCCATGTCTGTCTGTTTGATTGGCCGTTTTCCGTATGAAACACTGGATCTCAGAGATAAGCTCTAACAGTTTTTATTATGCGACAGTTTTTATTATGCTTGCAGGCAGACCAAGTTTGTTTCAAATTTTTACCCCGCCTACTTCCGCCCCCGCAAATCATCAAAAAGCTAGTTTTGGTGTGTACATTAAGAACTATAGTCTGTGTGATTTGGTTGCGATCAGATAAAAATTGTCGAAGTTATTAAAGAAAAGTATGGCCACAAACGGCTGCTGCAGCATGCCTCATTTGGTTGACCAACAAAACCAACTAAATATTCTTACCAGTTCTTGATTGTGATCGAAAACGAAAACGGAGAAATAATGGCAAATTTATAAAAACAGACTGTTCTCGACCGTTTGCCCCCTCGCAGTGCCTTCTACAGTTCCGCAAATTCGTTAAATTTTGAAATAAACATCACTGGAGTTTGGTGCAGCTTTACGAAATATAAAACAAACAAAAGATAATGGTAAGAATGTATATTATTCATATAAAAATATGTAAACAATACAAACATCGGAAGAATATCGCCCTTAATTGATCTGTCTGTATGAGCTCACCCAATACTTGGATCGCTTCCTTAGAATTTTCCTCATCTATTACGGCAATAATTACTGCCATATCAATAGTAGTTTTTGTCTTATTTTTAATTTTTTTTATCGAACATTTAAAAATATTGTAAACAAGCATGTATGCGGGCATCATTTGACGTCCAAAAATGCCAAACAGCTAGTAAAATCAGCGGTCACACTTGAAAAGATTAAACATTTTTTGCGCTGCGAAACGTTTCATACATTTGGCCCACAAATTTTGGACGGATCTGGTCGCTGGCCACTCGTTGCGGTTTCACTAACACCACTCACCCGTTTTTCTCCTCGTCAGCCGTCACTCTCCGGCTGAGTGACCTTGGTGGCGTTGAGTTTTCCGTTGGTGTTCTAGATCCTTCTTGTGTTTCTTTAGGAGAGGCACTCGCCAACTTCTGTGTCACGCCTCACTCGCAACTCTCCTCTTATTTCAATCTGAAGTTTCTCGTGGCTGGCTTTCGAAACTTCTAGAAGTTTCGGGCATCGTTCCCTCTCGTTCTTTCTTTAGTGCGCGTGCCAATTTTCGGGGGTTGATTTTATGGCGTGATCGTGTCCTCTCTCTCTCCCTCTTGCATACTTCATTTGGGTCACGTGCCAACGGTTCGTGGTGAATTTCATTGATGTGCCTGTGTTTTTTTTTATTATTCAAAAGGAAATGTACAAAAGATTAAATTAGAAGGAGAGCGAAAAGGATAGAATAAGTAGAGTAGATCCACTCCCGCGGGACTGCCGCAAAGCTCTACTTCGCGGGGGCGGTTGGCGGTCAGGTTGCCGTTCTTCATTGGCCGTTCGAGCGTCGGGTCTGCTCCTTCGCCTCAGCTGTCTAAGTACGGTTGCTGCCATGTTGGTGATCACGTCCAAATTTTCCGGAGTCTCTAGCATACGCCCAATGATGTTCTCTGGAGTAAAGCGGCATCCAGTTAAAACTTCTGTGGCTGCTCGTTCTGAAAGAAGGGCAGGCAAAGAATGCATGCTCTGCGTCCTCGATTGCTCTCGAGTATGGGTCCACCTCATGTTTAAACCGGTGCAGGTATGCCTTGAAGCAGCCATGGCCTGTTATGAGCTGCGTTGTATAGAAGTCCACCTGCCCGTGCCTTCTATGTATCCAGGGATTCAGATCGGGGATGAGTCGGTGTGTCCACCGTCCTGTGCTCGCGCCGTCCCATCTCCCTTGCCACTGTAAGACCGTGCTGCTCCGCTGAGTTGCGCTGCCCGAGTAGCCAATCCTGCGCTCCGCTGCCAGTAGGTCAATGGGGATTGTTCCCGCTACCACCAGTGCGGCTTCTTCGGAAACTGTGCAGAAGCAGCTATAGACCGACTTGCATTGGCGGCTATAGCTTGCTGTCCGCATGGCCTCCTCCCATATTGGTGCGGCGTATAGGATGGTCGAGGTCACCACCGGTGCAATTAGCCGTCTGCTGTGCTGCCTTGGTCCTCGTGTGTCGGCCATCATCCTTGAGATTGCCGCTGTGGCCATGAATGCCTTGTAGTTCAGCCTGTGATCGATTAGCACTCCAAGGTACTTGATCGCCGGGCTGGACTTGATGGTGGTCGAGCCGACCCGAAAGCTCGCCTTCTCAACAGCCTTCCTGCTGCTTATGAGCACTGCCTCAGTCTTGTGCTCAGCGAGCGACAGCCCGTTGTCTGATAGCCAAACCATCATCGTGTCGATCGTATGGCTACATTTCGCCGAGACGTCGGTCAGGTGCTTCTCGACCGTGATCAGTGATGTCGTCTGCGAAGCCCACCACTGAGCAGCCTTCCGGTAGTGCCAGCCTCAGTAAGCCGTCGTACATGACGTTCCATAGGGTTGGCCCGAGCACTGACCCTTGAGGTACGCCCCCCGTCACTAGGTATTCCTGGTTGCCGGCGTCCGAACTGTACAACATGATGCGTTCCTTGAAGTAGTCGGCTATTAGCTGTGTGAGGTAGCCCGATATGCCGCAGCGCTGTAGCGCTTGTAGGACCAGGCTCCAGTTAGCAGAGTTGAAGGCATTCTTCACGTCCAGGGTGCAAACCAAGCAGGACTTCTTTTTGCCTCCCTGCCATCTTTCTCCTTCGATCGCATTAGCTGCCAGCTGCGTTGCCTCGCGGATCGCGTCAATGGTGCTTCGCTTCTTTCGGAACCCGTGCTGGTGGGTGGATAGGGCACCGCGCTAGTCGATTTCCCTTTCCAGCTTATTGCATATGATGCTCTCGAACATTTTCCCCAGAGTATTCAGCATGCAGAGGGGCCGGAAGGAGGACAGGTCATCATTCAGCTTGCCAGGCTTCGGGATGAGGGCGAGCCTTTGCTGTTTCCAAGCTCGAGGGAAGGTCCTCTCGCTGATGCATCGGTTGAACACATGCGCGAATAGCCTCGGAAACGTCTTCACTATTGCATGCAGGGCTGCATTGGGGATGCCCTGCGGTTGTGCTGGCGTCCATATTGGCAAGTAGTACCTCGGTGTTAAGGGTGCCTGCCTTGTAGACGATTTGCCGGTATTGCGGGCTCGGCTGGTCAGACCTCGACTCCATGATGATGGCTGCGTGATCGCTGCCCGCAGCTCCAGATGGCTGCCCCGCTGTCGGCACTCTGCTGCCATACACCCTCGTCTTTCGCTCTGTATGGCTCACTCAGTATGGCTAAGTCAATCTTCAGTTCAGTGACAGTTAGGGACAAGAGGTCTTGGGCTGCTTTACAGTGGTTAAGGTTCAGCTGAAGGAGTTTAACCATTTTGCAGGTGCTTGGTGGCCTTCTGATACTCCGGGCAGGACCTGCTCAGGGTCGCATGCTCCGAATCCTTAACACTCTTGCCTCCTCGTGCGCACAGGATGCACTTTGGCTTGCTATCGCACGTCTTGTGTTTGTGGCCTGAACTCCCACATCTAAAGCAGGATTCCTGCGTGGCCTTTGATACTGCGTCTAAGTCCCTGCACCTCGCCGAGGTGTGCCCGAAGCCCATGCATTTGAAACATCGCCTCGGCTCCATTTTCTGTCTGATTCGGCAGACTACCCATCCAATCCGGATTTTGCCCTTATCCAGCAGCCTCTTTGCGTGCTTGGGTCTAAGGTTGACCATCGCTACTTGGGTCCCTCCGAACGCTTTACGCATCCTTGGCGCTGCGTTGCCTGGGATGTCGCAATCCTCGCCCGCAAAAATGGCCATGGTGGCCTCTTCTCCGCTGGTCATGTCGTTCAGGTCGCGGATCTCCACCTGCGCCGTCTCCTGCAGAACCGACACCTCCGCTTTGTCGGAGATGGCCATCTTTATGGCCGATTGGAGCTGTTGCGTAGCTGGGTCGAAAGGATTTTGCATCCTTAGCAGGAGGCCGCCGTTGGCTGTCCTGCGTAGGCCTTGGACGCTGTCTTTGAGTCCCTGTAGGGAGGGCTCCGTCTTAACAATCCTCAGCATGTCAGCGTAGGATCCTGCGCTGCATTTAATGAGCATCGCATCAGCGCGTTGTTGCCTCTGCTGCAGCTTTTTCATGGCCACCATTGAGCGAACAATTTTCTTGTTGTTGTTCTTGGTATCCGTGTAATTGGCGATCACCTCGTCGAGCATCTCTCCCAGCTTATCGGCTACTGCATTAGCCTCGACTTTCTGCTTTTTTGTTGCTGCATCCGGGAAGCCGGATCAGGGCTTGTAGCGTCCCTATTTCTTTTCGGAGTGGTCAGCTCCTCGGCATTATCGCCAAAGGCGAACATCTGGCCGCGTACCTTTGGCGGTGCCGCAGCTCCTCCTCTGCTCTCGCCACCGCTCCCGTCTCGGCGGGAGGGTTGGAAAATGGCCAGTTCCTCGGCCTTTTGCTTCTTCTCCCACTGGAGCCAGGTGCTGGGATTGCAGGAGGTGGGAACTAGCTTGATAGCCGGTCCAGCACAACTTGGACCCGGATTGATTTAAATTAAGGCCAAAGTTTTAGTTTAATTTGAATTACGGAAGGCTAATGCAAAGTTAAGCTAAAGCCTGAGCTTTAGTTTAAATTGAAATTTAAATCAGAATAAATTTAAATTAATTTAAATTTAAATTAGAATAAATTTAATTTAATTTAAATTTAAATTAGAATAAATTTAAATTAATTTAAATTTAAATTAGAATAAATAAATAAATTTAAATTAATTTAAATTTAAATTAGAATAAATTTAAATTAATTTAAATTTAAATTTGAATAAATTTAAATTAATTTAAATTTAAATTAATTTAAATTTAAATTTAGATTTAAATTACTTTAATTTAAGTTTAAGTTTAAATTTAAGTTTAAATTTAAGTTTAAATCTGATCTGGATCAGGGCTTGGGCGGGCTTTGTGCATTGTACAACACTACGCTATTGTGAAAGCCCCCTGCTCGTACGTTGCACAACACAGTGATCAGCTGATCTTGTGTTTTGTTGTGTCGTGGGAGAAAACGCGGGGAAAATGTGGCTTGTGGAAACTAATTGGATCCGGGAGAGTGAGAGGCGAATCTGGGAAATCGAGACGCTCACTGGATGCGAGATGGGTTACCCCTTGCCTACAATCTCCGACGGAGGTCGCAAGTGCCAAGGTTTTGGGATTCCTTTTGGTCCCGCACTGGCTAATTAACGAATCAGTTCTGAGCGGGGTGAAAAACACGTTTTTCCACTGTGATTAAACAAACTCTCTCCATGTGCCTATGTGAGTGTGTCCGTGTGCGTTGAGTTTTTAGGCTAGCGATGGGAGTTCGAGACGGCTTAACTATTTATGACGGCTTTCGTAACCTTAATTCTATTAATTGTTAGCTAAATCTGAGTACGATTATTTACATTAATCGTATCATTCTTTACATTATTATTATTGTTGCCTTATTGTTATTAGTTACATTATTTACATTGTGTAAGGATGCACTACGGCCGGGATATAAACTCAGCGGCCCAGAGTCCCTTTCCAGTTAAATTTATATTTGGAAAACGTCAGAGAATGGAGGGGCCGTGGTTGGTGAGGTTTTTAGGGGTGGGTTTTGACCTAGATAACTGCCGACCCGATTGCCCACGCTGGGTGGGAAATATGCCTCTTGACTCGTTATTTCTCCAGCGGCGGCGCCCGGGATAATCCCTATGGCGCATACTGAGACTGGGCAAGACGGCTGGGATAATAATAATACTAAGTTTAACGTGTTCATCCTTTTTTATTCCAGGTTCTGTTCATCTGTGCTTGCCCCTCGTATGCTTGTAAAAGTATTTCGTTTTATTCCTATTCTTTTCCATGTTTCGCCCTGCTTCTCTTGTTCACACCCTTCGGAGCTATTTTATAATTTTTATTGCGGCGGGCGCGGTTCGCTCACCCGATATAAGTCTCTCCAATTGTCCAAATTTCCGTGTCTTCGTTATCCTTGTCGTGGGGGGGTCCTCGTCGTCCTGGGTTTGGGTCCTGATCTTATATGTCACTTGTCACTTGATTTTATTTATTTTTCCACTACTTGTTTCGCTGCTGGCCTAATTACGAGTGATCCTCGTTCCTGTTTCCAGTCGTCGCGTGACCCAATTCTGCCCGCTCCTCTAACGGCTGCGCTGCCACGATCCACGGCACGTGCCGTTCCGCATTCCATGCGTTCTTTTGCATGGCGAGCTTTCCGTCTCGCAAATTCAGTTTTTGCATTCAGATGCTCTGCCGGCGCCTGCGCCGCTGGTCTCTGGCCGGATCGCGCTCTCTGGCCTCTTCTGCCGGCCGCTGATTGGCGGATCTCGTGTCGCATCGCCGTTTCCTCTCGTTCCTTGAAGATGTTGCTAACGGGGTTGCGGGCAATGTTGCCCGTGACGTCAGGCCTGGTGTGGCCGGGGTGTGGGCCCGGCCCTATGATTCCCTAACGCCTATGGCCCTAACTAGTATTTACACCTATCCTACCCTTATACCTAATCTTAACCTACTATTTACATTGTGTTTTGTTTCTACTTCATATTTACATAGTGATTTTTATTTCTACTCGTGGCGGCGGCCACCTCGTGACCGTCGTCACACCCCCCCGCCTACTTCCGGATGGGGCGGAGGAACACCCTCACCTTGGCCAGGATGCCTATTTGCACCCGGAAGCGCTGTCCGCCCTCCTCTTCTAAGTAGCGGCGATTCTTCCGGACGCGCGTCCTGCACCCGTCGGATCAGGGGCGCCGGCGGCCGTCCGTCCGGGGTTGACCATTTGGCCGGAGCTGCCACCCATGGTTCCGGGCGATTCCACTGCGACTTTCGCGCCCGCGGCTCTTCCTTCTCCGATGCGCTGCTTGGGGAGTCCTCCCAGGGGGCGGATCGTCTCCTCGGCCGGTGGTGTCGGGCAGGGGCCTCCGCGTCCGTCGGTCGTCGTGCCGTCGGACCGACCGTGGCAGACGCGCACCTAGTGGCCAGGCGTCTAGCCATGAATGGCCCTGGGCCAAATACCTCAGCCGGGGTGGGCAAGGCTAGCGCGCCTGGGTCCAGCGTCGCCCTGTATTCGTCCCGTAGCGGACTATATACCCCTGTCGAGCTCCGGGTCGGCGTCGCGGATCTCTCCACCAGCGGTGGGGTTCCCGTGTCCTCGTCTGACACTTCCTCGTACATGGCCCCCAGCGGTCCGGGGACCGGCACCAAGTCGGCCAGGGTGCGGGGCGATACCTCGCCGAAGCAGGCCCTCAGCTCGGCCTCTTCCTCGGCCGTGACCTGGTATTGCTGTCCAGGCTGGAGTGGGGCCTCCCAGAGGAGAAGTGTGGGTGAGTCCGGCGATGGCGGGGTAGATGTTCCCCACGAGGGCGTCGTTGCCCCCCCGCGGTGGGGTCGCTTCCCACCGGGCTTCCTCCTCGCTCTCGCTCGAGAGTGTAATTACCTCCGGTGTCTGTTGAGGTACCCCGGTGGCAGGTACCACCATCATCAATGGGGACCCACGTTGTCGCCGCGGGTCCCGTTGCGGGGCACTGCCCACGTCGACATAGAGGGGCCGTCCCGATCCTGCAAGGGCGGTTTCAGCTGGTTCAGACTGGCGGTCCGCCGTCGGCGACTTCCCGGTATGTGCAGCTGCACAATGTTCGGCGAAGGGAATTTGGCGACCCTAAAGGGCCCTTCATATTTTGCTGCCAGCTTGGCTTCGAATCCCTCGGTGGCGTTTGACAATGCGTGTCGTCGGACCAGCACCAATGATCCCACCGGCGGCTTCCATTCACGTCGGCGAAGATTGTAGTGTCGTCGCTGATCGGC
>JAWNOA010000051.1:0-339141 GCA_035046345.1 Drosophila birchii
AATTTAAGAAGGGGGTAACACAGCGCCTCGGAGCAATACCTAAGCACAGAGCCAGGTATACCATCGGGACCTGGCGAATAAACTGGCTTAACACGTTGAAGATCAAGATTAAGTGAGCTTTCGTTTAAAATAGGACTGAAGATTACGGACGAACTGGGCATAGCTGTAGAATATGTATGATCTGAAGATCTTGAGGGCGAATATGTCGTTTTAAAAACCTCAGCAAAGAGATTAGCAATTGCTTGATCAGAATTTATTGTAGTATTCTTAAAAGACAGCGAGGGAGGGTACAACGTGGGTTTACGTTTAGAGTTAACAAAGTTATAAAACTGTTTAGGGTCCTGCGTGAACTGGACCTTACAACGAGTCAAATAATTTTTATAACACTGAGCGTTAAGCACGGTAAAGTTAGATCGAGCACTAAGATAAGATGAGAAAGCCGTTTTTTAACCAGTGAGTTTATATTTATTATAAAGCCTAGATTTTACGTTTTTTAGTCGCGTCAGCCCTTGTTAAACCAAAGTGGTTTATTAGAGACCGACGGGTAGCTTATAGGAACACATAAAGAGAAAAATGAGTTCATGGCATTGCCATGTCAGAGCTCGTGTAAAGATTAGACCAATCAAATTCTGCTATTAAAGTGCTTAGCCTCTGATAGTCAGCCTTTCGGAAACAGCGGACTCTGTTTAAACTGCTATCAGGTGTAGTAGCTAAGACTGTCCCAGTGTCGATAGTCACATCAAAAGTTGGATGATAAGGATCTTCAGGTTGCGTAATTGGAGGAACTCTAATTAGGTTTACACCTGCAGGATCAGAGGAAAAGCATAGATCAAGTAGGCGGTTTAAAGAATTAAAAATATGGTTAACTTGCGATAAGGATGAATCAAGCAAGCCATTTAGGAAGTCATGCTGTGCCGCAGTGTGAAGAACATTAGACACCCCATCAGAAGACCAATGAGCTCCGGGTATGTTGAAGTCACCCAAAGCCACTAATTGGTCCCTATCAGAAAGCCTATTGGAAACTGCCCGAATTGCCGAAAGGTGTTTCCAATAAATTGGCTCTTCCGAAGATGGAGGGATGTAAGAGCAGGTTACATAAATGCAACTACCTGTGAAAGATAGTTTAACGCAGATAAAGTCGATGTCCAAAAAGTCATTAGATACCACCCGTTCCGAGATGAGGCAGGAGTCAACGGCAATTAAAACTCCGCCACCACGCTGGAGAAGACGGTCTAATCTGTAAATAGTGTACTTACATGGAAGAATTTCGGAGCAGAGGATCTCCGGCTTCAACCAGGTTTCTGTAAATAAAATCACCTGGGATGCGAAAGAAATGCTTTCTGAATATAATCTAGAGAGCTTACTGCGTAAGTCCCTAGTATTCTGATAGGAAAGTAGTAGGGAAGAGGTTAGTTTTTTGGGACAGAAGGAGCTGGAGTGGACACTGAGGGTTGTGACGGCTTGGGCAGTTGAACTCCCGCAGGCCGATTTCGCTTCTTCCGTGCCTTGTACTCCTTAACTACAACGTATTCGGGCCAGAAGTCACCCGAGCAAATAGTGTCAAAGAACTGGAATGAGACATTTATCTTAAATGACGAAATGTCTCTGGCATACGGAAATTTGAATTTTTCCACCTTGATATTGCCAGCTTGGGTTTTGCCATGAATATAGGCTAGAATATCTTCCGATGCGAGATCAGGGGCAAGCCTCGAAACAAATATTGTTTTCGAAGGTGGGACTGCTGTTAGGGTCTTATGTAACGAATTGTTACCAACAACGGCCGGTATTCCGGGCAATGTTGGACCCTGGGTAGAATTTTCTACGGTTGTTTGCGGATCCAAAGAATTGGGCTGCGCATCAGACACCACGGACGACGCGGAGATTGCTGGCTGCGCGGCTTCCGACACCGGTAAAAGTGCAAGGAGGAAAAATAAGATAAGATAACCGTCTTAGCACAAAACTAACAAGTAATTATTTATGCAAATAAAATACACAGAAAAGTGCATGCACGCGCGGTAGCAAAACGGTATATCGTTATAAATATTAGGTTATAAGTTAAGATGAAACCCCGGTGGTTTAGAAAATAACACAAAAGTCGGAGCGCAAAACAAAAACACGACCGTCCGCTACGAAGAGAAAGATCGAATTAATACGAAGAGAAAAATAAATGAATAGTCGAAAAAAAAGTTTCTATCGATTTGGGTACGAAAAGAAAAAAATACAAAAAAAATGTGTAGAATTAATTATTCTGGGACAAATAAAGATTTGTCGAAAATACTGGGGGCTGGAAAGTGTAGAAAAAAGATTAATAGAAAACTTATGTTTATCGCTTTGGGATAAATTTTTGAACGCTGGATAAAGCGTACCACAAAATAATCAGAAACGATTTCCACGATTTGGAAAATATAGGGGCGCTGGATATCGCGTAGAAGAAATTAGTACACAATTGAAGCCCCAAACCAAAAAGAGAAGAAAAAGTATAAACAAGCACCCAAGTGTGAACGGCTCGTTAACAGACTGAGCCGAGTATGGTAATAGTGTTGATACCTTGGCGGCCAATACATATGTATCTATGCAGAAATATGTTACGGAACTGCATCTTCCGGGCAACGCCGGGCTAGCTCAGATCCTCAGGGCGGGTCCGACCCAAGTGCCCACAGTCCGAACAATCGATATCGAAATATCGTACGTCTCACATACAACTTTACGCATCACTACAAAACAAAGGTAAACAACTAACAATCAAAACAAATGGGACGACAGCTTCGATGGAATCGCCACGACGCACCCACCCATCCTGTGGTGCCACCGGTTCATCGGGGGGCACCACCCATTTCCGGCGGACCGGGGCCTACTCCAGGCGGCCTGACGACCGGCTCATCTCCCCCAGGTAAAGACTTTACTCAGCGTTCATGGTTCAATATTTTAATACAAAATAAATATTTTAGTTGGGCTTACGTCTAACATAACTTGGGACTGCTTCCTAATTCGATCTGTCCCGGCGAAACATAACCCTAGCCCGAGATGCGCTCGCACCGAGACTGCGGCAGCGGAGAAGAAGCGGCTCTCCGCTAAAGCAAACGCACCACAACCGGGCACTGATAACTCCCTAATTTCACTGCTTATCCCTACTGGAGCTCCAAAAGAAATAACAGGGGGTGAGTTCTAGCAATTAATAATAGTCCAGCTTCTTCTAAGCCGATTCTTTTCAAATGCAGCGCTCGCGTTGCACATATCTCTGGCACAAGTGGGAGACGCGGAGGACAAAAACGCAGTTGAACACTTAAGTAGTTTTAACATCACATAATTCACATAAACCTAATAACAAATTAACAAACAAACTAATAAAACTAATACTGCAGGTGCCTGTGCGGTGTGCGGCCTGGAAGGCGGCCCGCGACGGCGGCAAATGTATGTGACCGCATATACCGTATGAGGCCCCGTTTGCACCACGAAAGCACTCGGCCGGATCACGCCGGCCCTCGATTGGCACAGACTCACCGATATCCCGTATATTTCCCTGCCGGCGTCTGGGTCTGGGTCACCACCGCTGGCTTCGCTTTTCCTGTCCGCCTTGAAGAACCGGTGAAATTGGTGTAGAAATTTGGATTTTTCCGGAAAACTCGCAGAACACTCGGCCTTCACAAAGATCTTGTAGAAACGGCTGTGGGAGCTCTTCTCAAAGGAGGCGGCTGCTGGAGTTTTTTTTTTTTTTTCACAAATTCTGCCAACACGTGGCCACGTACCCTTTTCAACCACCTCAACTTGGCTTTTTCCTCGGATTCTCTTCCTCCTGGGGAATTCACTTCTCTTCAATTGCCCGCCATCTTCACCGGTTCGCTCCCGACCTACCACACTTCCCCCTCTGACAATACTCTACGGAACCTAATCGATATATCGATTGCCTCTTTCAGCCCATTCAGACTGGAAATGCAACAAATAAACAAACAAAAAAATATTAAACCCTGATTTCTTTTTTTTTTAATGCTTCAGAAATAAAAAAATTCGAAATTAAAAAAAAAATTTTGTGTAAAATATTTTTTTACATTTCTTTAAATATTTTTATTTGACCAAATCGATAAAAATAAAGCTAAACAATTAAATGATTTTTTTTTAAATCGTTTACTATGAGAAAATTCGATTTTTTCACTTTGACGCCCTATAAATGGGCGAATGGGTGGGCGTTGCACATTGTCCACTAGATATATAAATTTTACATCAATTCACTGTCAAATGCCGTTTAAATTATTCGATTATCTTATTTGGTTCTAAAGTTATGATTTTTGCAACGCCAAATGCCAGAAAGGCGCCACTGTGCGGCGTCAGATTGGAGGACTGAACCGACTGTTGCGCTCTTGACTCTTCAATGATCTCATTGAGGCTTGCTGCGCATCGCTCGTAAACGGTATAACAGTATTCATACTTGGATTGCATGACTGTTATTGTGTCTTTGCAGTTTAAACTGGCCAGAACTTCGGAGCACGTCTCGTATTTCTTTTCCACCTTGTCCCAGAGGGACCTGATCTGCTCGAGTCGAACCCTGATCGTGTGGATGGACGGACTTTTGTCAGCCGGGGTGTTGTTTCTTCGTTGTTTCTTCGAACTGACCCATCCTATCGGTTATGGTCATGAATTTTATCAAGGTCTGTCTCCCTCAGCTTGAGCCATTTTTCCAGTTGCTCTAGTGACGTGGGGAGACACGACTGATTTTGCGGCTTTTGTGGATGGTGCAGCCGGTGGAACATCGAGCGACGTGGTCGTAGATTTAAGTGGAGTGGTGGTTGTCAATGGGCTTTTGCTCCGAGAGGGATTTTCGCTTTTGGAAATCGCAGAGGATTCACTCGTTGCCCTGACTCTGTCAGACGCCTCCTCCTTAAAATGGTCAGAAGGGATTTTGGTTCCTCACCGTCGCCGATTGGCATGTTAACTCTTGTTGGGGCCGCTGAATAAGCGCGAGAAAAACCGAGTTAATCGAAAAATTATGTTTATCGATTTGGAAGTGTAGGGACGCTGGACAAGCGAAAATAAACAAATAATAATCGACAAAGCTTTTATTGATTCGGAAAAGTATGAGGGCGCTGGACGCCTAGAAGATATTAATCAAAGAAAAGATATCGGTTTCAAATCAATACGGGGGCGCGGGATGACGCGTTGGCACGGATGTACTCGATTTGAAAGATATGGGGGCACTGGATAACGCGTAGAACAAATTAATCAAAAAATATGCTCTCGATTCCAAAATTAATACAATGACGCACAATTAAAATAAATGAATAGTCGCAGAAAAAAATTTTTTCAATTTGGGTACGTAAAGAAAAAAATACAAAAAAATATGTGTAGAATTAATTATTCTGGGATAAATAAAGGTTTGTCGAAAATACTGTGGGCTGGAAAGTGAAGAAAAAAGATTAAAACTGATGTGTTTGTGTTGAGGCTTAGGTGCCTGGCAGATAGTGCATAAACTATTGCCTGTAGTTGTCGCAACTAGTACTTGGAACTAGTTGGACGGTTTGATTGGGTTTGGGTGAGGTTTGGTTGGTTGATTGGTTGGATGAGGTTGGTTTGTTGGTTCCTTGAGGGCATGAAGACACGACGATGGTGTCGGGCGCATGTGGTGCATGAATAAAAGCTCTGTTGTGAGTTAGAACTCTTACTGACTTTATTAATGAAAACTTAACAGTATATATAGGTACAAAATGCTTATGGTAACAAATATCGTATAACAAAATAATGTGGGTTACTATTAATGTGGGTTACTGTGTATGTGGGTTATTGTCAGATATATGACCTGACACTTATTGCTACTGTGTATGTAGGTTATTGCCAGCTATATGACCTGACACTTATTGCTCTATTTTGCTTTCCTCATGTCCGCCAGTTATGCATATTCGCTTGACCTGGTAAATGATACTTTATTAACGACAAATGCATGTGGCTGCGACTGAAGAATTATTATGTCGAATTCTAAATGATATTGCTTATGAGTAATGCTGCCGTGACTGAAAATGATGTTTAACGCTTTGGGATAAATTTTTGAACGCTGGATAAAGCGTACCACAAAATAATCGGAAACGATTTCCACGATTTGGAAAATATAGGGGCGCTGGATATCGCGTAGAAGAAATTAGTACACAATTGAAGCCCCAAACCAAAAAGAGAAGAAAAAGTATAAACAAGCACCCAGTGTGAACGGCTCGTTAACAGACTGAGCCAGGTATGGTAATAGTGTTGCTACCTTGGCGGCCAATAAATATGTATCTATGCAGAAATAAACAAAAAAAAATATTAAACGATGATTTTATTTTTTTTTTTAATTTTGTTTGTTTTACTTTGTTTGTGTTAGGATGCGACGACACTATTAGCTGCCGATTTTCAATTGCCGGTCCAGCAATTTGTATGGATATGTGCATATGTATATGTATTTACTATATGTATAAGCCCATATGATCGGCCAACTAGAGGAGGGAGTTAACTTTATTTATTTTTTTTGCTTTGTTTTGTAATTGTGAAGTGAAACACCTGGATGGAAAATATACACATATATTTGTTGTGGATGGGATGCACCTTTTTGTTTTTCTTTTAAATGCCGCCGATTTGTGACCCAAAAGTCATGTACATATGTATGTTCATAAATCGGCAATGTACATACATGTGTATGCAAATTGTAGCCCGTAGCGCGCAAGGGCATTTGCAGTGTTAAAATCGTGATTTTTTTGTTTTAAATAATATTAAGATGCGAAAGGATGAGGAATCAAATGTTTATAGTCCAGAAATGCTTCAGCTTCCCTCAATATAGGTTTATTGTTAGTCAAAATGTTAGAAAATGATCAAAAAATAAAAAAATTCGAAATTAAAAAAAAATATTTTGTGTAAAATATTTTTTTACATTTCTTTAAATATTTTTATTTGACCAAATCGATAAAAATAAAGCTAACAAATTAAATGATTTTTTTTTTTAATCGTTTACTATGACAAAAATTCGATTTTTTCACTTTGACGCCCTATAAATGGGCGAATGGGTGGGCGTGGCACATTGTCCACTAGATATATAAATTTTACACCAATTCACTGTGAAATGCTGTTTAAATTATTCGATTATCTTATTTGGTTCTAAAGTTATGATTTTTGCAACGCCAAATGCCAGAAAGGCGCCACTGTGCGGCGTCAGATTGGAGGACTGAACCGACTGTTGCGCTCTTGACTCTTCAATGATCTCATTGAGGCTTGCTGCGCATCGCTCGTAAACGGTATAACAGTATTCATACTTGGATTGCATGACTGTTATTGTGTCTTTGCAGTTTAAACTGGCCAGAACTTCGGAGCACGTCTCGTATTTCTTTTCCACCTTGTCCCAGAGGGACCTGATCTGCTCGAGTCGAACCCTGATCGTGTGGATGGACGGACTTTTGTCAGCCGGGGTGTTGTTTCTTCGTTGTTTCTTCGAACTGACCCATCCTATCGGTTATGGTCATGAATTTTATCAAGGTCTGTCTCCCTCAGCTTGAGCCATTTTTCCAGTTGCTCTAGTGACGTGGGGAGACACGACTGATTTTGCGGCTTTTGTGGATGGTGCAGCCGGTGGAACATCGAGCGACGTGGTCGTAGATTTAAGTGGAGTGGTGGTTGTCAATGGGCTTTTGCTCCGAGAGGGATTTTCGCTTTTGGAAATCGCAGAGGATTCACTCGTTGCCCTGACTCTGTCAGACGCCTCCTCCTTAAAATGGTCAGAAGGGATTTTGGTTCCTCACCGTCGCCGATTGGCATGTTAACTCTTGTTGGGGCCGCTGAATAAGCGCGAGAAAAACCGAGTTAATCGAAAAATTATGTTTATCGATTTGGAAGTGTAGGGACGCTGGACAAGCGAAAATAAACAAATAATAATCGACAAAGCTTTTATTGATTCGGAAAAGTATGAGGGCGCTGGACGCCTAGAAGATATTAATCAAAGAAAAGATATCGGTTTCAAATCAATACGGGGGCGCGGGATGACGCGTTGGCACGGATGTAGTCGATTTGAAAGATATGGGGGCACTGGATAACGCGTAGAACAAATTAATCAAAAAATATGCTCTCGATTCCAAAATTAATACAATGACGCACAATTAAAATAAATGAATAGTCGCAGAAAAAAATTTTTTCAATTTGGGTACGTAAAGAAAAAAATACAAAAAAATATGTGTAGAATTAATTATTCTGGGATAAATAAAGGTTTGTCGAAAATACTGTGGGCTGGAAAGTGAAGAAAAAAGATTAAAACTGATGTGTTTGTGTTGAGGCTTAGGTGCCTGGCAGATAGTGCATAAACTATTGCCTGTAGTTGTCGCAACTAGTACTTGGAACTAGTTGGACGGTTTGATTGGGTTTGGGTGAGGTTTGGTTGGTTGATTGGTTGGATGAGGTTGGTTTGTTGGTTCCTTGAGGGCATGAAGACACGACGATGGTGTCGGGCGCATGTGGTGCATGAATAAAAGCTCTGTTGTGAGTTAGAACTCTTACTGACTTTATTAATGAAAACTTAACAGTATATATAGGTACAAAATGCTTATGGTAACAAATATCGTATAACAAAATAATGTGGGTTACTATTAATGTGGGTTACTGTGTATGTGGGTTATTGTCAGATATATGACCTGACACTTATTGCTACTGTGTATGTAGGTTATTGCCAGCTATATGACCTGACACTTATTGCTCTATTTTGCTTTCCTCATGTCCGCCAGTTATGCATATTCGCTTGACCTGGTAAATGATACTTTATTAACGACAAATGCATGTGGCTGCGACTGAAGAATTATTATGTCGAATTCTAAATGATATTGCTTATGAGTAATGCTGCCGTGACTGAAAATGATGTTTAACGCTTTGGGATAAATTTTTGAACGCTGGATAAAGCGTACCACAAAATAATCGGAAACGATTTCCACGATTTGGAAAATATAGGGGCGCTGGATATCGCGTAGAAGAAATTAGTACACAATTGAAGCCCCAAACCAAAAAGAGAAGAAAAAGTATAAACAAGCACCCAGTGTGAACGGCTCGTTAACAGACTGAGCCAGGTATGGTAATAGTGTTGCTACCTTGGCGGCCAATAAATATGTATCTATGCAGAAATAAACAAAAAAAAATATTAAACGATGATTTTATTTTTTTTTTTAATTTTGTTTGTTTTACTTTGTTTGTGTTAGGATGCGACGACACTATTAGCTGCCGATTTTCAATTGCCGGTCCAGCAATTTGTATGGATATGTGCATATGTATATGTATTTACTATATGTATAAGCCCATATGATCGGCCAACTAGAGGAGGGAGTTAACTTTATTTATTTTTTTTGCTTTGTTTTGTAATTGTGAAGTGAAACACCTGGATGGAAAATATACACATATATTTGTTGTGGATGGGATGCACCTTTTTGTTTTTCTTTTAAATGCCGCCGATTTGTGACCCAAAAGTCATGTACATATGTATGTTCATAAATCGGCAATGTACATACATGTGTATGCAAATTGTAGCCCGTAGCGCGCAAGGGCATTTGCAGTGTTAAAATCGTGATTTTTTTGTTTTAAATAATATTAAGATGCGAAAGGATGAGGAATCAAATGTTTATAGTCCAGAAATGCTTCAGCTTCCCTCAATATAGGTTTATTGTTAGTCAAAATGTTAGAAAATGATCAAAAAATAAAAAAATTTCTTTAAATATTTTTATTTGACCAAATCGATAAAAATAAAGCTAACAAATTAAATGATTTTTTTTTTTAATCGTTTACTATGACAAAAATTCGATTTTTTCACTTTGACGCCCTATAAATGGGCGAATGGGTGGGCGTGGCACATTGTCCACTAGATATATAAATTTTACACCAATTCACTGTGAAATGCTGTTTAAATTATTCGATTATCTTATTTGGTTCTAAAGTTATGATTTTTGCAACGCCAAATGCCAGAAAGGCGCCACTGTGCGGCGTCAGATTGGAGGACTGAACCGACTGTTGCGCTCTTGACTCTTCAATGATCTCATTGAGGCTTGCTGCGCATCGCTCGTAAACGGTATAACAGTATTCATACTTGGATTGCATGACTGTTATTGTGTCTTTGCAGCTTAAACTGGCCAGAACTTCGGAGCACGTCTCGTATTTCTTTTCCACCTTGTCCCAGAGGGACCTGATCTGCTCAAGTCGAACCCTGATCGTGTGGATGGACGGACTTTTGTCAGCCGGGGTGTTGTTTCTTCGTTGTTTCTTCAAACTGACCCATCCTATCGGTTATGGTCATGAATTTTATCAAGGCCTTGTCTCCCTCAGCTTGAGCCATTTTTCCAGTTGCTCTAGTGACGTGGGGAGACACGACTGATTTTGAGGCTTTTGTGGATGGTGCAGCCGGTGGAACATCGAGCGACGTGGTCGTAGATTTAAGTGGAGTGGTGGTTGTCAATGGGCTTTTGCTCCGAGAGGGATTTTCGCTTTTGGAAATCGCAGAGGATTCACTCGTTGCCCTGACTCTGTCAGACGCCTCCTCCTTAAAACGGTCAGAAGGGATTTTGGTTCCTCACCGTCGCCGATTGTTGGGGCCGCTGAATAAGCGCGAGAAAAACCGAGTTAATCGAAAAATTATGTTTATCGATTTGGAAGTGTAGGGACGCTGGACAAGCGAAAATAAACAAATAATAATCGACAAAGCTTTTATTGATTCGGAAAAGTATGAGGGCGCTGGACGCCTAGAAGATATTAATCAAAAAAAAGATATCGGTTTCAAATCAATACGGGGGCGCGGGATGACGCGTTGGCACGGATGTACTCGATTTGAAAGATATGGGGGCACTGGATAACTCGTAGAAATAAAAATGAATAATAATATATGTATTTACTATATGTATAAGCCCATATGATCGGCCAGCTAGAGGAGGGAGTTAACTTTATTTATTTTTTTTGCTTTGTTTTGTAATTGTGAAGTGAAACACCTGGATGGAAAATATACACATATATTTGATGTGGATGGGAATGCACCTTTTTGTTTTTCTTTTAAATGCCGCCGATTTGTGACCCAAAAGTCATGTACATATGTATGTTCATAAATCGGCAATGTACATACATGTGTATGCAAATTCTGTATGTACCCTGCAGTACCACTTGTCATCAATAGGCCTTTGTAATCAACAATTCATCAACGACGTCGGCAGAATCGACACTCTCAGTCGGCAATCGTGTCGAAGCCGACTCTCTCGCGCTCTCATTTCCTCTCTGTTGATGAATTGTTGATGAATTATTGATGAAAAATTTGACATGCACTCTCGCTCTCTCAGTAATATAAGCGGGGTGGGTTTTTTAGTTGCGTTTAAGCTTTTGAATAAGTTAGGAGTAAAACATCTTAGATGGCGAAAGTGAAAGTTAAAGTTAAATTGTTTAAAAATTCAATTTTTAGTTTAAAAGTTTGTAGCAATTGTTTTGGTGTTAGTGCAATTATATGGAAAGCAATGGAATTATATTAAATACAGTGCGACTATATAAAAATATGTTAAATTATATAGAAATTAACATGTCATCAACATTTAATCAACATGTCATCAACATTTAATCAACATGTCATCAACATTAAATCAACATTTCATCAACAATTCATCAACAATTCATTAACATTTCATCGATTAATTGTTCATGAAATGTTGTTGATGACACATATTTTTATATAATCGCACTGTATTTAATATAATTCCATTGTTTTCATTATAACTGCACTAACACTAACACAATTGCTACAAACTTTTAAACTAAAAATTGAATTTTTAAGCAATTTAACTTTAACTTTCACTTTCGCCATTTAAGATGTTTTACTCCTAACTTATTCAGAAGCTAAAACGCAGCTAAAAAACCCACCCCGCTTATATTACTAAGAGAGCGAGAGTGCATGTCAAATTTTTCATCAACAATTCATCAACAGAGAGGAAATGAGAGCGCGAGAGAGTCGGCTTCGACACGATTGCCGACTGAGAGTGTCGATTCTGCCGATGTCGCAGTCGGCACGTTGATGAAATGTTGATTGTTGATTGTTGTCATTGATGACAAGTGGTACTGCATGTATGTACATACATATGTATATGGTGGGAATTTCAGCATCTTGGCAAAAACGCTGGAATATCCGGCTCGAAGGATCAAGAATGAGTCTGTCGGAGCCTGGCAGGTGCGATCCCAAATTCCCAATAAAATAAACGAGAGAAATAAATATTTGGTGATGATTCGTGATGACGATCCGTTTTTTCGGGTTCTTTATTTTAGAGTGACCAAAGTACAAGCCAGCAAAAAATGGTACATTTTCCCCAGAGATGCCCCCTGGCGATATTGCCCCTTTGTTCAGCATGAACTGTAGTATAAGTCTCTACCTTTCAACCTTTTAAAACCATAGTTCCTTTAGAAATTGGTTAAACATAATCATAATATCTAATTGTTTGTTGGGACTATCGTATTGTCAAAAAAATCGTATAAAAAATCATCATACAAAAATATTTTTTAAACCTTTAAAATGCAAAACTCAAAACATCTCGAAACAAGGAAAATATACCTATAACTTATTCAAAATCATCAGCCAATAATTTTTAAATAAACGGCAACAGACTAAATAGTCTATTTAAGAATCATTTTTAGATTAATTCCTAAGTCCTATACCACGGCCCGGAATAGCTCCAGCGGCTACGATCCTACCCCCTCCCCGCCTGGAATTATACCAACGGTGAGATATCTTCCCAGAGAAAATCGATGGCTCGGAATAATTCCAGCCGCTACCGCCCGTTACCTGGGCTAATACCTAGGGTGGGCCGCTAAGACGGAGTTGAGGAATCGGCGCCTGAAGCGGGGTCTGGAATAATTCCAACGGCCGCGGTTCGGGGAAGAGGGGAGCATCGGGGTGGGTTTTAACTACGCGGGGTTAGGGGAGAAATAAGGCGTGGTTTTAACATAGTTGCTGCTTTTATTTTTCATGTTTTTCGTTTTCTCCTAAGATATTCTAAATGTATACTCGAATCTTGCCCCTGCCTTGCACGCCCCTGTTTGTTTGTTTTAGTTTTATTTAATTAAACGGCAGCGTTGCGCTCACCCGTTACTTCAGCTGGATCTGGTGGAGGACTCGTGGTCCTGGTCTGATGTCCTCAGAGCTGGTTAAATATTTTCCTCGAAGTTCTTACAGTGTTCGCCGTTGCACTGAAGAGAAAAATTGACTGGTCGTTTTGTTGGTTGTCACAAAATTAATAGCCCTCGCAATTTTTGGCCGGCCGTGACCTAATTTTCCCTGTGTTATGCGGCTGCGCTGTCGCGATCCGATGGCACGCGCCGTTCCGCATTCTTTGCATTCCTTTGGCGGATCTTGCCTCTCTCTCCCTCCTGGGTGGTCGTGAGCTTGCAGGTGGCCGTTGCGAATGCGTTCTGCATTCCGCTGTACATGCCCCATCCCTCTGTTGCTCCTTCCCCTGATGTTGATAGCTCTCGTGTTGCTAGCTTTTGGTGGCGTGTTGCTGGCAGGTGTTGTACCTGGCTGCTGGCAGGTGTTGTCGGCAGATGTTGCCGGTGTTATTGGCGCTGATGTGACCGGTGTGCTTACTTGAGTATTCTCTAAGCCTAGCTCCCTATCCTTACATATTTAACCTATTTCTATTATTTACATATTTATATTATTTACACATATACATTATGATGTGACTCCGTCACAGCTGTATAACTTGTAAAGCAACTCAGGGTCAAAAAACTCGAAAAATGTATGAAAACGCTTCACGAGCAGACCTTGAATCTGTTTATGTGTTCTGTATTTATTGCGTTTGTAGGGCATGTTGAGTTGCGAAAAGATATAAAATAAATTTATTATATTCTGAAAATGATATATAAATGGAATGAATAGAAATTCGCCTAATATCGGTTTATTCTTAGTAAAGGTTGTCTAAATGACATGAAATTAAATAATGAATCAAAAGAAAAAAATTTGCAATATTTTTTTTAGTTTTAAAACAATTTTTATGTGAGTAAATTAATAAAAATAACGCTAAGCAATAGAATAACAAATGTTTTAATAAAAACTTTTCTATGAAAAAATGCAATTTTGTCAATTTAACACCTTATAAAAAGGCGAATGGGTGGGCGTGGCATATTGTCTACTACATATTATATAAACAATTGACTGTCAAATATCGTAAATTATTATTATTATTATTATTTTTTTTTTTTATTTTATCGCGCGGGGTCCCACGCCCACCTCCCGCCCAACCGACCGAGGGGCGCAGCCGTGTGACGTACGGCACGAAACGCGTACTGTATAGACGCGAGAGAAGAAAAAAAAAATTGAATAGAGCGAGGAAAAATTAGGATACACTACGGGATAGTACTACAAGCAATACAGTTTTTAGTTTTTGAAGGCTTTCAATGCCTTCAATGCTACTAAAAAGGCGACCCTAAAGGGCTCATGTACTTCAAACTCACGCCTACAGTGGTTAACTACTAGTGGTATAAAAGTTCTAGAAGAAAGCTACGAAAGCTAGCTAAAGAAGGTAGATTAAGTAGGAGAAGTCTACTAGCGTAAGACGGTAATCTAAGGTTTGCATCCCAGGGTAGGCCACGAAGGGCAAAAAGCAAAAAGTTCTTTTGGACAGATTCAATGCGGCTACTATGGACCCCGAATTGAGGACTCCAGACGCACGAACCATACTCCAATAAGTAAAGAGAGTCCGAAGTAAAGAGAGTCTTAAGTACTCTGGAATTGGTTAGAACCTGCGGCAAATCATTGATAAACAATGTGAATAGAAGTGGTCCAAGGTGACTACCCTGTGGGACGCCAGATGTGACCCTGAGGCTATTAGATTGAACGTTTCTGAACAGAACCTTTTGGGTCCTATCACTTAGATAAATCGAAATCCATTTAAGAAGATCACTAGGAAACCCCATTGAATCGAGTTTCCTAACCAGAAGAGAATGAAGGGATGTAAGAGCAGGTTACATAAATGCAACTACCTGTGAAAGATAGTTTAACGCAGATAAATTCGATGTCCAAAAAAGCCATTAGATACCACCCGTTCCGAGATGAGGCAGGAGTCAACGGCAATTAAAACTCCGCCACCACGCTGGAGAAGACGGTCTAATCTGTAAATAGTGTACTTACATGGAAAAAATTTCGGAGCAGAGGATCTCCGGCTTCAACCAGGTTTCTGTAAATACAATCACCTGGGATGCGAAAGAAAGGCTATCTGAATATAATCTAGAGAGCTTACTGCGTAAGCCCCTAGTATTCTGATAGGAAAGTAGTAGGGAAAAGGTTAGTTTTTTGGGACAAAATGTGCCTGAGTGGACACTGAGGGTTGTGACGGCTTGGGCAGTTGAACTCCCGCAGGCCGATTTCTTTTCTTCCGTGCCTCGGACTACAACGTACTCGGGCCAGAAGTCACCCGAGCAAATAGTGTCAAAGAGCTGGAATGAGACATTTATCTTAAATGACGAAATGTCTCTGGCATACGGAAATTTGAATTTTTCCACCTTGATATTGCCAGCTTGGGTTTTGCCTTGAATATAGGCTAGAACATCTTCCGATGCGAGATCAGGGGCAAGCCTCGAAACAAATATAGTTTTCGAAGGTGGGACTGCTGTTAGGGTCTTATGTTACGAATTGTTACCAACAACGGCCGGTATTCCGGGCAATGTTGGACCCTGGGTAGAATTTTCTACGGTTGTTTGCGGAGCCAAAGAATTGGGCTGCGCATCAGACACCACGGACGACGCGCAAATTGCTGGCTGCGCGGCTTTGAATCTTTGATCGTTCCTGATCTCAGAACCATTGGAACGGGGACCAGGAGCTGTGGCGACGGAGAGTGGCAGGAAATCGGTTGCTGTGTCTCACACAGTTGCAGCCGACTAGCAGCGGATTTTTTGCGTTTCGGCGACTCATTTAATAGCTTCATACTATTAAATTGTGCGTCCAGCGCGGATAACAGTTCATTCGCCTTGCGAAAAGTGGCCATGATCTCAGAAAATCCACTCCTTGTCTAACGCATTTCCTTCTCAACCGGTCGACAGGCCTCACAGCAATAACGCAGGCCCTTTTTGCTGGACATTATTATTTTTATTTGGTTAAGAAGTTATGATTTTTGCTACCTAAAATGAAAAAAAGCGATTCTGTGCGCCGTCTCGGAAGCTATTAAGAGGTGAAATCGTTCTACTAACTCGTTTGAATCTTCCCAGTTTACATAATTGGGTTTATACCTTTCAAATGTCATGACTCGGCGACGGCAAATTTAGCTAAAAGTGGTTTAATACTTTTGGAATGCTCTCGTCTCTTCACTTGTCCACTTTCGCTTCGGTACAAAATTTCTGCAGTTCACATAAATTTTCTCTGCATATTTCCAGATTATCTGTATTATAATTTTTTGGAAGATGATGGAATATTAAAAAATATAATCCTTAAATGAGTCGCCAGTTTTGTCTAATATCAAATTCAATTGTATTATTCTATATATTTTTTTGATTTTTCTCCAATATTAGAGGTCTTATCTTATCTAATATGTCTTAGCCAAAATGTGCTTGTTTACTAACATTAAAATTTTTCAAACTCTCTTCAAGCAGCGGTGCATGAGGTGCTAACAATGGTGATATAGGTTTTAAATGATAATACACTTTATGGCTGTGCAGCCGTTTGGTTTCCTAACACGGGAGATAGTTGATGTGAGTAATGACAAAGTCATTTGAATATATGTATGTATTCTAATGTAATAATCTGCAGAAGCAGAGCAGATATTCCGGAGTCTCCTGCTCCGTAGCTTGCTTGCAGCTTCTGCAGATTGTATTGTGTGGCAGTCCCATTTTCATTGCGTGCGATCCAATCGCCCAATGTCCTGTGGCGACCGCCGTGAGTCTGCTGATATTCTTTTTGCTGTTGGTTGGTTTTTAGCAAAGTTCGGCCAACATTTCCTGGATCGAGTTCAGGAAGATCGGTATTTCTGTGTCCGTGCTAGGCCCCGCTGAGCCTGTTCTTGCCAGTTCATTTGCTTTTTCGTTCCCTGGGATATCGTTGTGTGCCGGTACCTAGGTTACTTGTACCTTGTTGTCCTCTGCAAGTTTATTAAGGGCTTCCTTGCATTCAGCCACCAGTCGTGACGTGGTTCTCACGGAAGCAAGGAATTTGATAGTCGCTTGGCTGTCCGAGTAGATCCGTAAGTTGGTATCGCTGAGTCCTCGTCTTATTGAAAGTCTGGCTGCTTCCCTTATGGCGAGCAGCTCAGCCTGGAAGACCGTTGCCGAGTCTGAGAGACTGAAGGTCTCCTCAATCCCCCAGTGCTGATCGAGGGATAAATTCCCTATGTCCCTTTTTCCAATAGGAAATTATTAAATTTTTGTTTACATTTTAATTTTATTTATTAAAAAAATAAATATGATAATATTCTTAAAAATATATACAAGTCAATTTTTATATGAAGTCATTTTTATAAGAGAGTTTAAAAGCGATAATAATAAGTTGAACCTTTAAAAACTTTAGTTCATTGTAAAATTAAGTAATTTATAAAGTCATACAATTCATTTTAAAAGTAGTATAAGTTTCTACCTTTCGACCTTTTAAAACCATAGTTCCTTTAGAAATTGGTTAAATATAATCATAATAAATAATTGTTTGTTGGCACTATCTTATTGTCAAAAAAAGCACATAAAAAATCATCATACAAAAATATTTTTTACCTTTAAAATGCAAAACTCAAAATATCTCGAAGCAAGGCAAATATAACAATAACATTCAAAAGCATGGGCCAATAAATATACAAACACTAAATACATTTTTTAATTTTTAAATGAACGGCAACAGACTAAATATGCTATTTAAGAATCTATTTAAGAGTATAAGGAATTAGTTTTTGTGAGTATGTAGTAGTCTTATTTAAAAGCTTAAACATTATCACTAATAAAATTAGTGATACAACCTATACATATTTGTACTCGTTGATTTTGTAGAGAAATAATATATAACATTTTATCACTTAAATCGCTTTTTAAAAGGAGCACTTTACCCAGCTAGTGAAGATCTACTACCATATTGATCCTGCGCGCGCACTTGTTTATAACTTTCATGAAAACATATATCATATATATATTCTTATGTACGAAATCCTTGTGCTTGAGGAAACATTAAAAATCGTATTTATATTTAAACAAATTACATAAAACAGTCAGGTATTTAAAAAAAAAAGTTTAAAAAATGTTTACTCATTTAATTATTAATATTTACGCGTTCGCTTAAACATTTCATAATCCCTTATAGTAATAATATATATCAGGTGTGGCGATTAATAATTCTTAATTTTTTTAGGGGATTGCGCTGAGTGCACCCATTGGTTCACACCCTTCTGTCTTAGGTCGTTTTGTAGCTATGTGTATCCACTTTCAATCCAAATAAAAAATTTTTGGATTTCGAGTTAACGTCTTAGTTTTATAGCGTTTTTAAAATGCCAACCTCCGAGCCATATAAAGAGTATTTGCGGGAAAGAGAAAAACACTGCTCGAAATTTTGCTTTCTCGGCCGCAACAAAAAAGTTTTTTAACTGAGGGCGATAAAAAAATCTATTTTGAGAACCCCAAATAAAAAAAAATTAGGGGTTGACCCAGGTCAATCATTAACATCCACCGCAAAATTAAATCCCATTAATACTATTCACAGCAATCAACAAATGGTCAATTTTAACTATTCGTTGATAGAAAACAGACTAGAATGGGCATTAAGTCACTGTAAGGTGACAAATCCGCCTCGCATACAGGAAAAACCGCCAAATATACGATTTTCACGTGTGGCTGGAAAATTTTGGCGCCCCGCCCTACTCACAGAACCTGGCTCTATCAGACAACTATTTTTTTAAATCGATATTGGTTGCGCACTCGATGATTAAAAACTTCGAAGAAGTGAAAAAATAGGTGAATGAGGGGATTCATTCGCAGGATAAACAATTTCTTTGGAAGGATCTTCAAAATCTACCAGAAAGATGAGAAAATGTTTATCAAGCTATAGAGCTTACTTTGAACACACAATTTCATTCACTTATTCCACAAATGACAATTTACTTTCAAGAAAAATTAAGAATTATTAACCGCCACACCTGGTATATATATATATTTATCAAATTACAAGAACTACCCATTTTCATATTATATGATTAAATTACCCCTGCATGTAATACAATTTTGACTGAGGTGTGCAAACGATGTGATGGAGTTAGTTTAAACTTAGACTTAGTCACTAGATAAGTTGTGGTGCTATCTAAATGAAACTTCGCTGAAAGTCTCATTTTTATCTTCATAAGTATTTAAGTCGACTAATGCATTAAATAACTGATATAGAAACAAAATGATAATTAAAAGAAAACCAAGAAAGGAAGCTAACTTCGACAAGCCGAAATGTATATAATCTTGCATATAGCAATTGAATCTTAAAACTAAAAACGACATATTTGGAATAATAAAATATAGCCTATTCGCAAATTTATTGAAAAAATGTTTAAAACAACGAAGTTATGTTTTTGTTGTATTATTTTTACGATTGTTTCTGTGGAAGCTATGTATGTATCATGATACAATTACGTATGATTGTATCATGGTATGTATATGATATAGTCGTCAGAGTTGCATTAAATTGTAATCAAAAGTCTGAAATAAGACAGACGGACGCGGCTAGATGGTGCTGATCAATACCTTATATGGTCGAAAATGAATTCTTCAATGCGCAGAAAATTAAAATTATTATACACTGCAGGAGTATAAAATCAAGGAAGGACTACTTTCAAAAAAATTACCTATTTTCAGCTTTACAGTTACACTTTTACACTTTCTCTACGATATAATCACCATCATAAAATTGAAACTGAAACTCGAAATAATAAAAACTGGCTATTTCTCACTGCAGATAGAAATATATCGAAAAGCGGCGATTAGTATTATTTTTTAAATAATTTCCCTATTGTTCCTATGGCAGCTATATGATATAGTTAATATACGAAAACTATATATATCTAACTTTCCACTCAAGTTATATAGTAATTTCTCTAACTCTTATGTGTTCGGCAACACGAACAGACCTCACTTAGTAACGGACTCGTTACTATGTTATAGTTACTCTGCGCCGGCATAACCCGCCTAGCAACAAGGTTTCCAAATTTACCAAAAGTTCCCTGACATCGAAATTTCTAGATTGCATAGCGATGCACAATACAGAGCTGGTTTTACACCAGCCTACTGAGATAATTTACTAACTCTCCAACATATATATAGTTATATGTACCAAAAAACTAACCTCTTCCTTACAACTTTCCTATCAGAATACGGGCTTACGCAAGCTCTCAAGGTTGTATTTGGATAGCCTTTCCTTTGCATCCAAGGTGATAGTATTTACTGAAACCAGGTTGAAGCCGGAGATCCTCTGCTCAGAAACTCTTCCAAGTACACAATTTACAGGTTAGACCGTCTTCTCCAGCGTAGTGGCCGAGTTTTAATTGTCGTTAACTCAAGCCTCAGCTCGGAACAAATTTTACATATGTAATGATTTTTTGAAAATTCATTTTTATGCGTAAAACTATCTTTTACAGGTAATTGTATTTATGTAACCTGCTCGAACATTCCTCCATTTTCAGATGAGCCAATATATTAGAAACACATTTCGGGTATTCAGGCAGCTTCCAACAGGCTTTCTGATAGAGACCAATTAGTGACTTTGGGGGACTTTAATATACCATCTTCCAGACTGCGGCACAGCATCATTAACGGCCTGCTCGATTCATCTCAAGATAACCATGTCTTCAATTCTTTAAACAGCTTATAGGATCTATGCTTTGTCTCCGATCCTGCACGCTTAAACCTAATTAGAGTTCCTCCAATGACGCAACCTGAAGATCCTTATCATCCTACTTTCGATGTGACTGTCGACACTGGGACAGTTTTAACAACGACATCTGGTAGTAGTTTAAACATAGTGTTTCCGAAAGGCTGACTATGTATCAGAAGCTAAAGACTTTAAAAACAGAATTTGATTGCTCTGACATGGCATCCGCCGTTGATATCTTTTACAGTGCCATGAACTCATTTTTCTCCATATGTATTCCTGAAACCTACGCGTCGGTCTCTAATAAACCACTTTGGTTTAACAAAGAGCTGACACGTTTAACAAATTTAAAATCAAGGTTTTACAATAAATAAAAACTCGCCGGATCAAAAACAGACTTTTTAACTTATCTAAGTGTTCGGTCTAACCTTACCCTACTTAAAGCTCAGTGTTATAAAAATTATTTGACTCGTTGCAAGGACCAGTTCACGCAGAACCCTAAGCAGTTTTATAATTTTGTTAACTCTAAACCCAATTTATATCCTTCTTCGCTGTCTTTTAGGAACACTATAGTAAATTCTGATCAAGAAATAGCTGATCTTTTTTCTGAGTTTTAAAAAACTACATATGTATTCGCCCTTAACCACTTCAGATCATATACTCTCTTCAGCTAAACGAAAGCTCACATTCTTGTTCTTCAACGTGTTAAGCCAGTATATTCACCAGGTCCCGATGGAATACCGGGCTCTGTGCTTAGGTATTGTTCCGAGGCGCTGTGTAACCCTCTTCTTAAACTGCTTACCTTATCTTTATCCGCTGAATTTCCCCTTATTTTGAAGGAATCAAAAATGGCAGCAAATTGGATGCCAGTAACTGTAGAGGGATCTCTAAGTTATTGGCAATCCCCAAACTTTTCGAGAATATAATCACTCTTCACTTGCAACATCTATACAGATCCGTCATCTCCCCATGGTTTTATGAGGCGAAGATCAACCACGACCAATCTTCTGGAACTCTCCTCTCTTTTGTTATTAGGGGCTTCCAACAAAACTTTCAAACCGATGCTATTTAGTAAAGCTTTCGTCTTCTTAATCATTCTCTTCTGGTTAGGAAACTTAATTAAATCAAGTTTCCTAACCACCACTAGTGTTTCCTAGTGATCTTCTTATGTGGATTTCGAGATATCTAAGTGACAGGACTCAAAAGGTTCTGTTCAGAAACGTTTAATCCACACCCTCAGTGTCACATCTGTCGTCCCATAGGGTAGCCACCTTAGACCACTGCTTTTTACATTGTTTATCAATGACTTGCCGCTGGCTCCAACCAAATCTAAAGTACACATGTACGCTAATGACGTTAAACTTAGCTTGCAGTATAGGAACATTTCATGCCAATCGAGTCTTGACATCTTCCAAGCATGGTGTCATGCTAACGATTTATATCTCAACAGCTCTAAATGCAAACTGGCGACATTTTCACGCGTCACTCTCTTGTTTGCCACTTATGTGCTTAACGACTGCTCTTTTAAAAGAAATATTTTTGTTGACGATCTGGGTGTCCGCCTGGATCCTAAACTTTCGTTCTCCGAACATATTTCGTGTATGGTTAACAAAGCCAGAGGCATGCTTGGATTCAATAAAAGGTGGTCGAAGGAATTTGATTCTCCTTATATAACGAAGACTTCTTTACTTCGGTAGTTCGTCCCATATTGGAGTATGGTTCGTGTGTCTAACTATAAAGTGTATTGCTTGTGGAATTAGCCCGAATAATATCCTAATTTTTCCTCGACCTATTTTTCTATTTTTTTTTCCTAGCGTTTATTTAGAACGCGAACGTTGTACGTTGTACGTCACACGGTTACGCCCCTCGGTCGGCAAAAAAAAAAAAAAAAAAAATACGAAAATCTGAAAATCCTTTGTCAGAGTTCAACAGATACAAGAGACTATACGGACTCAAGTTTGTTTTAAATCTTGTATAAAACTTGAATAAAATATATTTATAAAATTAATTAATACAGAAGAGTAGAACAGGTGTGGTCCTAACATTTTTAGTATAAACAAGAAATGAAGATAAATTCTGTGTGCCGAAGTTTATTTGCCCTTGAAGATGGCAATATTACAATAACACATAGCTTTACTGAGAGACAAGTTTGCATAGAATCGGACAGACGCCGAACAGAAGGATGGATGGACGGATGGAAAGATGGAGGCTCAGAGGGACGTACAGACAGACGAATATGGCTTAATTTAATGTGATGCTGATGTTGATGAAGAATATATATACTTTATGGGATCGGAAATGACTTCTTTACTGCGTTGCAAACTTCTGATTAAACTTTTAATAAGTAAAACATTAAAACTCGTATTTTAAGCTGACATTTATCACAGACCTTAAAATAATGCAATAATATATGTTATATGTTTTATGTTTTTTATTAATGATTTTATTATTTAAACTTTATCTAAAAATATAGTTTTAATTAAATTCATAACTGACCAAAAATGTTTCATCAGCAGTCAATGCAGATCAGCAGAAAATCTAATTGGCTCATGTCAATAGAACTGTTACCCATCAAGTAGGCTTGTTGAACGTCTGTATTTCCATGACTTTTTATTACACTAAAACTCAATGCAAAATAGTCGGACGCGCTACCGATATATAGACCCAGTCCATAACTGCTGTGATCTACCCAATGTGCTGCTAAGCATTTTCTTGGCTGCAAATACCGCCTTTTTTACCCTCTCTAGTACACTGGGTTTACATGCCAGCTTGCTATCCATAAGGCCGGAACGATCCTTTATGGAATGGGATAAGCTGCAGCTCCCGGAGTGCCATGGGTACCGTGACTTTTATCGTCCTCCAACTTCTCGGACTCGATCAGCGTCAGTTCCTTGGCGGCGTTAACGATGGCTTCCATACCCTAGTCCTTTTTCTGCTTTTCGCTACCCATCCCCTAAGCCATTTTCCTATATATCGAATGCAGTTTGTCTCCTCATCCTTGTTTATCTGGAGGACTGCACATTGGCCCATCTTCGCGGTTGAAATGCTAGGATTTTGTCGTTGCAGCAGATTCCGCGTCCCTTTAAATGGCGATGAGGAAAAGTACCTTCGGCTCGGAATGGACGGAATTAGTTCCCGATACGCTACATCCAGCATGGCTTACGCCTTTAGCGCTTCCAACTGACAGATATTTTGCGTTAGCCAGTCTCTCGTTGAACTGGTGGTACCAGTCACGTCTTCCAACGACATTTAAGCTGGTTAGTTTTCCGGAGAACCACCTAACATTATATATATAAAATATTCGTCAACGCTATGAATGACGCTATCTTTATCCGCAGAATTTCCCCTTATTTTGAAGGAATCATTTATTATTCCTCTCCACAAAAAAGGCAGCAAATTGGATGCCAGTAACTGTAGAGGGATCTACAGATCTATAACACTAAAACTCTGTGACATGAATAGAATGCAGAAAGCTACTCAAATGGCATTAAATAAAAACCACTGACGAACCGGCATATCTTTTTGGTGAGCATAAATTTAGTTTGCCTAACTGAACGAAATAATGTAAATTGCAAAAAGATAAACGGTCTTGTTTGGAAAACCAATTAAAATTCTGCATTGTTTGTTCTTGGAACAAATTTATAGATTAACAAAAGCCAAAACCAAAATTACACACACAGAACCTCTTCTACCACTGAAGGTCAAGTAGTATTACAACAGCATCGATCCCGTGTTTTGTAGTGTCGACTAAAGCGAAAGGTAAGATATTAGGCCTAAAAGTATGCTTCGTCATCGTTAATTTGGGCTGACTTTTGCACCTAATAATGCATATTTAATGCATTTAGCCTACGGCAAAGCTTAGAGAATCTGCAGAAGAGACGCTAACTGATAAGCAAAATGGATCAACTGTACCAGATTAATTTGGAAAAGCTTATGGAAGTTCGGTAGAAAATTGATTTTGATATAAATCGTGCAAAATAAATAACTGCAGTGAGTTTCTGCCCGTGCAAACCTTTCGTGTGCTAAATTTTATAGTTCGGCGAAAAATTGTTCTTAAATTCTTTGCGGCAGGCGTGGCAACCAAGCGGCAGCAGATAAACAAACGGGCAAACAGATGCCCGCGCTGCGTCCTTACCGAAGCTGTGTGGATCTTTTGTGGCTACTTCTTCCTTTATAAAAGGATGACCTGATTGTCTTTGCCCGGATATGTCTTTATTATCCGTCCCATAGGCCAGCTCATTTCCGGCACGTTGTCTTCTTTTACTAGGACTAATAAGCCATCTTTGACATTCTGCAGTTGCAGTTCTTGTAGATATCCCATGGACAATTGATTCCAGAAAGTCTGTTTGAGCCTGGATACTAACTCCCATCTTATTACCAGCGTTTTTCCGGGTAGAGTAAGATTCGCATCAGGAGGCGCTACCTGAGGATCACCAATTAAAAAATTACCTGGACCGAGCGCTGAAGTCTCCGTGGGGTCAGATGACATCCGAGTGCGGGGCCTTGAATTGAGTATCGCCTCGACTTCAATGATTGCCGTGTTGAGCTCTTCACACTTTAGCGATGATGTGGCTGTGAGTGATACCAGTAGCCGTTTCGCCGATTTTACCACAGGCCGCCAAATGATGGCGCTCACAACTCATCTTGGAGCCGTCGGTGTAGAGGGATACCTCGTCCTCTACGGTTACTCTTCCCGAGTCCCAGTCTTCCCTCGTTGGATACGAGGTTGTAAAACCGTTTCTGAAGCGCAGCTCCGTGGTCATGTAGTGATGATGCTCTTAAGATCTTGCCGTGCCCTGTGCCGTTTTCCTTCCAGTAGTTGCTTGCTTTCAGTCTTACTGCACTCTGCGCGGCAATGTCCTTAACGAACAGTTCTATCGGCATTATGTTTAGGATAGCATTTAGAGCAGCCGCTGGGCATGAGCGCATCGCTCCTGCGGCTCCTGCACACGCTGCTCGTTGTATCCTTGTAAGCTTGGATATGTTGTAGGCTCTGGTTAGTGCTGGCCACCATACCAGGGCCCCGTATGTCAGAATCGGTCGTACCACCGCTGTGTAGAGCCATATGATAATATTTGGGTGTAGCCCCTAGTTGTTTCCAAACATTTTCCTGCAGGAGTAGAAAGCAATGCTAGATACTTTGCTTGCCGCGATAGTGTTAGCTTCGTGCCGCCTATATTGGGCATGTTGAAAGCTGGAACTTTTGTTCTTCTGGTGAAGAGGTAGGTAGGTAGGGCAAGATTTGCATCAGGAGGTGCTACTAGAGGTTCACCAATTAAAAAGTGACCTGGAGTGAGCGCTGATGTATCCGTGTGATCGCCTCGACTTCAATAATTACTGTGTAGAGTTCTTTAAACGTTAGAGATGATGTGGCTGTAACTGATACCAGTAGCCTTTTCGCTGATTTTACTGCAGCTTCCCATAGGCCGCCAAATGATGGCGCTCGAGGCGGAATGAACTTGAACTCCACCTGCTGCTTACTGCATTGGTTTACGATCTTTGTCTGAGCCTGTTCTGTGAAGATTGTTTCTTCTAGCGCCTTTAACTGATTATTGGCACCTACAAAGTTCGTGGCGTTGTCACAATGAATTGTCTGACACTTTCCAGGTCGACCCAAGAACCGCCGAAGAGCGGCTAGGAAAGCGTCTGTTGCCAGGTCGCTTACCAATTCAAGATGTACTGCTTTAGTGGCAAAACAGCAGAATACTGTAATGTACGCCTTATCTGGTCGTTTTCCACGGATTTTATGGTGAATCCAAAAGGGACCGCAGTAGTCGACTCCAGAGTTGGAGAATGGACGAGCCTGTGTTACTCGATCCGCAGGCAAATTACCCATGATTTGTTGCATCAATTTGGGTCGTGCCATTGTGCATCTGACACAACAGTGTATGATGCTTCTCGCCATTGTCTTGTCGTTGAGAATCCAGTATTATTGTCTGGCTATGGCTCTCAACGATTGCGCTCCGCAATGCATGTTCTCTTCATGCATCTCTCGTAGCAGCATCTCTTCACAATTGGATCATTGTATGGAAGCAAGATCTGATGCTTTGCGGCATATGGTAGGTTAGATTCTTCCAATCTGCCTCCGACTCTGATGAGTCCGTCATGTTCTATTATTGGAGACAGCGACACAATTGAACTTCTTTTGTCCACTGTCCTGTGTATGCGCAGTTATTTATGCTCAGCACTTAATTCAATTTTTTGAATAGTGCTTAAAATCCTAGCATAAGTTAGTTCACCTACACTTAGAGTAGTTGTAGGAGATCGGTTCTGCTTGTGACAGAAGCGCAGCATGTAAGCTACAATGCGTTGCAACTTGTGAAAGGAGTTGCCGTGATTGCAACTGTTGATCTTGGCATGTTGGCAAACTCACTTGCTTCACTCGTCGTTCTAGATCGCTGGGAGTGATGCTCGGTACCTTGGACCATTTATCTCGGGAACCGTGTAGGCATAGCGGTCCGAACAGCCAGAGGTTGTGCCCCGCTTATTTGCTTGCCGCAATCCCTCTTGATAGCACATCAGCTGGGTTATTCGCGGATGACACATGGCGCCACTGAGATTGATGCGACACCGCCTGGATTTTAGCTATCCGATTTGCCACAAACGTGTGGTATGATGATGCGGACGCATTTATCCAGGACAGGACTACAGTTGACTCAGTCCATAAGTATCCAGATGCCTTGTCTTCAGACATGCGCAAATCTTTCTGAATCTATGGGTCAACTCGGATCCTAAAACTGCAGCACATAACTCTAGTCGCGGTAACGTTTCCTTAGCTGACGGCGCAACTGTTGACTTTGAGCACAGCAAACGGACGGACACTTGATTATTTTTGTATGTGGCTCGCACATACACTGCTGCTCCATGTGCTCGTTCTGAAGCATCGACAAATGTGTGCAATTCTTGTGTGACGAGCACCTGTCCTTCGAAGATGTGTTTTGGAATTTGCATGTCGTTTAGCGCTTGTAAGTCAGCGCCGTAATTTTTCCAATTCACCTGAAGGTGCTGAGGAATCTCGTCGTCCCAGCCCATTTTTAATTCCCACCGGGTCTGCATAAAAATCTTTGCCTTGACCACCACGGCGGCAAATAATCCTAGTGGATCGAATATTTGCGATGATTCCGAACTGACCACTCGTTCGATGATGGTTGATGCTTCGCTTTTTTGAGATCGCCCACATAACTTTTGTGGCATCCAAAGCAAACCCAACAATACAGTTGGGGTGTTTCGTCTAACTTGACGTTCGAGACGATATTCTCTTTGGGAATTTTGCTTAATACCTCTGAGTTATTGGAGCATCATTTTCGGAGCTTGAATCCGGAAGGCAGCAGTATTGTGTTTAATTCTTGTTGAATTTGTACGGCTTCTGGGATACTATCTGCTCCTGTGAGACAGTCATCCACGTAAAATAAATGTTTAAGTACGGATGATCCAAGCGGTAGATGATTCTTGGCCTTCTCCGACAGATAATCCAAGCATTTAGTAGCCAGGAATGGCGCTGATGTTGTACCATATGTGACCGTTTTAAGTCTATAAAACTTTAGATCGTCTGATGGTTTCTTACGCCATAAGATTACTTGATGGAACTGGTTGTCTGGGTGCATCCACACCTGCCGATACATTTTTTTATGTCTGCAGTAAACACATATCTGTGAGTGCGGAATCGTAATAAAATTGCAAACAATTCGCTCTGCACAGTGGGTCCAGCGTACAATATATCATTCAATGATTTATTGCTTGTCGTTTAACAGGATACATCAAAAACTACCCGCAGTTTTGTGGTACTGCTTTCGGGTTTCAATACACAGTGATGCGGAATGAAGTAGTGATCTGAGGGTACGTGTGTGGGTGGTACCACTTTCATGTGTCCAAGACGTTCATATTCCTCCATGAAGTCTACATATCCTTTCCAGACTTCTGTTCGTCGCTCTAATGCTACAAATCTGTTGGTTGCTGTTTTTTGAGATGCCCCCAAGGCTGAAGTTTCTTTAGAAAATGAAAGCTTCACAATGAATTTTCCATCTATTGCAACCTGTAGATTTGCTACGAAATGAGAATCGCAATGAGCTTCTATTGGAGATCGAGCCTTTTCTTTGGTGTCTAGGTTTTCTAGTGTCCAAAATCGCTCTAGTAGCGTATCCACCTCCTCTTCTGTGGTTGCCGCTGCACAAAATGCCGCTGAGTCGTGCTCAGCAGGAATTTTCCCGGCCACAATCCATCCAAGCTTTGTATTTTGAAGAATTGGGCCTTCTGGCTTCATCAGCATCTGATTTGGTAGAAGCAAAAAATAATAATGCTCTGCGCCAATAAGCATGTCAATTTTTCCTGGTTTGTCAAAGTTTGGATCAGCCAGAGTGACGTTGTTTGGGACTCGTAATTGTGAGGCAATTAATTCATGAGCTGGTTGATCAGCTATGATATGCGGCAGCACAAAGGCTTCTACTTGTTGAGCAAAATCATTATGCATCGACTTCATGAGAACGTTTGCTCTAGCTCGACTGGTTTTTGGGTTGCCTCCAATGCCCTCGATGCGCAATGATGCACCGTGGAGCTTTAATGAAAGCTTGGAGGCCATTCGTTCAGAGATCACATTAATTTGTGATCCTGAGTCTAGCAAGGCTCGAAATGTGGCCCATTGACCATTGCTTGCTTTGACCAATACCTTGACTGTGGCGGAAATAATCGCTTTTGTATAGCCAATGAGTCCGTTTGCAAAAAGGACAATTTGGTTGCCTTCCAGCTCTGGCAGAAGTGCATGATGGGCTCTTCTGCTCCTTTCTCAGTTGTTGACTGCGTTTTCCTGTTCTCAGCACTCGGCTTCGCTGGTCCAGGAAGCTTAGCATTGTATCGAGACCTTGGAGTTCTCGAGATCCGTCTAACGATTGTTCGTAGAGGGCTCAATTTGAAAGATCCAGTTTTTGCTTGATGATGGCAAATATGATTGTATCCCAGCTGGATATATCAATGCCTAGTCCCTTTAATGATGCTAGAGACTCGATTGATGTGATATACAACTCTTTTAATGATCGTGTATGATGCTGCAGGAGACGATTGAGAATCGTATCTGCTACATGGCGGGGATTGTTGTACGCGTCCACCAATATTTCCCATGTGCTCATGTAATTTTCTTTTTTAAGATCAATATGCCCTATTAATCTTTCTGCCTCTCCAGTTACGGTGGTTTTGAGGTACCACATCTTCCTGACTGTGGGCATGTTGGTATCGTGAACCATGCATTTGAACAAGTCGAAGAACTGAGTCCATTTGAGTAGATCCCCATCGAACTTTGGGATGCTGACTCTGGGCAAATGTACATCTTCATTGTTTGATGCACTTGTTTGCGCCTCCAAGACTCTTTGAACTTCTCCTTCTAGTCGGAGGAACGACTGCATGTCGTATCCTTCTTTGACTGGGTCTTCGTATTCTTCGTGAACAGCGAAGTGGACATTCTGATATTGGGACCATAATGAGGTTATCGAATCCCTTGTTATGGCCCTTCCGGTTTCGGAAAATTCATTCAGGGCACGTTTGATTGATTCAGCAATCGCCCTTTGTCGCCGACAAGCTAATATCAGCTTGCTTGCAGGTTGCGTAAAGCTTGCAACGTCTGCATTTTTCGAAGCATTGATCGAGGTTGAATTTCCGGGGGCATTGCTCCAGGTTTGAGCCATTGCATCGGTTATTATCGTTCTATATTTGTCGTATGATTCATGACAGTCTACGTAGAAAATTGACTGATTTCTTCCTGCAAGTCTAACGCCTCTGTGACTGCTTGCTCCTCCTTTTTAGGCATCTTGAAAATTGTTTTTGTTCCTGACCGTTGGCAGTGTTTTATTTGCTTTGCGCTCCTATTCGCAACCGTGATGTGGTCGATGGAAAACAACAAATGATCAAAAGATTTGGGGGATTTTTAGAATTTGGAGTTTCTAAAAATAGATTTTAGTCAAAGTTGTCGGAAAATCCCAAGAGTTACGGATTGTTCCTTTGTTGATAAAAATGTCGGAAAATCCCAAGAGTTACGGATTTTTCCTTTTGATGATAAAAAATCTGAAAATCCCAAGTGTTAAGAATTTTTCCTTTTGATGATAAAAATGTCGGAAAATCCCAAGAGTTACGAATTTGTCCTTTGTTGATAAAAGTCGGAAAATCTCAAGAGTTACGGATATTTCCTTTTGTTGATAAATCCGAAGAGTTACGGATATTTCCTTTTGTTGTTAAATTTTTTTTTAACATTTGGTGACCCCGACAAATGTTGGGTTGAGGCTTAGATGCCTGGCAAATAGTGCATGAACTATTGCCTACAGTTGTCGCAACTAGCACTTGAAACTAGTTGGACGGGCTATGGTGTCGGGCACATATGCATGAATAAAAGCTCTGTTGTGAGGTAGAACTCTTACTGACTTTATTAATGAAAACTTATTAGTATATATAAGTTAACTAAGTTAACCGGGCGACGGCAATGACCGATCGCCCGAAAGCTCGCTCCGGCCAAATCGCTGACACAGCGTCTGGGCGGAAGCTCGTGCATAGCCGGCAAACACTACCCATTGGAGTGGCCGCTATGATTCCCTTTGTATGTTAGCTTTAAGTTCAGTTTCATTTTATATTCAATAAAGCGAAGATCGCTGAAATAAACTCCGGCTCAGCCGTCACTTTTATTATTTGGAAATATTGGTTATTGTGCCGTAGGGCCATAGCAACGGAGAGAGTTCTTCCAACATAATCTTCGTAAGAAGGAAGACCAACTTCGTAAGAAGGAAGATAGTCGAGGCGACCACCCGACTCCCGAGTAGCCACAGCCTAGCTACTTACCCTGGACCAACCGCGGCGAGGGATTACCTTAATATATTAATTGGCGCCCACGTTAAATTACCCATATAAGTTAGGGAAATCATGTAAGTGAGCACTTCTGTTCCAAAAATTTTCCGGCATCTGCATTGGTAAAATATTTAAATACGCTATATTTTCTGCAGCTCTGTATTAGAGTTTCGTGTTAACATTTTTATAAATAAACATACTCACTAATTGGTTGACAATTTTATTGGTATAATCACAAGTGTTAATATTCATGTGTTTCATTGGTTGTATTTAAAAAAAAAATAAAATTCTTTCAATAAATATCTTGGTGCCGAATATTATCGCCAATATAACTACCAGACTACATATTTAATACCCAGCCTAGACGCAAATGCGCCGCCAGGAAATAAATTTATTAATTGTGCATTTATTGATATATTTTTATTGGCGACGGATACTGTCTCATTTAAATTTGTGCATTTAATTTACCCCTTAAGTGTAGTCGTATTTTTGGTTACACATAAATTCTTTGTGTTAGCTTCGCAACAATCTTGGGTTTGTTCGTTTTTTCCATCGCTTACCCACTCCACTACGACACTCGAACTCGACACCGCGACGTTTGCATTGCGATTTTGTTTAGCTTCGCTTCTTTGTCTTTCAGAAGGGCAGCTTAGCCACCACGGATCTTTACAGTGTCAATTTTTGTTGTTTATATTTTTGTTTGCCATAGCGGAAACCCGGTCCCCGCAACCCTCTTCTCCTTGTCATTGCTTGGCAGGGCAACAGCTCGGTTTTCAACGAGCTCTCGTCCATCGTTACCAAGCGGCATCTCAGCTCCCGCGGCCCCCTCGCCATATCCATGCCCAAGACCGCTTGAGCATGCATTAAATCGCTGGGTCGATTTAGCTTGTACAGCTCCGTATGAGCAACCCATTCCAGCAATATAGGGACAACAGGCAGGTCTCCAGCGACTCTGAATCCGAGACCGAAGGGCCGGCAAGAACTTCTACACCGAATAGTGTAAACGTCGGCACTCCCTCAGCCACAAACATGGCATTTAACATAGAACAATTAAAGACGGTAGTAGAGGCTGCCGTCAACCAGGCCCTACAGGAAGCGGCCACTGAAAGCAAGCGCAGGGAGAATGACTTGCGCCAGACTATTCAACAACTGGCCAACAAAGTGGCGGCGATACAGGTCGCACCCGCCCCAACAGTAGCTCCTCAGATTAAAGTTTATACACCCATAGACATTGATAACAGCGTCATTTGTAATGAGCCCCTAGACGCCGTCAAATGCCTGCCCGAATTTTTGGGTGCCCAGGAAACATACGTCTCCTGGCGGCAGGCGGCCCAAGGCGCATACTATATTTTTAAGAATTTCGAAGGAAGTTCACGCCATTATCAGGGCCCGGCCGATGCAGTGCTATCCTCATTTGGCACAGTGCTTAATTTCGACGCGATTATAAATCGACTCGACTTTACTTATAGTGACAAGCGGACAATGCATGTCATAGAGCAGGAGATGGGCACCCTCAGACAGGGGAGTCTCTTGCTTCTACAATATTATGATGAAGTTGAAAGGAAGCTTACCCTCCTCACCAACAAGGCGACCATGTCATACGAAGCCCCGGCTGCACAAGTTTTGTGCGAAAAATTCCGGGATGATGCCCTTCGCGTATTTGTCTCTGGATTAAAACGCAACCTCACTGACGTCCTCTTCGCGGCGAAGCCCAAGGACATGCCATCAGCACTTGCCTTGGCTCAAGAGGTGGAGGCGAATTACGATAGGTATACCTTTGCATCATCATTTGCAAGAAGCCAGGAAGATAGGGAGAAAAAACAATTTCCTAAGGCGCAGGAGCGACACCAGGCCGCCCCTCATGCTAATTCCCAAGGTAGTGGCGGTAAAAATCCCCATTTTACCAAGCAACACAAGGCACAGGTACACCCTGCTCCACGCAGCGATAGGCACCATAGAGACACACCAGAACCCATGGAGGTGGATCCATCAATGTCTAGGATCGCAAGCCCCGGCATACCAGAATAAGAAGCCGGCGGAGTCCGATAGAGCCAACCCACAAAAAAGGCAAAGGGTAAACCATATTGCCCAGAACAAAACTGGAGGCCACATTCTTCATTCTACCAGATTTGTCCTCTTTTGATGGAATCATCGGCCTTGACCTTTTAAAACAGGCAGGGGCGTCACTGCATCTGGCCTCCGGCCAGCTCAAATGGGGCACGGAAGTAGATAATATCGATTTTCATACATGTCCGGATGTAAATCTTATTGAGGTGGACTGCTCAGATGCACCACCCTTGGTCAGAAAAGCATTTCTGAAAATGCTCAGCGACAGAAATAAAACCCTCGCAGACCCCAATGAGGCACTGCCCTACAATACGTCGGTGGTTGCCACCATCAGAACCATTGATGAGACGCCCATTTACGCCAAACTTTACCCATATCCAATGGGGGCAGCTGATTTTGTCAATGGCGAAATCCAAGATCTGCTAAAAAATGGCATCATCCAAAAGTCGAAGTCCCCCTACAATAATCCGATATGGGTTGTATATAAAAAGGGCACCGACGAAACTGGCAGGCGAAAAATGCGTTTGGTATTGGATTTTCGCAAACTAAACGAGAAAACAATACCCGATCGATACCCCATGCCGAACATCTCGATGATATTAGGAAACTTAGGCAAGGCCAAGTATTTTAAAACCCTGGACTTGAAGTCCGGTTATCATCAGATCTCGCTGGCAGAATGCGACCGTGAAAAAACTTCCTTTTCCGTTAACGGAGGAAAGAACGAGTTTCGCAGAATGCCATTTGGATTAAAAAATGCAGCCAGCATTTTCCAAAGAACTATTGACGACATACTGCGAGAGCAGATTGGCAAATTTTGCAATGTCTATGTTGATGATGTTATCGTCTTTTCGATTGGGATTGGGTTCTCAAGAGCCTACACGATGCAAATATGAGGGTATCAGCAGAAAAGTCACAATTTTTCAAGAAAAGCGTTAGCTTTTTAGGATTCATAGTCACCAATAACGGGGCTACCACAGACCCAGAAAAAATAAAAGCCATTCAGGAATTCCCAGAGCCTAAGAACATATTCGAGGTCAGATCATTCCTTGGCTTGGCCAGCTACTATAGATGCTTCATAAAAGATTTTGCATCCATAGCTCGGCCCATCACTGATCTTTTGAAAGTGTCAGTAGACACAGATCCAGGAACATCCAGGTGCAGTTCAACGAGCCCCAACGGCTGGCTTTCCAAAAACTGCGTAACATTCTGCCTTCCAAAGACGTCATCCTCAGATACCCCGACTACAAAAAGGCATTTGATCTAACGACAGATGCCTCAGCGTACGGCATTGGCGCAGTCCTATCCCAAGAAGGGAGACCCATAACAATGATCTCTAGAACCTTAAAGGACAGGGAAGTTAGCTACGCTACCAATGAAAGGGAGCTGTTAGCTATAGTTTGGGCACTGGCCAAATTACGCCACTATTTATATGCAGTCAAAGATATAAATATCTTTACTGACCACCAACCGTTGACCTTCGCAGTGTCGGAATCCAATCCGAATGCGAAAATCAAGAGGTGGAAAGCCCGCATCGACGAGGCGCTAGAATATTTTACAAGCCTGGCAAAGATAATCTCGTTGCGGATGCCCTCTCAAGACAGCAACTTAACGTTGTGGAAGAGGAAGAGGCTTTTTCTAACGCGGCCACAATTCACAGTGAGCTGTCGCTAACCTATACCATTGAAACCACGGACAAGCCTTTGAATTGCTTTCAGAACCAGATAACTCTGGAGGAGGCACGCTTTCCGTTAAAACGCAGCTTCGTCCTCTTTGGTAACAAGAGACGGCATGTTATTAACTTCTGCAAAAAGTCATTACTTAATGAGCTCGCGGACATAATCGTTCCTAAAGGCGTAAACGCCATTCATTGTGACTTGCACACGCTGGCAATGATACAGGACAAATTGGTTCGGCAATTCCCAGCCACCAAATTTTGGCATTGCAAAAACCGTGTAACGGATATTTTTGCAGTTCCTGAGAGACGGGAAATCCTCACCGTCGAGCACAACAGGGCTCACAGATCGGCTCAAGAAAATGTTAAGCAGATACTCTCCGAGTACTACTTTCCAAAGATGGCCAAGCTGGCCACCGAGATTGTAGCAAACTGAAAACATGTGCGAAAGCCAAGTATGATAGGCACCCAAAGAAGCATGAGCTAAGCGAGACTCCGATCCCCTCACAAGATCCACAGACAAGAAATACTTCTTCACGAACCTTCGTTAAACTCGCACACTATCTCAGCCATGCTGGACAACCATTTTGGCGTTAGCATTGCGCTTCCACAGTACCCTTTTGGAGCTCGCTCGTTGCCTAAAATCGACAAGGGGATAACCGATACTGTGGAAATTATTTTATTGGCAACCGCCAAATATAATAAGTCGATTCACTCTGTCGTTGACAAACGGCCAATCGACATCGTGCAAAAGCACCCAGAAGACCCACAGACGGACGTCCAGAATAAGATCGTTAAGGCGCAAAACACGCTCAGGGCCAGGGAAAATGCCTTCCGACAATGCAGAACATTCGAAGTCGGCGAGAAAGTCTTGGTTAAATCAAACCGAAGGCTTGGCAATAAACTCACACCACTGTGTGAGGAAAAATCCGTTGAAGCGGACCTGGGGACCACGGTCCTCATTAAGGGGAGGGTGGTCCACAAGGACAACATTAGATAATAATTCATTTTTTCCATATTTACACCTAGCCACTTGGCGTAAGTTTTCTTTTCCACATTTTCTCACCCCTATCCACCTAGTATAAGTTTTTGTTAAAATTATGTTTTATTCTTTATGCTTTGGTGGTGGACTACACTATTTTAAACAAAGACTACAATACATCCAATATTACAGGTTCGCATTAGGATCCCTGTTAGTCCTGCTTACCGTAACGTCGGGGCACGTCACGGACTACTCGCAGGCCAAATATATTCCCGTCATTGATGGTAGAATTTTAGTTTGGGAAGAATTCGCGTTCGTTACACACTCGGCGAATCTCTCGGAATATAGGCGCGTGGTGGAAGAAACGGATGGCATGGCCAGCATGTTTCCCCAGTCACCCATGCAGAAACTTTTGAGTGTCGATGTCCCTCATCTGCGTGACCTGCTGGATTCGTTGAACATCCACCACAGAGTAGCTAGGAGTTTGGATTTCCTAGGAGCGGCGTTAAAGGTAGTGGCGGGAACGCCAGATGCAGAGGATTTCGAAAAAATTAAACTTAATGAATTTCAGTTAATAAATGCAAACAATAGGCAGATAAACATCAATAGTAAAGTACAAGACCAAATTAATAATATCACTAACACTGTCAACCAACTTCTGAGGTCGGCCAAGGGAACCCAAGTTGACTCGGGGCATCTTTATGAGATGTTATTATCCCGAAATAGAATGATTAGTATGGAGCTGCAAAATTTATTACTAGCGATAGCTCTAGCTAAGGCCAACATCGTGAGCCCTAGCATACTAGATCATGCAGACCTAGAAGATATATGGATAAAAGAGACCACAAAGACTTATTGTCCGTTGCTTCTGTTAAGATATTACAGTCCGCAAACCTTTTATATTTTATTATCAAGTTTCCAATTATCAAATCGTCTTGTATTAAAATCACTGTTTTTCCCGTGTCTCATCATGACACGATGCTCAGGCTGGAGGATAAGGTAATAGCGGATTGCAATGGAGCAATCCACACGGTCAACAATTGCTCCACAACACCTGGAGCCACATTTTGCCAGCTGGCGTTGAGAAGGTCGTGCGCGCAAGAGCTCCACGCTGGAGGCGTAGTGCACTTTGACATCCAGCACAGCAACCTAAATCCAATTACTCACGTAGATGAAGGCAACATAATTGTAAACGATCGTCCTGCACGTGTAAGTGTGGATAATGACACTTACATCCATATACGAGGCACGCATCTTATTACCTTTATTGAGAGCGCCATGGTTAACGAAACCCGATATGTCAACAATGACAGAGCCCAGAAAAGGGTCCCAGAAGTAGCCAGATCGCACTCCCTGAATATTACTATGGAGCACAACATCCTCAGTCTTTCATACCTTCACCGCTTGAGTGAGCGTAACCTGGAACACATCAAGAGAGTCGGGGAGAATTTCAACGACTACCATTCACATCAGATAATACTGGTGGCAGGAGCAATATGCTGCGCGTTGATCTGCGTCGGCCTCACCTATCGGCGAGTCATCCAGGCCAGGAGAACTACGGCCCAGGTAGCAGATATGATCGCCCAAATAGGGTCGGCCGAGGACGGCCTTAATCCTGAGGGGGGAGTAGTTAACTAAGTTAACCGGGCGACGGCAATGACCGATCGCCCGAAAGCTCGCTCCGGCCAAATCGCTGACACAGCGTCTGGGCGGAAGCTCGTGCATAGCTGGCAAACACTACCCATTGGAGTGGCCGCTATGATTCCCTTTGTATGTTAGCTTTAAGTTCAGTTTCATTTTATATTCAATAAAGCGAAGATCGCTGAAATAAACTCCGGCTCAGCCGTCACTTTTATTATTTGGAAATATTGGTTATTGTGCCGTAGGGCCAAAGCAACGGAGAGAGTTCTCCCAACATAATCTTCGTAAGAAGGAAGACCAACTTCGTAAGAAGGAAGTTAGTCGAGGGGACCACCCGACTCCCGAGTAGCCACAGCCTAGCTACTTACCCTGGACCAACCGCGGCGAGGGATTACCTTAATATATTAATTTATAGGTACAAAATGCTTATGGTAACAAATATCGTATAACAAAATAATGTGGGTTACTGTGTATGTGGGTTATTGTCAGATATATGACCTGACACTTATTGCTACTGTGTATGTAGGTTATTGTCAGCTATATGACCTGACACTTATTGCTCTATTTTGCTTTCCTCATGTCCGCCAGCTATGCATATTCGCTTGACCTGGTAACTGATACTTTATTAACGACAAATGCATGTGGCTGCGACTGAAGAATTATTATGTTGAATTCTAAATGTTATTGCTTATGAATGCTGCCGTGACTGAACACAATTAAAATTTAAATCAAAATTGTTTAATTTATTGGCATACTTAACTTTTGCAATCGAAACAACGGCGTGCCTGTGTGTGTTCGCTAGTCTCCATCTTCAAACTTGCTTCGAACTTATTCGTTGATTTACTGCCAACATCACTTTAAACTAACACTGATAAGGAAACTATTCTAATACACTGAAGAAGCTACACTGAAACTATATACGCGTCCTAAACATGTCGACAATATCCAGCAAACGCCTTCGTAAAGACACTGGAGCTGCTGAGCGCCTCCCAGATGCTCCGTCACCAATTGCTGGCCTGGTAAAGGAAGCTGAGATACGCGTTCTCAGTAGCCTATCGGAGCGACATGATGTGATTTCGGGTGAGGTTAAGCAGACGGGTTAGCGGGTTTTCAACCTGGAGCGGGTGGTAGCCGTACTTCGCTCTCAACGGAAGCAACTGAACGCGCGAGTAGACCACTTGCACCAGGAGGTCGCGGATATAAGGGCGATGAGAAAGAGGGTGGGAACTGTAGAGGCCAAACTAGCTGCCCAAAATAATGTAAACAACGCGTTCGATTTACGCATGCATGGAATTGCTCACAATTTTTAACCATTGTGGTGATGGCCTCCTTTGTGCTGAATTTATCAGCGTGTTCGGCCGAAAGGCCTTTGTAAATGTACGAAGCTTCAAGGGGCTTTCGTAAGTTGTCTATTTCCGTCGTGAATTTTTCGGCTGTTTTGTCTTTCTGGACGGTTTTTGCCATCTTCGCTTTGACTACGTCGGATGTTTCGCCGACTATAGTGTCTTGTAATTTCTTTATTATTCCATTTGTTGTGGTTTCATTCTGCACTTTGTACAGTGTTGATCCCACAATTTTGAATTTGATGACTTCAACAGCTAGGTCTTCATACGTACCCTTCGTTAGGTTGACTAACTTCAAGGCTGTTGTGAATCTGTGTAGGTACAATTTTTGTCCGTTAAATTCCGGAATAGCACACGAAATTTCTTTAATGTATGGGCAAAAGTTTCGTCAGCCATTGTGGTTGGTTTAACTTCTACAATGCTGTCGTTATTGTCTGAGTCGGATAGGTCCTGATCTGACGTTTCAGATTGAATGAGGACCGCAGGGATAGTGAGGTTATTTATGTCTTTTTCCTCTATTTCTGGATCTGTTGTGACCGGGTTATCTACCTCAGCTGGCTCGAGAGCTGGCGAATCTGATGATTCCGGCGTGTCTCCAGCTTCTACTGTCAATGGTGTCTTCAATATAGTTGGCACTGAAATTGCCAAATTATATCTTTCTTTTATGTATATTAAATTCTCGAGACCAATTGGCTTTGCCTAACCGGTCTTTCTGCTCATGTATTAATATACGCGCTGTGTTGAAGCGGTCTACTAATATTTCGGCATGCTTATTTACAGTATTTTGTTGTGCTAGCCGTGTACTTGATAATGACTTATAGGATTTGTCAAAATCAAGCTTTATGTTATTTTGTTCTTTATACAGCTTATCCCATTCCAATATTTAATGGAATTTCGTTGGGAACATTAGTGGAATGTATTCCCAGAATTATGGCTGGAATGGCTGTTTTTACTAACCTCTCTTGAACAACAGAATGGCTAACTGGCCTGAATATAAATATATAAAGTGATCAGGCTGGTGGGACACATATGACCCGAAGTCTGAACTTACAATGCAATGCCATTTGTGTTTCAACTTTATTGTATATTGTATATATATTTGATTTTGGTTGGATGATTTATTGTTTTTTTTTTTTATTTTATTTTAGTTCTTAATACATTTTACAAGGGTATACATAATTTGTGTAATAGTTGTAATGTGTAATTGTTATAATGTGCCTTAAAACACTTTATTTTCACTAACTGCCGGTGCTTTTTTATATTTTGTCCAGATCGTCTGGCCTGGCTTTTATTTATAGCCCTTTTTGATACATTTATAATGGAATATATAGGCTTTATACAAAATATAAGCGCACATTATGGCAACAATAATTGACAATAAAATATTTGTTAAATTCGAATCAATAGTGCTCGATTCAATTTTGTTAATTACATTTGCAGTGGAGTCCACTGACTTTGTTTCAACAATTGCCATATTTGTAATTTCTTTCTTTTAATTCTATGCCATTAACATATGGTAGGTCTTGATTTATAATTTATTAACCAATCATTGGGCATATTTCCAAAAATGTATATATATATATATATATATATATATATATATATATATATATATATATATATATATATATATATATATTTAATGAGGTTTGTAGTAAGTTTGTATAAGTAATAATGTAATAAGTTTGTATTTTTAAAGGAAAAATGATTTGCTGGTCTTATCAAAAGGTAAGATGTATTCTAACGGAGGGAAACCTGCCGAGTTTTTGCATGGTTTTCAGGCCACGCTCTAATCGGGCAACGTTAATGTTGCTCAATTTTACAAGGGTTATTTTATATTATATAAAAAAAATATGCATCGCAGTGCAATCAAAAAAAATTATGCAACGCAGTGCTTCACACAGTGCTTGTTGCTTCACACTTGTTCCTTCGTTGGCATAAAGGGCGGCCTCCCCTTCACGCTTGCTGATTCCGCTGCTGGTGTTTTGCTGAGCCTTTGCTCAGGCGGCGCCGGTGCTGGCCGCACAGGTATATTCGCAGTGAGGTGTGTACAACGGTCCCTCGCAGTCGTTAGGGCACTTCTTCTTCATTTTAGGGACTTCCACTTTTTCCGGAGGAGATTGGATAATTTTAGTTTTTGAAATGTTTCTGATTGCAGAGTAGGTGGATGTGGTGGGTGTTTCTGTGGTTTTATTCTGCGTGGTTCTTTCGGTTAGTAATGTTTTTATGTGTTCTTCTTCGGCTTATATTTTTACCGAATGGGTCCACTTTATGTTGTTGCTGTTATGCTGTTCAACAGCTTTAACAGTTCGGCCTTACTGGCCTTTAGTCTTTTCACCACTCCACTTCTTCTCCCACACATCACACTCTACTTACTGCGGTTTCCTTCTTTGGCATGATTTTACAATTACAATTACAATTCCCTCGTCAAAATCATCCAAAGCTGCAGCCAATTCTCCAGCTCCACTGTAAATATCTGTCGGTTGAGAAGATTTTCCTTGGGGTTTATCCGATCCGCAGAATTGCTATGTCCATCGATGTCACGGTCGCCATGTAATGTCTTCCTCCAGCTGCTAGTCCTATTCCATTGAGTTGTCAGGATTATTGAAGTTTTAAGTAAGTTATCCCATTCCGTTAAGTAGTCAGGGTTATTGAAGTTTTAAGAAAGTTTTTTATTTATTTGATTTATTTCAATTCATCAGATCTTGGGAGCAACCATTGCTGTCGCTCCAAAGTCACATTTGATTCTGTCTTATAGATATATATTTAAAACTAAGGAAGTCTAATTCTTATAACTGCGCTGCTCCGGCAGCGGAGAGACGTATATATATAATATTCTTAAATATGGTCGCTTAGGCTGAGCGCGGAGGTATATACACATATATACATTGGTCCGCTCGTGTTGCAATTATGCTGACACTTGCATTCTTTGTGTGCAGGCCAATGTATAAGTGGACGATTCATATTTCGTCCTCTTGAGGTTTATGACCGGCAATTGTATTGCGTAAACACTGCAACAAAGTGTTACAGTGTGGACCCGTTAAGTACTCTTGGTACGATGGGTATTCAATATATGTGCATACTACAAGTGCCCTATGTAGACGGCGAAAACTTACGGTCACTTTTCAATCAACTTTGTTTTTCACTCCACATGACTCCGCCGCCTCGAGTTCGGGACATTTTCCGGGCCCGAAAGTCTCAGCAGAGTAATGTTGACCCAGTCATCATTATTCGAATGGACAACGCGAGAGAAAAGGTCGCGATGCTGCGTGAAATCGCTGCTTATAGGCGAGAAACTAAAACCCCGCTGAGCTTAAAACATGTAGGCTATGACTATGAAGCTGCTATTTATATCAATGAACAACTGCAAAAAGAGCACTATTTGATCTTTAAAGAGTCGATGCGACAAATAAGTGAAAAATCCTGACGGCGGTATTTACCCGCCGTGGAATTGTGGATGTGCGATGCAAAGGGAGTGAGAGCATAAATTGCATCGAACACATGGATGAGCTAAGGAAATTAGCTGATAACGACGGTAAATCTCGTGCTGATCTTTCTTTCTCTTCTACGCCCGCCCTTACTACTGCTGCTTTGGAAAGCTTTCGTTCTTAAATATATTTATATTTTAGTAATTAACATTTTAAAATTTTTAGGGTTTGCTAAGAGTTTATATAAGTTATGTTTACATTTTCTGTTTTTTATTGTACCTTATAATTACCACAGTTGGAAGCGTTATTCGAGTTTTATTTTAACAAAAAAAGGGCTTGCAAATAGTTAACATAAAGGCTCAGAGCCTATACAAGAAGATCGACGAGGTTAGGTCACTATTTGTTTAGTCAGATGTCGATGTTATCTGTGTTTCCGAAACTTGGTTTACGTCTGATTTGTCAAGTTTGTTAATTAATTGTGAAGGCTATGGTGGTGTCGCTATATGTCGCTATGTTATAAGTTCGCTAAATTGTAGTGTTAAATGTATCCAGCCAAGAGGCAGCCGAATTGAATATCTCTTTTTGGAAGTATCATATAAATAGTGTAGTTAAGTGCTCTGTAGTGCTTCAAAAGTTCTAGACTACTTTAGGCAGAAAAAGGTGTTAAAAAGTGACACCTGACAGGTAACGATTTACCTATACAAGCTAAACCAAAACTGTAATTTTTTGGTTTAATTAACAGTTTATGAATCTATCTATAATTTAAAACCAAAATTAGTCCGATTGTTTGTTTAGTTTTTGTATTATATTATCTGAAAGTAAACCAATTCCTCTTTTTGTTTAGTGTGTTGCAAAAACGGAAATAGCTTTCAACTTTGAATGCTCATAACTTATACAAAAATTGTTTTCTCAACGGATTTGGAACCGTTGTGAAATTCTCTATCGATTAAGTATAGTTTTTTGCGACTAAGACTTTTTTGATTTTCGCAACGCTAAATGTTCGAAAGGCACCACTGTGCGACGTTGATCCGCCCGCGGGCAGACGTTCATGGCGAGCTTTCCGTCTCGCTCTCTCTCTTGGGCGGCAGGTGGTCAATGCAAATTCAGTTTTTGCACTCCGATGCTCTGTCGGCGCCTGCGCCTCGGGTCTCTGCCCGGACCGCGCTCTCTGGCCTCTTCTGCCGGCCGCTGATTGGCGGATCTCGTGTCGCATCGCCGTTTCCTCTCGTTCCTTGAAGATGTTGCTAACGGGGTTGCGGGCAATGTTGCCCGTGACGTCAGGCCTGGTGTGGCCGAGGTGTGGGCCCGGCCCTATGATTCCCTAACGCCTATGGTCCTAACTGATATTTACACCTATTCTACTCTTATACCTAATCTTAACCTACTATTTGTATCGTGTTTTGCTCATATTTCATATTTACATCGGGGTTTATTTCTACTCGTGGCGGCGGCCACCTCGTGACCGTCGTCACACCCCCCGCCTACTTCCGGGTAGGGCGGAGGAACACCCTTACTTTGCCCAGGATGCGGATTTGCACCTGGAAGCGCTGCCCACCCTCCTCATCTAGGTAGCGGCGATTCTTCCGGACGCGCGTCCGTAGATCCTGCACCCGTCGGATCAGGGGCGCCGGCAGCCGTCCGTCCGGGGTTGACCATTCGGCCGGAGCTGCCACCCATGGTTCCGGGCGACTCCATTGCGCCTGTCGCGCCCGCGGCTCTTCCTCCTCCGATGCGCTGCTTGGGGAGTCCTCCCAGGGGGCGGATCGTCTTCTCGGCCGGTGGTGTCGTGCAGGTGCCTCCACGTCCGTAGGTCGTCGTGCCGTCGGGCCGACCGTGGCGGACGCGCACTTAGTGGCCGGGCGTCTGGCCAGGAATGGCCCTGGGCCAAATATCCCAGCCGGGGTGGACGAGGCTAGCGCGCCGGGGTCCAGCGTCGCCCTGTAGTCGTCCCGTAGCGGGCTATATACCCCTGTAGAGCTCCGGGTGATGTCCCGCCCGGGTGTCCGTCGCGGCGTCGTAGGTCTCTTCACCATCTGACACTTATTCATATACGGCCCCCAGCGGTCCGGGGACCGGCACCAAGTCGGCCAGGGTGCGGGGCGATACCTCGCCGAAGCAGGCCCTCAGCTCGGCCTCTTCCTCGGCCGTGACCTGGTGTTGCTGTCCAGGCTGGAGTGGGGCCTCCCAGGGGAGCAATGTGGGTGAGTCCGGCGGTGGCGGGGTAGATATTCCCCACGGGGGCGTTGTTGCCTCCCGCGGTGGGGTCGCTTCCCACCGGGCTTCACCGAAGCGGGCTCGGGCTCCACTTCCTCCTCGCTCTCGCTCGAGAGTTCAATCACCTCCGGTGTCGGTTGAGGTACCCCGGTGGCAGGTACCACCATCATTATTGGGGACCCACGTTGTCGCCGCGGGTCCCGTTGCGGGGCACTGCCCACGTCAACATAGAGGGGCCGTCCCGATCCTGCAAGGGAACCAGGAATAGTCCCTAACCGTTGAGGGATCCCCGGGTTGCTGGGCGTGTATGGCCGCCGTCAGTGGGGGCGGGCCCATTATCTGGGCCGTCACCGCTACTCGTGTGAGCGGGCGCACGGCCGGCCATAGGAACAGTGGGAGTCCACGTCCCGCCATCGTTGGTAGCTTTCTGTGGGAAAAAGAAATGGTTAGTTTATGTCTTTCACCCAATTCCTACCTAACGGTGTGCCTATCCTAGTTCTTACGTAGCCCCATTTATTTTCCCCGCGATGACCCACAACCCTGCTCGGTATACGCGTTTACTAGTTTTCCCCGGCGGGGAGCGGAGTGTTGGACGGGCTCACCCGTCAGCAAGTGTCTCCGCGAGCTCTGTCCGTTCTGACAGAGTATCCGATAGTGATGTCGTCTATGCAGGTCTTCCGAGCGCGGAGTTGTTCTCGGCGGTCGGAGCGACTTCTTCGTTCTCGTCTTCCTCCGTATCAGCTTCCTCACCGTGATGACAGCTGGTTCAGACTGGCGGTCCGCCGTCGGCGACTGCCCGGTATGTGAAGCTGCACAATGTTCGGCGAAGGGAATTTGGCGACCCTAAAGGGCCCTTCATATTTTGCTGCCAGCTTGGCTGCGAATCCCTCGGTGGCGTTTGACAACGCGTGTCGTCGGACCAGCACCAGTGATCCCACCGGCGGCTTCCATTCCCGTCGGCGGAGATTGTAGTGTCGTCGCTGATCGGCCGATGCCCGGTCGGCATTGTTTCTGGCGACTTCAAAGATGCGGTGAAGCTGCCTACTGCGTTCCGTCGGGGTTACTTCGGGGGTTCCACGTCCTGGAGTAACTTCGTCATGAAGGGCGTGAGGCAGCCGAGGTTCTCTTCCCTAAACCAGAAAGGCTGGGCTGAATCCCGTCGTGTCGAAGATACTGCTGTTTATCGCCAGCGATATTTCTGGGAGCAGCTTATCCCATTCGTTCTGCTCATTTCCGTCCAGATACTGGGCGATCATCGTCTTAATCGTCCGGTTCGCTCTCTCCGTCGGATTCTGTCTCGGTTTTTTTTTTGTATTCGATTTATTTAACTAAAAATAACAATAAATAAATAAGGAGGTGGGGATACAGAGAGAAAACCCGAGTCGCGCGGTATCGCCGCCAAGCATTGCTTCGCGCGAGCGGCAGGCCTCCTACTCCGCACTTGTCCGTCTCGTCCTTTCCAGGGACCGCAGCGATTTAAGTACGCTAGCAGCGAATTTCGCTATCGCGTCCCAGCCCTCCTCACTTCCGAGCATTGTCGGCACGAGGTTCTCAGCCGTGAGTACCTTTCCCACGCCGGCTTCCAGTTCCTCCCGCTCATGGTGGAACCGGAAGCATTCAAAGAGGACGTGATGAGCGTCCTCCACAATTCCGGCGCCGCAGGCCGGACAATTGTCCTCATCTTCGTGCCCGAAACGCTTGAGGTAGCTCCGGAAGCACCCATGTCCGCTCAGTACTTGGGTCAGGTAGAAGTCTACCTCCCCGTGCCTTCGGTTTACCCAGCTACTGATGTCGGGGATTAGTCGGTGGGTCCAGCGTCCTTTAGTTGAGCTGTCCCACATTGCTTGCCACCTGATGATGCTCCTGCGTCTAGCAGCCCGTCTAGCCTCGCGGCTGGTTGATCCTGGGTCGGCCCGAGTGAGACGGGTTTCTCTCGCCTCCTGAGCTAACTCGCCCAGCGGGACCAGCCCCGCAATGACCAGCGCCGCGTCGTCAGAGACCGTCCTGAAGGCGCTAGCTACCCTCAGCGCACACAGGCGATAAGTGGCTTCCGCGCCTCGCATGTAGCTCCTCACTCTGCACGCCTCCGCCCAAACAGGGGCTGCGTAAAGGAGCTGGGACGTGACCACGTTTGACAGCAGCTTCCTCTTCCACTGCTTGGGGCCACGAGTATTCAGCAGGATCCTCGATAGCGCCCTGGCTGTGTGGCTGGCCTTCTCGCTCACATACGCAAGATGCTCTCTGAATGAAAGGCGGGTGTCCAGAAGGACCCCCAGGTACCGGATTGCGCGCTGCGACGTAATGGGCAGCACGCCGACCCGGATTACTGCTGTCTCAACCCGCTTCCTGCTCGAGATCAGCACCGCTTCGGTCTTATGCGAGGCGAGCTCCAGACCGGCAACGGCGAGCCACGATTCGACAGCCAGAATTGCTCTGTTAGCAGCTGCCTCAGCAGCGGCCAGCTCCTTTTCGGTCACCACCAGCGCAACATCGTCTGCGAAGCCGACAATAGAGGTGTTCGTTGGTAGCGGAAGGTTCAGCACACCGTTGTACATTGTGTTCCAGAGCAGTGGGCCCAGGACGGAGCCCTGCGGGACTCCGGCTGAGACCGCGTGCGTTCTGGAACCCCGGGCAGTATCCAGGATGAGGATCCTCTCACTGAAGTACCCCCGGATGATTCGCAGCAGGTATCCGGGGATGTTGAAAGCCTCCAGCGCCTCCAGCGTCCTTCTCCAATCTGCCGAGTTAAAGGCGTTCCGGACGTCCAAGGTCACCACTAGGCAGTACTTCTTGGCCCCGTTCCTCCATCTCGTGCCAGCGCTTTCAGCTATGGCGCTTTCAGCTATGCTTTTGACCCTTTCGATAGCGTCCAGAGTCGACATCTTTTTGCGGAAGCCAAACTGGTTTGTCGCCAGTCCGCCTGCGCGCTCGATCGCTGCCTCCAGTCTGGATGCGATCACCTTCTCAAATATCTTCCCAATAGTGTCCAACAGACAGATGGGACGGTAGGAAGAGGGTTCACCTGCCGGCTTGCCCGGCTTGGGCAGGAGCAGCAGCTTCTGGCGCTTCCACCTGGTGGGAAAAGTACCCTCCTGGAGGCATTTGCTGAGCAAGTAGAATCGAGGGGCAAGACAGCAGCTTGATTGCCCTGTTCGGAATCGCGTCTGGGCCTGGCGCTTTCCTGTTGTGCAGGCTCCTCGCTATCCCGAGGACCTCTTGCTCATTGACCGGGCAGATCTCCCCGGAGGCGATGCTCGACGGGGAGGTGAGAGGCTGCCCTTCTGGGAAGAGAGCTCGGACAATGCCTTCGAGGACCTCCGGGTCCGATGGCGTGCCGTTGCCGGCGCTCACCCGTTTTACTACTTTCCTGTATGCGCCGCCCCACGGGTCATGCTCCACGTCGTCGCATAATTTTAGGAAGCACTCCTTTTTGCTCAGGCGAATAGCCTTTTTAAGAGCCTTCCTCGCAGCCCGGTACGCGTCGCTGCAAGGCTGCAGGTTCGACGAATTGCGTGCTCTCTGGACCTGCTTTCGGGCTCGGAGGCAGGCTGTGCGCAGCGCCGCAATGTTTTCGCTCCACCTGAAGACGGGAGCGTGGTGTCTGCGGTAGACTCTCCTCCTCTGCATGCTTTCGTTGCACGCTTGTTCCACGGCACTTGCCAGAGTGTCCGCAGCCTCGTTTGCGCCTACTGCATCCTCAATGCACAGCCCGTCAAGGGCGCTCGCAAACGCTTGTGCTCGGAGGGTATCCTGCCTGAATGCTAGCTGAGAGCTGAGCTGCACCGTTCGCCCCAGCGCCCTCCCGGCGAGGGTGACCAGGATAGTCTCATGGTCGCTGGCGGTATAAAGGTCGCCGATCCTCCAAGTTGCCTGGCGAGCTAATGTGCTGCTCGCGTAGGTAAGGTCGATGATTGACCCCGCCCCCGCTCGGTTGAACGTTTCCTGCGTGCCCTCGTTGAGCAGCACGATGTCCAATGACGCGAAGGACTCCACGACGATGCGACCTCTTGGATTTGTCGTCGGTGAGCCCCAGTCTTGGGCCCAGGCGTTGAAGTCACCGCCAACAACGACGCTGTCTCTTTCTCTGATGTCACTGGCGAGCTCGTCGATGATTCTGCTGAACGCCTCTAGGGTGAGGCTGGGGGCCAGGTAGCAGCTGTACACCCACGTCCTGCCCAGTTTTCCGCGGACGAAGCCGTTCGCCGACCTGACATCGGACAGCTGGACGGATCCTCCGCCACATACCCATAGGGCCGCCTTTCCAGTGAGATCAGAGGCCCATCCGTGTGTGCTAGCAGCCCTGTAAGGCTCGCTGAGCACCGCCACCTCTGCATTAATATCACGCACGGTCTGCATGAGCAGGTCCTGCGCAGCCCTGCAATGGTTCAGGTTAAGCTGAATCAATTGCATGCTCTTTTGTGCGGTTCGGTCCAGCTGCTGCTACACCTGGACGGGCAACTCTTGCCGCCAGCCAGGTGATTCGTGTCCTTATTGCCGGACGAAGCGCAAATGTAGCACTTCGCTGCGTTGGGGCACTTGAGAGCCTTGTGCCCCCGCTCGCCGCATTTTATGCAGCACCCGCTTCTATCAATTGCACTTTTGCAATTGCTTGCCAAGTGCCCTTGCTCCAGGGGGCTGTGTGCTGCAACTCCATTCCTAGAGACTTGCAGAAGCTCCGGAATGAGCGGCCCGTGAATTGGGTGCCGTTGTCGCAGACGAATGTCCGTGGCACTCCAAAGCGGCTCAGGATCCGTTCCCGAATCGCATCTTCCTTACGGCCCATACGATGGCGAGACACTCCTTCTCGGTCACCGAGTAGTTCCTTTCCGCGCTATTTACGCGGCGGCTGGCATGGGCCACCACTCGCTCCTGCCCATCAATGGTCTGTGTTAGTACGGCTCCAATGCCATACTCGCTGGCGTCTGTTTGTAGCACGAATTTCTGCTCAAAGTCCGGGCAGACTAAGACAGGTGCTTCCGTCAGTCGCGTTTTCAGCTCCTGAAACGCCTGATCCTGTCGTGCTGTCCAGTCCCATTTCCTGCCTTTCTTCAGCAAGGATGTCATCGGTTCCACAATATCGGCGAAGTTGGGGACAAATCGGCGATACCACGATGCGATTCCCAGGCATCTCCGAAAATCCTTCAAGCAAGTTGGCTGTTTAAGTTCGCGGATCGCTGCTACCTTATCCGGGTCCGTGTGGATTCCTTCCTCGCTTATTACGTGCCCCATGTAGGCGATGTGCCGCTGGAAGAAATGACATTTGTCCCTATTTAGGCGCAGGTTGGCTCTGCGTAATCGGCGAAACACCTCCCGAAGATTTTCCTCCAGCGTCGACCCGATGACTATAATGTCGTCTAGGTAGGCGAACGCATGCGGCTCCATGTCCGGACCGATTACCGTATCCAGGGCTCGCTGAAACGTCGCTGGTGCCGAGTGAAGTCCAAATGGCATCACTCGCCAATGGAATAGGCCCCGGCCAGGAACCGTGAAAGCCGTACATTCCCGGCTCTCCTGAGCCACAGGAATTTGCCAGTAACCATTCTTCAAGTCCAATGTCGAAATGAACTTGGCGTTCCGTAATCGCTCTAATATCTGGTGGATCCTTGGCAGCGGGTACGCATCCGGCACAGAGTTCTCGTTTAACTGCCTGTAGTCGATGCACATCCGTGCGTCACCGTTTTTCTTGGCCGCGATCTCAATCGGCGCACTGTGCGGGCTCTTTGATAGCTCGATACGGGCATCCCTAAGCAGTTCGTCTATCTGTCTATCAATGACAGCTCTCATGGCCGGATTTCGGGTAAAATACCTCTGTTTTATCGGGCGGTTGTTGCGCATTACAATCCGGTGCTCTGCGATGTGGGATACTCCGGCCAGATTCTCAAATTCTCCCAATTCCTGTTCCACGAATTCCTCCACCCAGGGCTCTGGGTATCCTTGTCCCGATTCCGGCGGGTCCGGTTTCTCGGGTGTATAGTTTACAGAGTCGACCGTGCTGCAAAGGGGCGCGTTCTGCTCCGGCGTTGCCTCGGCGTGGTCCTGGAAGCAGACACGCTTCTTGGAGGTGCGAAATGGATTCCGCTGCGCGGCGGTGGCGTTGGCCACATGGACCATCTGTTCCACGGCTAGTCGTGGGTACCTTCGTATCCGGGGCTGTTTCCATGCGTGAATTCCGAGTCGATGCCCGAGGGGCGGGGATCGGCAATTGTCCTCGTGTAGTACGCGGCTTGGGTACTGGTCCTTGTGTGGCGGTCGGCCCCTCCTGGGTAACCGTGCCAAGTTATTCTCGATGCGTTTCCTCTGTTATTCCTCCTGATTGTCTCCTCGTCGTTCGGCAGAAGGCTCGAGTGTATCTGGCTCCTGGTGGCCCGCTTGTGACTTCCCTGGGAGTTCGGTTCCTGGTGGCATGCTAAGGGCTTCCCTGAGATCCGGCTCCTAGTGGCCCGCTCGTGGCTTCCCTGGGAGTCTGACTCCTTGACGAACTCCTGGTGGCATGCTAAGGGCTTCCCTGGAATAAGGAATAACCAGGACGAACTGGTCGTGAGGCTCCTTCCTGTAACTCTCCTCGCCGTCTTTCCTCTTGTATCCTCTCCCGCATCTCGTCTTCCTGCGATCCTTCCCGCTGTTCCGTGCGTGGCTGATCCTCCTGTGTCCCTCGTTGTGTTCCTCGTTGTTCGTCGTCCCCTGTTCTCCAAGTCCGTGCCCACGGTGGCTTCGTGTGTTCGTCCGGCATCAAGCCGAGGGTCTGTGCCCCGCACTGGATGGTGGCTCCAATTCCACACAGGAAATCCATTTCTAACAGTACGTCGTCCAAGGCGTCCGCCATGACCAGTAGGATGGTCGGTGCGCTGCGATTCCCGCAATGGATATTTGCCGCTAGTGCCCTTGTCAATTCCCGGCATGTTCCATCGGCGAGTTTGACCTGTGTTCGTACGTTCCTAGTGTTTTGCTTGTTGTCTAATTCCTTGGCCAAATCTTCACTGATGAAGCTGTGTGTAGCTCCCGTATCCAGGGTGGCCACGAATCTTCGCCCTCCCATAGTGGTGGTGGCTCGGATGCGTCCCTGGCGTTGGTGGAGAGTTCTCTCCTCTAGTTGCTCGGGTTGGCTGGGTTCCTCGGGTGATTCCCGGTCACTCGAGGCCCGTTTCCGTTTCCCGAAACCTGACGTCGGCAGCATTCGAATGTGCGTGTTCCTCGTCGTCCACAGTTCCAGCAGAAAAGTATCCCTGGGTTCCGGCATTCCGTTGAGAAATGCCGGGGCTGGCCGCAGTTCCTGCATGCCCCTTGCACATTTACTGGTGCCTGCTCCGGTGTCGTCGCTCGACTCGTATTCGCGTGCCTGCTGAAACTTCCTGGCATAGGGTTCGTCGGCGGCCTGTGGGCCGTGCGGTCCGCATCCGTGGTGGTGCCCGTGGGTTCGGGTCCTGATGATTCTGAGCCCGTCCGCTCCTGCGGCGAGTCTCCTCGTGGTCGACCACTAAATGAGTCAGCTTCGCCAACGTGTGGAAATCCTGTCTCCTGACAAACAGTTGATACTCCGGCAGCATATTGTCGTAGACTCGCTCCAATTCCCGTTCCCCTGTGATTCCTTCCCGTCTCATCTGCAGGCGCAGGTCCACCAAATACTTCTTAAAAGGCTCATTGGGCCTCTGAAAATGGGTCCTAATCTCGTCCTCCAACCGCTGATAATAGCGCGGCGGCAAGAAGAAATCTAAAAACTCCCTACGAACCTCCGTCCAAGTGGCATTCCGTAGGCCACTGGTCCTGTACCAGCTCTCGGCGCGGCCAGTCAGTAGCACTATCAAAGCCGGGGCGAGATACTTCTGGTCGATCCGACAAGTATCGGCCCGTTCCTCGATATGCTCTATGAAACAGAGCGGATCCGTTGTTCCGTCGAACGAGAGTCCCCACTTGGTCATCCGATCCAAGAGTGCGGCTCCCGGGTCCCCATGGTAGTTCGTTGTGCGCGGTGGCTCCTCCGTTTTCATTGACAGGCGTCTCCCTGCGGCAGGAGAGGTACTCCTGGGCAGCAAAAGGGTAAGTGGTGCCGTCGGCGCCGCAACTCCTGGTGAGTTTGCCTCCGAGTCCAAAAACATGGGCGTCCCCGGTGGGGGCGTTCCCAAAGTTCCTTTCCAATTCCTCGAGGCGGATTTGTACCGCCTCCGGATGGTCCTGCTGGCGCGCAAAGGCAATCAGCCGCGATCGCTGCTGCTCTACCGTGCCTCCACGTTCCAAACCAAATTCCAGGAGTATGGTCTCCAGTTCCAGCATCTTCCTGTAACTGATCCAGGTGACGCCCATGGTTGGTTTAGTTTTTTTTCCTTTTCTTAAGGTGTTATAGGATTATTACTATTTTATGTGTTTCTTTTTGTTTATATAGCTTATTTTAATTATTTATTTCTTAAAATTTTTTCGTGCCTGTATCCTTGTCGTTCTATCCCTTATTTATTACTATTTATTCTATTGTCTTAGCCTGCTTTTTTTTGTTTATTAAATTTTATTATTCCCTTCCTTCCTCGATCTTTCCTCGCTTCTTCCTCGCCTTTTCCTCGATTTTTCCTTGATCTTTCCTCGATCTTTCCTCGGTCTTCCTTTTCCTTGATTTTCCTCGGTCTTTCCTCGCATTTTCCTCGATTTTTCCTTGGTCTTTCCTCGATCTTTCCTCGGTCTTTCCTTTTCCTTGATTTATTTATTCGATTTCGCTAAATCCGTTCGTTCGCTTGCTTAACTTGGTCTATCCTTATTTGTTATTTATCATTTATTTAGTATTATTTATTTATTTTGGCTTATATCATCTATTTCCTTTTATTATTATTTATTCCGTATGTTATTTAGCCATCTTATTGTATTTTATTCCTGATCGTATATTACTATTTTATTATTCGCTACTTGATCGTATTTATATTATTTATTTTACTTTTCTCCGTGTGTTTTCCTTGTATATCTATTTTTTTCCGCTTATCTAATTATTTTTCCTTTTTTTTCCTCAGTGTAACCGTAAATTTTCGATGTAATTTCTTTGCTTTGTATTTTTATTTATTCATTCATCTACCGTAATTTTTATTATTTATGTTAGGATGTAACCATCCCTTTTTTCTTTTATCTCTCTGCGTTTATCAATTTATTAATTCCGTTGTTTTTTTTTTTTATTTTTATTTTTTATTTTTTTTTTTATTTATTAATTTAATGCCTAGCCTTGTTCTATGGTTTTATCGGTTTGCTCAGTTGAATTATTTATTTACTCCGTTGGCTTTGTTTATTTTCCACGCGCTCGATTGTCTTATTAAATTCTCCGGGTGTATCGTTTAATTTAAATTTGTTAGGCTTGCTCCGTTTTTCCTTTGCTTAATTTCCTGTGCCAGTTATTGAATTTATTTTAGTTTATTTCTCTCGTGTATCCCTTTAATTCGTTTATTTACTTTCTTTAATTTAATTTATTTAATGGGTTTGTTTATTTTATTTAATGCTTTTATTTCATTTATTTATTTTATTTCCCTTATTTTATTTTGTTAATTTATTTAGTTTTTTTTTTTATTATTCCGTGATTTGTTCACTGTGCGCAGGATCTGTATGTCCTCGGGGCCGAAGGACTATTATTATTCTTTGTTATATATTCGCAGGATTTCTCTGTTAAATTTCCAGGATTCTATGCATTCGCGACGAATTTATTTTCCTTGAATATATTTTTCCGATGTGTGTTCGACGAAGGGTATTTACTAAGTGTCATACTTTAATAGAGAGGGCCAATATAAGTTGGTATAAAGTTGGTCCCCGCCCTGATGGCGGCGCAACCAAGAGCGATTAGTATCTTTGTATGTGTATGTACGTATGTATGTATGTGAAACCGCAACTCGTGATCTGCACGTGCAGCGGCGGCTCTCTCTGCTCTGCCGACGTCGGCAGCGACTTTTTGACTTTGCTCATTGACTACGATGCCTAATTCGCGGCCCGTTTTGGCGAGACTGTATTTTTCTGCCCTGAATGGAATTTTCTATCGCTGTCTCCTCTTCCCCCTTCTCTTCTTTAGCTGCCCGAAAAAACAAGGTGCCGTTATGGCGATTGCATTTGCGTCGCAAATTTGGGAGTTTCTGGCAATTTCTGGTCGTTTGCATATGCATACTCGTATGTATGTATATGTATGTGCACGCTGCTAAAAACCTCGTGTTCGGCTGGTGGGGCTTTAATCCACCTTAGTAAGAACTCTTACATCTCCCCAGTTCCTGACGGTCCCAAACTGTAAGGATGCACTACGGCCGGTATATAAACTCAGCGGCCCAGAGTCCCTTTCCAGTTAAATTTATATTTGGAAAACGTCAGAGAATGGAGGGGGCCGTGGTTGGTGAGGTTTATAGGGGTGGGTTTTGACCTAGATAACTGCCGCCCCCGATTGCCCACGCTGGGCGGGATCGCGCTACCGGCCCTGGAGTTTCCCAGCGGCCGGACCCTCCACTAAAGACTGGAGCAGAGGCCCGGGGTGACCCAGCAGCCCGCTCCCGCGCCCGCGACCTAAGCTTAAAACCGCGACGCCAGCGTGCCCGAGCTGCCGCGACCCGGCGGCTCCACCGTGGTATCCCAACGGTGGGCCGTCGCCCTCCCCTAAATACGCCCCTTGACTCGTAATTCTCCAGCGGCGGCGCCCGGGCTAATCCCTGTGGCGCATACTGAGACTGGGCAAGACGGCTGGGAAGGGTCCCGCAGCCGCCGCCCGAGTCCACGTCCGGAATTTAACCCCAGCGACGTGACGCTCCTGTCGCCGTCCTGCCCAAATCAGTGCCTGGAATTACCCATCGGCGACCGAGGTGGGGAGGAGGGGGCACATTGACGGGGACCGCGCTCTCTGGCCTCTTCTGCCGGCCGCTGATTGGCGGATCTCGTGTCGCATCGCCGTTTCCTCTCGTTCCTTGAAGATGTTGCTAACGGGGTTGCGGGCAATGTTGCCCGTGACGTCAGGCCTGGTGTGGCCGAGGTGTGGGCCCGGCCCTATGATTCCCTAACGCCTATGGTCCTAACTGATATTTACACATATTCTACTCTTATACCTAATCTTAACCTACTATTTGTATCGTGTTTTGTTCATATTTCATATTTACATCGGGGTTTATTTCTACTCGTGGCGGCGGCCACCTCGTGACCGTCGCCATAACACTCTGGTTCGTGATTGGGATCCGACACGAGACGTCGGTATGATTGACCCGTGGTCGCGACTGCTGCGTCGTCAAAGGGGCAGCTGCGTAGGGTGCCCGATTCTTCGCGTGGTCTGCGTCGTTGTTCTGGGATCCACGTAGCATTCGGCCTCCGCCGCTCCGTGCTACCTCGTAGATGACTACCCGCTGCGTTAACTCAGCCAGAGACTTGAAGTCCAGTCTTGCAAAGCGGTTGACCCCAAATATGGAAGGCCCAAGGGCCATAGTAACAATTTGGTGTAGCTTTATTGCGAAGTATGACACAAGTACGAGTGCCTGATAAAGACAAACGGGCAACAAGAAATTTGAAAAAGATCACTGATCGTTGATAGACCCTGGCGTCTTCATTTAAAGAAAGATAGTCGGTGTTGATGGCCAAGAACTATATAAATGTAACTGTTGAAGATATATTTTAGATAGCTCAAATTTGAAAAATATGATATATATAATATTATATAAAATACATTTATTTTCGGGCTTAATATATTTATCTGTATGTATTTTTATAGAATGCCTGCGGACCCCTCTGAAGAAGTGGCCGGACCCCAGGTCCCGAAAACAGAGTTAGAAGAGCTTCAGATTAAGGCGCAAGGAACTGCGGATGAGGTAAGTACCATGTAATACCAGTGATTCACTGTTTTCGTTCGCAATATTTCGCTCCACTAAAAACAGTGTTCGTTGGGGGGAAGGAAGTTCCTTCACAAATAAAAGTCTGAGTTGCACACAGAAAATAAACTTACACGAAGCAGTAAAATAAAAAGCCGGTAAAAAAAAATGGTAGGCACGGGGTCGTCGGAGATTAAATGCTCGTCGACTTTATTATAATTCGGTTTACACAATAACTTAAAAAATAGATCTCCCGCCCGCTTTATTTTGCTAAAACGAGAGCGGGACATCGACGACGGCACATCGTGGAGCTTGGTAAGATCCGTTGCAACAGATCCGTTCCTTTTCAATATGAGTTAAAGTTACGACGTAGAACTAGCTGCTCTTGGAAGCAGTACGACGTTAGCGACAGGACGTTGACGAAACCAGCAGTATGAATATTCACTTCTCGGACCGTCGGGTCCGTGAAACATGGAATCGATCCTGCTGAGCCGCCACTCATTAAATGACAGAATGTCGCTCTTGATGACTACCATATCGCCCACGCGGATGTTCTCTATTAGGGGTTTGCCACTTTTTGCGTTTATGGAGCTCCTTGAGGTACTCTTCCTTCCATCATACACGAAATTGCTGATGATGAGCCTTGAGGTGCTACCAACGGTTAATTATTTCGGGTTCCACGGTGGAGAGGGGGTCCACCAACAAGATAATGACCGAGCGTGAGTGCCAGCAGATGGGGGCCGTGGGGTCCTCGGATATCGAAGCATTTAACCGCGAATTCAGGCATGCGTCTATCTCGGCCAGATGCGTAAAAAGCCCCTCGAATGTATATTTACGAGTGGCTGTAGATTTATAAAACAATGTTTTAAAGCTTTTGACTCCAGCTTCCCACAAACCTCCCATGAGGGAAACTCCCGTTGGAATAAACCTCCAAGGAAGGTGCTGATGACTGTAAGCATTCGTCACAGACTCCTTTAGTGCTTGAAGAAAATAGCGGGGGAGCGCAGCGGCAGCACCCACGAAAGTTTTCTTATTGTCCAACTGAACTTGTCGAGTGCATCCTCTTCGGGACACAAAACGAGCGAAAGCTGTCTAAGGTCCTGGAGCGCATTGCTAGAGAGATCGGCAGGGTTATGTTCGGAGCGGACCAACGCCCATCTTTCACTCTCGGTAGACTGAGTGGTCTTGGTCACCCTGTTTGCCACAAAAGCAGTCTAGTGACAACTGGCATACTTACCCATGCTAGCACAATTTATTTATTAATTTATTTAGTGGGAATAGAAATGTAAACCGAAAATGTAATAAATAAATTATTATTTATTATTTGTAAAATATATTGTAAAAGTTTTATTATCGTATTCAAACTCTAAGTGCTTCAAATACTTCAATTTGGGAAATTACCTATGCAAAAATGATTACAATCAGCATGAATTTATTTTATATTTAAACCTACATGTCGGTAATAAAAATAAGTTTTAATATTTTTTAAAGGAGTGGATAGTCAAACCTAACTCTATGAAAACCGAAATTTTATGTTCAATACTGTGCTGCAATTTTTCGCCATCATTTCATTTGGGTTTATTAGATTCTAACTACAAATAAATTTGGTTTTTGGAGTTCCGATTTGAATTACGGGCTGAATTGTGTCCATAATGGGGGCACCTCGAAAATCTAGGCGCTGGGGCTGCGACAAGTCCGACATTTTGTAAAATGTTGCTAATTAAATTTTCACAAGAATTGGTTCCACAAGAATTGGTTAATTAATTCCTACAGAAAAAATCCATATTTTGACTGTTAATAAGTTTTATAGCAATTGACTGTCATTTAATGTTTAACCGAAGAAGAAGGTGGTTTTAGAGATGTGCTCTGACTCACATCAGGTGGGTAGAGGCAAAACATTGTTTGTATTTGTGACGATGTCACTCTCTCCTATGTAAATAACAATGTAAATAGATGCAAATACTAGGTTAAGATTAGTTATTAGATTAAGATGCAAATATTAGGGATTAGTGACTTAGGGGCGTTAGGCGTTAGGTTCATAGGGCCAGACACACACCGGCCACACCAAGGCGGACGTCACCGGCAACATCGCCGGCAACATCGCCGGCAACATCGCCGGCAACATCGCCGGCAACATCGCCGGCAACATCGCCTGCAACATTGTCCGGGAACACCGGCCAGGGAGCGGTACGGAACGGCGGTACCGCATCCCAAGGACCGGAACGCGAGAGCCGCCAATCAACGAGCGGCAGAGAGCACGATCGGGGGTAGAGGCCTACGACGCAGGCAGCGCGCAGGAATGCAATGGAATTCGCAGCGGCCACCTGCTCGCCCAGGAGGGAGCGAGAGGGAAGAGCCGGAACACAAGAATGCATGGAATGCGGAAAGGCGCGTGCCAACGATCGTGGCAGCGCCGCCGCGAAAGGAGCCGGCAGAAATACGTCAAGGCAGAGTGCACAATTGGGATTGAGACCACTCGCGAATCGACCAGTAAATCAACCAGAATTGCAAGTGAAGTGACAAATTTAAAACCACGACGAAGACTAATGCCAACTTTAAGGGCAACGACGAAGTATCAACGATAACTCTTTTGGGCAATTTACGTTGGTGAGCGTGGCGAGGCCGCCCTACAATTATATACATAAAGACATCGGGGTGTATGTGTGCTAGGCAGGGGAAAGGAGACGGGAAGTAAAATTACATATATAAAAACCACCAGTAACAATATGAAATAAAACCACAATGAATAGATCCACCCTCTATTTTCCCTATTCCTAACGAATCCTCCTCTCCATCTCGGCCGCCGTTGGGTAATTCCAGGCGCCGAACTGGGCAGGGCGGGAACAGGAGCGCCACACTGCTGAGATTCGGCCACTGGGAAATTGCCGGGCAGGTAGTAGTATTCCTGCCCAGCGTAGGCAATCGGAAGTTGCAGTTTTCTACGTCAAAACCCACCCCTAAAATTCTTGCCAATCTCGGCCCCTCCATGTTCTGGCGTTTCCAAAATATAAATTATTTCTGGAAGGGGACTCTTGGCCGCTGAGGTTATATCTTGGCCAGTGCATCCTTACAGTTTGGCGCTCGAACAGGGACCGTCAGGACATGGGGAGATGTAAGAATTCTAACTAAGGTGGATAAAAGCCCCGCCAGCCGAACAAGAGATTTTAATCGGTGAATACGTATACATACATACACATATGTATGCATATGCAAAGACTAGAAAATGCCAGAAACTTCCAAATTAGCGACGCGCATGCAGCCGCCACAACGACACCTTGTTCTTTTCAGGCAGCTAACGAAAGAAAAGAGGAAGAGGAGATGACAATAGAAAATTCCATTCACGACAAGAAAATAGTACAGTCTCGCCAAAAACAGGCCGCGAGATTTACATCGTAGTCAATAAGCAAAATCCACGTCGCTGCTAGCGCCGACGTCGGCAGAGCAGAGCATACCGTCGCTGCACGTGCAGATCGCGAATTATACATACATACATATACATACGCATATTCTAATAATATTTTAGCTCTTGGTTGCGCCGCCATCAGGGCGGGGACCAACATATAAAATGGCCCTTTCTTTTAGAATATGACACTCAGAAAATGCCCTTCGTCGAAAACACATCGAGCAGAAAAATTTAAACCCAAGATAAAATCGTCGTCGTGAACTCATCGAATCCTTACAACTTTAAAACATCGAGATCATGCAACAAAAAAAAAAAAAAATTTTTTAAATCCTTCAATCTCAAGGATACTCATATCCTGCGCACCAGCGAATAAAACAAATATAATACAATTCAATAAAGTCTAAGGATACACCGGGAAATCTAAATAAAATAAATAAAACATAATTAAATAAAATAAATATATATAACATAAATAAAATGAAATACATTCAGAGATGAATAAAATAAATCAAATAAAATAAAACAAAATCAGGATGCACTGGATATAAAATAAAATCAAATATAATCAATATAAATAAAATAAATTAAATAAAATCAACATTCATTCTTTCTCTTAGTAGCGGACGGTCGTGTGTTTGTTTTGCGCTCCGACTTTTGTGTTATTTTTGAAACAAAACCACCGGGGATTCATCTAAACTTATCACCTAATATTTATAACGATATACTGTTTTGCTATCGCGCGTGCATGCACTTTTCTGTGTAATTAATTTGCATTAATAATTAATTTGTTAGTTTTGTGCTAAGACGGTTATCTTATTTTATTTTTCCTCTTTGCTCTTTTACCGATTTTATTTTTCTCTCCCCCGCTCGAGTGCCGTTTGCTATTAGCTGCATCCAAGCTGTTCATAGCTCTCACCGCTCTTGTGATTTTCTGCTGATCTAACTCTTGCGCTCTTTTATCTCTCTCTTCATCTCTTTACTTTTTTGGTATTGAAAGTGTGCACAGTGGTTCTAGGGTTTGTGAACATGTCCCAGAATATTGTCTGTGTTATTAGGAATTGCCAAAAAATGTTTTGGCAGACCAGCCCAGTTTCCATTGCTGGCTTTGCGAGGCAGTTGTGCACGCTAAGTGCATTAAATGACGGGTCGAATGGCTGACGCAGTGTCCAGCAAAAAGGGCCTGTATTATTGCTGTGAGGCCTGTCGACCGGTTGAGAAGGAAATATCATCCTTCATGCGTCAGACCAGGAGTGGATTTTCTGAGATCATGGCCACTTTTCGCAAGGCGAATGACCTGTTCTCCGCGCTGGACGCTCTATTTAATAGTATGAAGCTATTAAATGAGTCACCAAAAAGCAAAAAATACGCTGCTAGTCGGCTGCCACTGTGTGAGACACAGCAACCGGAAGCCGCGCAGCCAGCAATCTCCGCGTCGTCCGTGGTGTATGATGCGCAGCCCAATTCTTTGGCTCCGCAAATCACCGTAAAAAATTCTACCCAGGGTCCAACATTGCCCGGAATACCGGCCGTTGTTGGTAACAATTCGTTACATAAGACCCTAACAGCAGTCTCACCTTCGAAAACCATATTTGTTCCGAGGCTTGCCCCTGATCTCGCATCGGAAGATGTTCTAGCCTATATTCAAGGCAAAACCCAAGCTGGCAATATCAAGGTGGAAAAATTCAAATTTTCGTATGCCAGAGACATTTCGTCATTTAAGATAAATGTCTTATTCCAGCTCTTTGACACTATTTTCTCGGGTGACTTCTGGCCCGAGTACGTTGTAGTCAAGGAGTACGAGGCACGGAAGAAGAGAAATCGGCCTGCGGGAGTTCAACTGCCCAAGCCGTCACAACCCTCAGTGTCCAATGCAGTACCTTCTGTCCCAAAAAACTAAAATCTTCCCTACTACTTTCCTATCAGAATACTAGGGGCTTACGCAGTAAGCTCTCTAGATTATATTCAGATAGCCTTTCTTTCGCACCCCAGGTGATTGTATTTACAGAAACCTGGTTGAAGCCGGAGATCCTCTGTTCCGAAATTCTTCCATATAAGTACACTATTTACAGATTAGACCGTCTTCTCCAGCGTGGTGGCGGAGTTTTAATTGCCGTTGACTCCAGCCTCATCTCGGAGCGGGTGATATCTAATGACTTTTTGGACATCGAATTTATCTGCGTTAAACTATCATTCACAGGTAGTTGTATTTATGTAACCTGCTCTTACATCCCTCCATCTTCGGAAGAGCCAATTTATTGGAAACACCTTTCGGCAATTCGGGCAGTTTCCAATAGGCTTTCTGATAGGGACCAATTAGTGGCTTTGGGTGACTTCAACATACCCGGAGCTCACTGGTCTTCTGATGGTGTGTCTAAACCCACGTTATACCCTCCCATCGCTGTCATTTAAGAATACTACAGTAAATTCTGATTAAGCAATTGCTAATCTCTTTGCTGAGTTTTTCACACCGACATATTCGCCCTCAACATCTTCAGATCATACTTTTTCTATAGCTATACCCAGTTCGTTCTTAATCTTCAGTCCTATTTTAAACGAAAGCTCACTTATTCTTGATCTTCAACGTGTTAAGTCAGTTTATTCGCCAGGCCCGATGGTATACCTGGCTCTGTGCTTAGGTATTGCTCCGAGGCGCTGTGTAACCCCCTTCTTAAATTGTTCACCTTATCTTTAGAATCCTAGAATTTGCCCTTATTTGGAGGGAATTATTTGTTATTCCTCTCCACAAAAATGTAGCAAATCGGATGCCAGTAACTATAGGGGTATCTCTAAGTTATCGGCTATCCCTAAACTTTTCCCTCACTTGCAACATCTATGCATATCCGTCATCTCTCCATGCCAGCATGGTTTTATGAGGCAAAGATCAGCCACGACCAATCTTCTGGAACTTACCTCTTTCGTTATTAGGGGCTTCCAACAAAACCTTCAAACCGATGTTATTTACACGGACTTTAGTAAAGCTTTCGACTCGGTTAATCATTCTCTTCTGGTTAGGAAACTTGATTCAATGGGGTTCCCTAGTGATCTTCTTACGTGAATTTCGAGTTTTCTAAGCGACAGGACCCAAAAGGTTCTGTTCAGAAACGTTCTATCCAATAGCCTCAGGGTCACATCCGGCGTCCCACAGGGTAGCCACCTTGGACCACTGCTATTCACATTGTTTATCAATGATTTGCCGCAGGTTCTAACCAAATCCAGAGTACTCATGTACGCTGATGACGTTAAACTTTGCTTGCAGTATAGGGACAGTTCGTGCCAATCAGACCTACAATCGGATCTTGATAACTTCCAAGCATGGTGTCATGCTAACGATTTACATCTCAACAGCTCAAAATGCAAACTGATGACATTTTCACGTGTCAATCCCCTGCTTGCCACCTATATGCTAAACGATTGCGCTTTGGAAAGAATTACTATCGTTGATGATCTGGGTATTCGCCTGGATCCTAAACTCGTTCTCTGAACACATTTCTTGTATGGTTAACAAAGCCAGAGGCATGCTGGTATTCATTAAAAGGTGGGCGAAGGAATTCCGATTCTCCTTATGTAACGAAGACTCTCTTTACTTCGTTAGTTCGTCCTATATTGGAGTATGGTTCGTGCGTCTGGAGTCCTCAATTTGGAGTCCACAGTAGCCGCATTGAATCTGTCCAAAAGAACTTTTTGCTTTTTGCCCTTCGTGGCCTACCCTGGGATGCCAACCTTAGCTCACCGTCTTACTCTAGCAGAATTCTCCTACTTAATCTACCTTCTTTAGCTAACCGTAGGACGATGCTTGGCGTCGTCTTTCTACATAAACTTATTAACGGTGATGTGGAGAGCCCCTACCTTCTAGGCCAGCTCAATTTCCATGTTCCCCGTCTTTCATCTAGAACTTTTATACCACTAGTAGTTAACCACTGTAGGCGTGAGTTTGAAGTACATGAGCCCTTTAGGGTTTTATGTACTGATTACAAGCGTCTTTTTAGTAGTATTGAAGGCATTGAAAGCCTTCAAAAAATAAAAACTGTATTGCTTGGTGTACTATCCCGTAGTCTATTTAGCACGCGTTTCGTGCCGTACGTCACACGGCTGTGCCTCTCAATCGGCTTGGCGGGAGGTGGGCGTGGGACCCGCGCGTAAAAAAAAAGAAAAAAAAACAATATTTAAACAGAATCAGGACAAGCGGGAGGAAATTAAAACAAATAACGGCTGGTGTTTGGGGGGTGCGTTTGTGTGTGTCTCCCGCCTGGATAGTTAAAACGCTTTCGGATGGTTTGTTTTTCTTCGAGGTTTTTATTTAGTTTATAATTGTTTGCTTCAGAGAAAAAAGTTCAGAATCGAGAGAGGTAAAAAAAAGTGTGCCCAAACCTCCTAAAGGGGAAAAAACTCCTTTTTGACAAGAAGACGGGAGGATCCCCTTTCCCTATTAGGAATACCGGAATAGGAACCTGGCGTAGACAGCTGGAAATACCCTAAAATAAATTAAATAAATCGAATAAATAGGATAAACGAGAAAAAATCAAAGGATACACTGAAGAAAAAAAATTATAATAAGCAATAAGCTACATCGAATAAGATAAAGAGAAGAAATAAAATAAAATAAACGAGGAACCACGAGGAAAAAAATCAGCGATGCTCGAAGTAGAATAATACACGAGGATAAATTATAAGAGAAAAAAAAAATATATATATATAGAGATTATAAACTAAAAATTTATGAGAATTATAAAATTATTATTAAATCATTAGGAAAATAAAACGGGTAGAACTCGACGGAACTTGAACCATGATACACGAGGAAATCTAAATAATATATAAAATAAATAATATATAAAATAAATAATATATAAAATAAATAAATAGGAATAAATAATAAGGCAAATAAAGTAATAAAATGAGACAAGCGAGGAAAAGGAAAATAATGAACAAAATCAAATAAAATAAAATAGAATAAAAATAAATTAAGAAAGAGAATAAATAAGATAAGCGAAAAAAAATTAACGGAAAGGGAAACATACCAGAGGAAACATACCAGAAGAATATCGAAACAAGGGAGAACTACACAAGAGAAAATTATACGAGGAAGCCCACACCAGGAACATGACACCTATACACGGAAAAAAACCGACACCGAATCTAGCCGAACCAAGTCCCATACAAAGGGCGAACTCCCAGGGAAGCCCTTAGCATGCCACCAGGAGCTCGTCAAGGAGTCAGCCTCCCAGGGAAGCCACGATCGGGCCACCAGGAGCCAAAATCCCAGGGAAGCCCTTAGCATGCCACCAGGAGCCGGACTCCCAGGGAAGCCACAAGCGGGCCACCAGGAGCTGATACCACCGGAACAAGACTCCCAGGGAAGCCCCTAGCACGCCACCAGGAGTCAGACCCATTCGGGCCTTCTTCAGGCCAACGACGACCACAACAACAAACAACCGCCGATCCCTGCCCCTCGGGCATCGACTCGGAATTCACGCATGGAAACAGCCCCGGATACGGAGGTACCCACGACTAGCCGAGCAACCAGCTAGAGCCATGTTCTGCTTGTGGCCAACGCCACCGCCGCGCAGCGGATCCCATTTCGCACCTCCAAGAAGTGTGTCCGCTTCCAGGACCACGCCGAGAAAACGGCGGAGCAGAACGCGCCCCTTTGCGGCACCGTCGGCTCAGTAAACCATGCACCCGAGGAACCGGACCCGCCGGAATCTGGACGAGGATACCCAGAACCCTGGGTGCAGGAATTCCTGGAGCAGGAATTGGGAAAATTTGAAACTCTGTCCGGAGTATCCAACATCACGGAGTCACTTGATGACGGGCGCGCCCGTCCAATACTCCGCCTCCGCCAGCGGAAATAGAAAACACGAGACAGACCAGGCAGATCAATAGGTTCCTTTCCCATCGCGGGGAATGCAGGTCAAATATAGGGACATAGGGCATCAGGGTTGAAAAAAATACTAATCCCATTTTCTCCCCACAGTAAACCAGCACAATGACTGAGGAACAGGGCATGAGCAGCGGACTGCCTGCATTTCTGTGGCCGGCATGGCGCTCGTTCACACGGGTGGCGGTGGCAGCCCAACTCTTGGGGCCACCCCCACTGACGGCGGCCATCCACGCCCGCAGGGCAGGGGATTCCGGACGCCAGGATCTCCCGCCGCCGAGACATATGCATCGATTTTCGGGCCGGGACCGCTGTGCGTCTAGCCGGCCGCCGGATTCCCCGGCCGGCGCCCACTATGCGAGAGCCGGACAGGACGCTCAGGAGGGACAGGCACGGATGAAGGCGAAGCGTCCCCTGGGAGGACTCGGGAAGCGACTCCTCCGACGAGAAAGGGTCGGGTCCCTACGGGATTCGCTGCTCCCGCGCCCTATGGGCGCCCAGGGGGCCGACTCAGCACCCGCGGGCGGCGCACTCGGCGCTATCTGGACGAAGAGCAGGGCCAGCGCTTCAGGGTGCAGATAAGCACGCACGGGAAGGTGAGGGTCTTTTTCCGCCCCACCCGGAAGTAAGGAGGGGGTGTGACGATGTCACTCTCTCCTATGTAAATTACAATGTAAATAGATGTAAATACTAGGTTAAGATTACTAGATACTAGATTAAGATGTAAATATTAGGGATTAGGGACGTAGGCGTTAGGCGTTAGGTCTGTTAGGGCCAGACACACACCGGCCACTCCAAGGCGGACGTCACCGGCAACATCACCGGCAACATCACCGGCAACATCACCGGCAACATCACCGGCAACATCACCGGCAACATCACCGGCAACATCACCGGCAACATCACCGGCAACATCGCCCGCAACATCGTCGGGGAACACCGGCCAAGGAGCGGTACGGAACGGCGGTACCGCATCCCAAGGACCGGAACGCAGGAGCCGCCAATCAACGAGCGGCAGAGAGCACGATCGGGGGCAGAGGCCTACGACGCAGGCAGCGCGCAGGAATGCAATGGAATTCGCAGCGGCCACCTGCTCGCCCAGGAGGGAGCGAGAGGGAAGAGCCGGAACACAAGAATGCATGGAATGCGGAAAGGCGCGTGCCAACGATCGTGGCAGCGCCACCGCGAAAGGAGCCGGCAGAAATACGTTAAGGCAGAGTGCACAATTGGGATTGAGACCACTCGCGAATCGACCAGTAAATCAACCAGAATTGCAAGTAAAGTGACAACTTTAAAACCACGACGACGACTACATTGCCAACTTTAAGGACAACGACGAAGTATCAACGATAACTCTTTTGGACAATTTACGTTGGTGAGCGAGGCGAGGCCGCCCCACAATTATATACATGAAGACATCGGGGTGTGTGTGTGCTAGGCAGGGGAAAGGAGACGGGAAGTAAAATTACATATATAAAAACCACCAGTTACAATATGAAATAAAACCACAATGAATAGATCCACCCTCTATTTTCCCTATTCCTAACGAATCCTCCTCCCCATCTCGGCCGCCGTTGGGTAATTCCAGGCGCCGAACTGGGCAGGGCGGGAACAGGAGCGCCACGCTGCTGAGATTAATTCCGGGAGTGGGCGGCGGCTGTTGGGTCATTCCAAGCCGCCTGTCCAATCTCAGAGTGCGCCTTAGAGATTAGCCCAGACGCCCTCACTGGCGATCGCGAGTCACGGGGATATTTTCGGAGGGCGACGGCCCGCCGTTGGGACATCCCAGGCGGAGCCACCGAGCCGCGGCCGTTGGGTTCGGACCAGGCCGTGGTTTTAGGTTTGGGTTGCGGGTGTAAATCCCGAGCCCATCTCCAGTCTTTAGTGGAGGGTTCGGCCGCTGGGAAATTTTTGGACCGGTAGTATTTTTCCCGCCCAGCGTGGGCAATCGGAAGTTGCAGTTTTCCACGTCAAAACCCACCCCTAAAATTCTCTCTGGGTAAAAAATTACGGGAAGGCATTGTAGGGACCCAGAGCCTTATAAGGCTAAGCAGGTAATTAACAGAAGTTCATGGATGAGCTTATTAATGAACATCAAGCGTAGGCAAACCCAACAAGCGCAGTATGTCCAAGTAAAAAGGCAGAGGACGATACGGATCATAATTTAGACCTCAAAAAATAAACAATAGGAATTTTTTCTGTACCGATTCCATAAGGTCCCGATAGTTCGCGTACTGGGGTGACCATACCAAAGAGCATCATTCAATGGGTCGAACAAGAAAAATCAATAGGAGTTTTGTGGTGTAGGCAGTGCTGCAAAATGAAATTTTTTTTTATACGTAGCTTGAACTAAAAATCTACGTATTTTTACGTAGCCAAAATTTGGTCAAATACGTAGATCTACGTATTTTTTTTAAAGTCAAACAAAGCCAATTATAAAGGGTATTTTAATTATATATATGCCATATTTGTTTACATATAAGTTTTTATTAATAAAATTAAAATTTTGTTAATATTTAGGAGTGAATATTTTTATTAAAATAGCTTAGGTGCTCTTTCGATGGCTCAGATGATATTTGCTTTAAATGGTCTTTTGTGAATAATAATCCTTTTAGGGTTTCTGTGCCTAAACAATTCCTTTTATTCGTTTTAATTAAAGTTATCTCAGAAAAAATTCTTTCAACATTTGCGCTGCTATGCGGCAATGTTAAAATATTTTGAGCAAACTCTGACAAAAAAGGAACAAGAAGGGAACCATCGCCTTTTTTAATATTTGCAATATACGCCGAAATCTCTACTTCCTTAGCATCTTCCCCATTAAAGGGCAGATCTGTATTCCGTAAGATACGCCACTCCCTGTCGAGCTCAGTGAAATTTCGCGTGCACAGTCCTGTCATGAAAATGCATGTTTATTAGAGGTTATATAAAACAATAAATTTTAAAGTAGTTACCTGAAAATGAAAGTGCAGCTTGTGTAATCGATGGTATGTTGCGTATTAATTTCTTGTTTAAGAATACCGCAGGATTTAAGAACTGCAATTGCTTCATTTTTAAAAATACGTAGATTTGGGAGCTCTATACGTAGATACGTAGATCGGGGCTGAAAATACGTAGATCTACGTAAAAATACGTAGATTTTGCAGCACTGGGTGTAGGGATCGTCAAACTTTTTAAACCATACGCCCATAGCATTGCCAACAATTAAACTAATATGATCAGTGAAATTTAAGTTGTGGGTAAAACTCCAAGATCTGACTGCGTTCAATATCACCCATCCCTAAGGATTAATTGGCAAGGAAAAAGTATTTCCGATATAAAAACATGGATTTGCATTTTGAGTTATTCAGAAGCAACAAAGTTGAGTTTGTAAAAGCAGACAGACGCAGAGTTTGTCAGAGGCAAGCACAGTTTTACATCATTGGCGGACATCAGCACCTGAGAATGAGCAACAAAATTAGGCAAAATTGAGAAGCACCAGAAGATACGTGAACAGTTACGTGATTTGAGAACGAACTTTTGAAAGCAACTATCTGAGTACGGTTAGATAGATATGATGCAATCCAGCTGGTCAACAAAGGAATGGAAGGAATGAAATAATGAAACTTTTTTCAGCAACAGTCGGAGATTCACTGAGTCTTTTTTTCTTCATCAGCTACTATCTGTTAATACATGGTAATCCATGGTATAATGGGGCTTGCAGGTATCTATCCTGCAATATTAGTGAGTCATATTGGTGCTGTAATTGAACAGTACTTAGTAGATCGAAATGCTTGGGAATAGCGCTAAGATAGCCGATTCTCGATATTCGACATACTACTCTAGATACCTTCTAACATTCGGGAAAAACCGACAGAATAAGGGACAACTAAAAGAGTTTTGACAATTTCTCAATACACAACACCGTTCTAGATAGAGACCAGTAAAGAAGGAAAACTTGATAGTTTTTAAATTCCGAAAAACCATTGTGCGAAGCTTTGAATCGGACGTGTTTCCTATCGCTCCACCTTTACTCGAAGTTTTCACCGAAAAAAATCCACAAAATCCAATTTTTTGGTAGTTGGTCAGTGTTTTGATGCTCGTTATTCACCAATAACATTTGAATCATTTCAAATAAAGACAGTGACTTTAATCTCTGATAATTATTTCGGTTTTAATTATCATCCATCCCCTCTGCCTTTTTCTTCTGTGCTGTGCGTTTACTGCTTATTGCTGCACTCGTCTCAACATTGTTGTTGGTGCAAGCGTTCTGCATACCGCGAACAATCACACAACCTACTGTGTTTGTGGCGCCAAGATAAAAGCTCTAATTTATTCTCGATCTTTGTTTTGATCGTTTCCTTCGCCGCGCAAATTCAATACGATCCCTTGTGTTTTTTCCTAAAATCCGCTTGCTTTTTACGAATTCTTACAATAAAACTCAACGACACCATGGCTTCTTGTTGTGTTACTGAATGCCCTAATGGCCGCAAAATAACTTCGCGGCAGGCCACTGTCTTCTGTTGGCTCTGCGACAATACCGCCCACCCTGGTTGTGCTGATCTTGGTCATATTGGCTCACGTATTGCGGACCGCTTACGCGACCTCGCCGGATTGGATTGGACGTGCCCGAGCTGCCTACATATCAAATCCGATATGAGAACTTTTATGCGGCAAACTCATCTTGAGTTTCAGTCCCTTTCGACTGGATTCAGGGAACTCTCAAGTCGCTTCCTTAAGGCGGAATCCCACTTCAAAAATCTGAAATTGCTAAGTTCTTCGCCTAATAACAACTTGTGTCCTCTGCCTAATGCTTCTTTGCAAGTTCCAGACCCTGCGACCCCCCTTATGCAGTTCAGCCCTCGAACCATATCTAGTGATATCACGTCGGCTGTGACAGCCTGTCTATGCTGACCTGGCTTTTTAATATCTTGGCGGCGGATAACAACAGGGACGCTCATCTTGGAATACCGGCGGTATCAATCTCGTCGTCTCCTAGCTCCTCGCCCGGACCACTTCGTTCTACAATCTCTGGAGTTGCTCAGCGAAAACCGTCACCATTGGCCGGCGTCGCTCCTAGGAAGCTCGTCTTTGTTTCCCGCCTTAACCCTAGTGCTTCTGAAAATGATGTTAGGTCCCATCTGAGCAGCAAGTTGATACCGAATTTACCGTCTCAAAGTTCAATTTTAAACAGAGACGTGATATATCTTCGTTTAAAATTGCACTTTCTAATGGTCTTTTGGATAGGGTTCTGGATCTTTCCGTATGGCCTGAACATACCATTAGTTCATGAATTTGTACACAAAATTAATCCTCGGGCTGTGCACCTCAGTCTCTTATAGCTTTGCCTTCAAAAAACTGATCGATTCGTTTTCCATCCACTATCAAAACGTTTGAAGTTTACTGGGGAAACTTAGTAAATTACACGTTAATAGTGTCTCTTTTGATGCTGACGTAATTGTTTTTACGGAAACGTGGCTTAACTCCTCTGTCTGTGATTCTGAACTCTTTGCTGGCAACTACGTTGTCTACAGGCACGACCGTCCATCGCGCATCGGCGGCGGTGTTCTTATCGCCGTCAACTCCTCAAATTGGGCACCGATAATTAATCTTGACTGCATTTTGGAGTTTTTTGCTGTTCGCATTCAAGTCTTTGATTACGTTGTCTATGTTTCGTGCTCGTACATCCCACCTAGGTCTGACTTCGACATCTACAATCAGCACCTATCCTTAATTCAAAACATCCACTCGACTCTGAATGCTAATGACCACCTTATCGCTTTTGGGGACTTTAATCTCCCTCTCATATCCCGGATACCCTCACCTGACTCTAATGTTCTCATTCCCTCTGTCCCTTATGACTTCATTCACGGAATTATTGACCTTTCTTTAGGTCAATTAAACTATGTCAAGAACAGTTGTGACAAAATCTTGGACCTAATTTTTGTTTCTGACTTCGCCAATGCTTCTGTCTCTCGAATCGATCCTCTCTCTTGTCCCGAAGATGTTTACCACCCTACCATAGAGCTTATACTTGAAGCCTCGGCTCCTTTATTGCCTTGTGCTGCTACAGAGCCAGCTACGTTTCGCTGCTTCCGCAAAGCCAACTTCATTGACATGAATGCACATTTATCTTTAATTGACTGGACCTTTTTGGATTATACTGACGACCCCCTTGACTTGATTCTATGCCAATTTATATTCTTGTTTTGATTTGTTTGTCCCATCACTTCCCTCTCCTGTTACTTCACAAGCCGACCATGCCAGATATTTGGTAGCTCGCTCTGACTTCTTCACTCAAAACACCGAATGCTATAAGGACCACTTGAATCGGTGTAAAAGTGAATTTCAGACTAATCCGAAGCAATTTTATGCTTTCGTTAATTCAAAGCGCAAGTCGCAGCTTTTCCCCTCCCGTCTTTATTTTAAATCCGAGTCTGCTTCCTCTGATCTTAATATTGCTAACCTATTCGCAAAATTTTTCCAGACTACGTACTCTTCTACCTGTTTTGACATTACATCCTTGTACAAATACTCTCTTCCGAATTCCAACTGCATTTTCATGCCCACAATCACGGAGGACGATGTTCTTCGGAACCTGAGATCCCTTAAGCCATCCTTTTTTGCTGGTTCCGATTTTGTGCCTAGTTGTGTTTTGAGAAACTGTTCTTTCCTGACAAGTGGAAAGAATCATTCATAATTCCCCTTCATAAAATAGGAATTAAGTCTAATATTGAGAATTATAGAGGCATTGCTAAACTTAGTGCGATTCCCAAACTTTTCGAACTCGTAATTACTGGTCAACTACAACACCAATGCAGTTCACTTATGTCCTCCTCGCAGCATGGTTTTATGAAACAGAGATCTACCACAACCAACCTTCTGGAGTTCTGTGCTGTTATCAGAAATTCTTTTAAAGATAATATCCAGACAGACGTTATCTTCACTGATTTTAGCAATTTTTTTTAGTTCGACTCAGTAAATCACCAGTTATTACTGAAAAAACTCTCTTTATTAGGCTTCCCCCCTTTGTTGTCCGGCTGGATTGCAACATATCTTTCTAACCGCACTCAGAGAGTTGCTTTAAGGGTGCGTTTTCCGATACTGTGCACGTTACTTCTGCAAATTCATGTCTTTTTATCGGAAAAACTGCTTTCTCGCCAATTACTCTTTAGGTACGGGCGGTCTTGAACGCATCCATTCAGTTACAGACCTTGGAGTTTTGTTTACCCACAATTTAAACTTCAATAATCATATCAGCGTAATTGTTGGCAAGGCTAAGGGCGTCTTTGCCTTTGTTAAGCGCTGGTCTAAAGAATTTGACGATCCCTATACCACTAAACTCCTATTCATCTCTCTTGTTCGGCCAATTCTTGAATACTGCTCGTGTGTATGGTCTCCCCAGTACGCGAAGTATCAGGACCTTATTGAATCAGTACAGAAACAATTCCTTTTGTTTACTCTTCGTGGCTTAAACTGGGATCAACACCGTCGTCTTCCGGCTTACATGGATAGACTGCGGCTATTAGGCCTGCCCTCGTTAAAGAACCGTCGGACCTGCCATGAGTGATGTTCATGCATAAACTTATCACGTCTTCACTTCCTCTATTTCTCCTCGTAAGGCTCTCGGTCCCTTGTAGGCCTTCCCGTCATTTTAGGCCATGCCCTCGTTTGAAGTAACTTCAGATGCATGGGTTTTTCGTGTTTTATGTTCTTTGTACAATGAATTTTATCACTTGTTAAATGTTGAGATGTCCTTAGATTTTAATTCAAACGCTGTATTACAATACCTATCCTTACCTCGGCCCACCTGATGTGAGTCGGAGCACATCTTTAAAAAACACTCCCTTCCTCGGCCGGAGGTAAGGGTAGGGTTTTTATATAGCAGTTATTTGCTATTTCCTCAATAAATAAATAAATAAAAAAAAACATACTCCTCGCTGATTGTAGGCATATAAATCAGTTTGATTGCGGAAGAGAATATTGGCACAAAGACAGCTTAATCGATACGAGACTGTAGATTGAAAAATATTTGGCGAATAAGTTCGCAATATCATGCTCGGAGGAAGCAGACTCAGTTTTGAAATGAAGACTAAAGGAAAAAGTTGTGAAAAGAATAAGCAAATGCATAAAATTGCTTAGGATTTGTCTGCAACTCGCTTCAACATCGAATTAAGTGATTTTTGTAGTATTCGGAATTGTGAGTCAAGAAATCTAAGCATGGTCGACTTGTAGCCAGGTTTGGCTAAATTTTTTAAAGGGTCTAAGTTTCAAGTTTTAAAATAAGAAAGTCGACGGGAAAAACAGGAGAAACGTCAGGAGAGGAAAATTTGATTGTACATATAAAACAAGAATATAAAATATCATATCATATCAACGTTCAAGGAAGTTAGAGGGATCGTCAGTATTGTTCAAAAAGGTCCAGTGGATTGAAGATTATTAAGTGTAAATGTCAGAGAAATCGGCTTTGAGGAAGCGGCAAAAAGTTACTAGCTCTGCTAGAGCACAAAGTAGTAATGAAACCGAAGCTTCAAGAATAATATCTGGTAGGGTGGTAAACATCTTTGGGACAAGAGAGAGGGTCAATTCTAGTGATATAGGAATTGGCGAAGTCCGACTCAAAAATTAGGTCTTGGACTTTATCACAACAGTTCTTAATATGGTTTGATTGAAATTACTCAGTAATTGATTACTTAAACTTTATTGACTCGTAGCCAGGGAAAAGTAAAGTTACAATATTGGGTGGGGCTGCTTATGGGTAATACAGTGGAAAAGTTTTAGATCGTTGGTAATGAAAACGGCTACGGTCTTCTGGTCGACGGGCTACCTCGGGTCGTCTCGGGGGGCCCTGGTTACCTGTGGGTGGGTGAGAGACCCTTGAGGTCTACTAGTTAGTGAAGCTAGCTCCAGAGGCCCCTGAGGTCTACTATAGAAGCAAACAGTTTCAGAGTCCTTTAGGGTCTACTAGTTAATGGGGCGAGCTTTTGAGGCCCTTGAGGTCCACTATAAAGCGCACAGTTTTAGAGGCCCTTAAGGTGTACTATGTAACAAGAAGTTTTAGAGGCCCTTAAGGTCTACTATGTAATGAGAAGTGTTGAGGTCTACTATGAAATGAGAAGGTTTTAGAGGCCCTTGAGGTCTACTATGAAATATGAAGTTTTAGAGGCGTTTAAGGCGTTCATACAGACAGACAGACGGACGGATTTACGGACGGATAGTCGGACATGGTTATATCGACTTCTTTAGTGGTCCTGACCAAGATTTAGGTAACTTTTGGGGGTCTGTCACGCCTCCTTCTGTCTCTTACAGAAACTCGTACTCGCACAAAATTAAAATTTTTTTTTTTGTTTGTTTATTTGGTTGTATGCAAGTTTGCTGCTAAACTTATTTGGCTACATATCTATTATTATTTAAAAATTTTTTGTAGCGAATATGTAACAATGTTAATTAAAAATTTGTTTATACGCCGGGTTGGCAGCTCCTGGATTATGACCCTCTTCAGGCGTCTCCTGGTCCTAGTCCTGCCCATCCTCCTGGCCAGCGGGTTTGGGTGACTCCAGAGTCTGGTTCTGTGTCTGGCAGTTAAGGTGTTCACGGCGTCTCCGATTGCAGGGACTTGCAATTCCCTGCGTATGTCGGCATTTCTTATGTACCACTCCGCTCCAGTGATACGTCTAAGAAATTTCGACTGAAACACTTGAATTCTATTCAAATGCGTCCTGGCCGCACTGCCGTATATTGCCACTCCATATTGTTAAATCGGTGCTAGCAGGGACTGGTAAAGGCGAGTCTTGCACCTAAGACTCAGCTTCGACTTCGGGCAAGTTAGCCAGCTTAGACGCCTGGCAGTGTTTTCCAACTTGGCCCATGTCTTTTTGATGTGCGACGCGAACGTCAGCCTCTTCTCCAGGACCAGTCCCAGGTATGTGTGCTTCTCGCGTTGCGGCAACAGCTGACCATGAAAAAAGACCCCTGGACATGTGTCTCTCCTCAAGGCGAATGTGACCACCGCACACTTGTCTGTGTTGATGGCCACATTCCATCTACAGGCCCAGTTCTCAAACCTCTTCAGAAGTATCTGAAGTTTGTCCGTGGCACTCTAGACGCAGCTGGACCTTGCGAGGATTACAGTGTCGTCTGCATATGTCGCTACACACACGCTTCTTGAGCTCAAATGAAGTGGGGCATCGTGCGCAAACAAGTTATATAGTGTAGGGCCCCGTACACTACCTTGTGGAACTCCGGCAGCTATTCTCCTGGTAGTTGAGGCTACTCCATCCTGCACCACTTGGAAGGTTCGATCGCTGAGGTAGCTCCTGACTAACTCTAATAGTTGAGGAGGCAGAAGTTCCTTGACCTTTGATAGGAGCCCTTGGTGTCAGACCCTATCAAAGGCCTGCTGGATGTCTAGGAAGGCAGCCCCCGTATATTGCCTTCTTTGAAATCCATCCACGACGAAGTCCACTACACGGTGAAGTTGCTCGGGGGTGCCATGTCCTTTGAGAAAGCCGAATTGGTGCCTGGGGATCGCTTGTGTGACTTCTGGTATCCTTTGCAATCTTTCCAGAATGCACCGTAAATAGACCTTAGCAAAGGTCGGCAGAAGGCTAATCGGCCTATAATTGCCCACATCCTTCGAGTCCTTGCCCTTTTTTTGTATCATTACAACATTTGCATGCTTCCAGCTTTTCGGAAAATGTCCCAGCCTGAGTGCAGCGTTGAACAGCAGGACAAAGAAAAGGAGAGCCTTCTCCGGAAGGAGTTTTGCTACTTGGCTGGAAATGCCATCCGCTCCTGGCGACTTCCGGTGCTTCAGCTTCCTTATCTTGGCCTGGACTTCAGGCAGCCGGATTGGGGGCATTGGAGGCGTCATATGGTGAGGTTCCTCTAGTGCTGCACCCTTTCGACTCTCTCCCTCGACGCAGTTTCGAATGGAGTGAACCGCTCCTCCAACCTCTCGGCAAACGCCTCGGCACGTTCAAGCGGAGACTTGGCCCAGGTCCCATCCGCTTTCTTCACCGGGTATTTTGGGGGTGGCTTGCCTCTTACTTCTGCCCGCGATTCTCCACAGCGCGAAGTCGGAATCCTTATCTGGAGTAGCCTCCTCCAGCTCCTTGTCCAACAACTCCTCCCTCAGTTGGTTGAGCAACTTCCGGACTCCTTGGGTCCTTGGGTCATGGGTTCTGCCATACTCCCTCCTTAGTCGGTGTTTCATCGCCAGAAGAGCATTAACTTCCGGTGGTAGTGGAGAATACCACCTGGGGTGAATACCTGAAGGAGGCGCCGCTTGCTCTGATGCTTCCCAGATTTTAGCCTCCAGCAGAAGTGCAGCATCATCCAGATCCTCCGCAGTGCATATCTCCTTATTGAGGTGAATGGAGTCATCCAGCGTCCTCTGGAAAGACCTGATGTAGGATCCAGTGGGCAGGAGCAGCTTCCTAGGCACAGTGAAGCTTCCTGGGAGGTGAAGACTGACAATAAGCGGTATGTGATCCGAGCTGAGCTCAAAGGAGTCTTTAATAGTCAACCTACGACCTTGAAGACCTTTCAAGAGTGCGAAATCCAAAGCAGAGGGAGTTCCGCCATTACAGGGGAAACAGGTGGGTCTTCCTGTGGCCAACACATCCGCTCCCAAGTTGTCCAGGTGTAATACCTGTGTACCTTTGGTACAGGGTATAAAAAAGAGCCAAAAAGGGACATCTGGCAGGTAACAATTTGCGACTATGACCCGAGTCCCGAGCGTGCGAGAGACAAAGCGCGAACAAAGCAAAATGGGCGATCGTGGACGCGCTTGTAAAGCCCGGTTAGTCGAGTCATATCAGTGGGCCCCTCACCTAACAATCAGTAAAAGTAATAACCTAACAAACATTCATAAACTCATATTTATAAGTGTAGGATGTATATACATATCTGCTTGCTTTTCTGGTCAAACTCAAAGTGTTCTTTATTCCATTGTTCCGTTCCTACTTAACTTATTACATGTTTATATTAGTGTCTATCTAGTAATCTATGTGACATTAATGTGTGTACGTATATGGTATAGTGTGACCGTTTGTTACATTGGTTAGTGTGACTGCTTGCTACAATCGGCCATCCTGGCGGGAGAGCTCCTGATCTCTTTATATTAGGTTTGCTTTCTGTTTATCCACGGGCGCATATTTGCTACTGCCCAAACTCCTTTGCATGGTAATCTAGACTGTTGAAACCCTTCAACGTCCTCCAAGACATGTCTATCATTGCGTAATACTTTTGTTATTCCATACGGATCTTTGACTTAGGGATTAGTTTCTTAGATACGCCTACATGCAGGTCAAAATTCTTAACCATTATCAGATCTTCTTTTTCGTTATTTTGAGGATGTTTTCATTTCGAGTCTGTTCTTAACTTGTTGTTTTCTTGTAGCTTTGTAAAGTTTTTACTGGCTTTTTCCCAAATTTTTTTCTAAGTCTTTATCTTCTTTTTTATCTTTATTATTTTTCTCTTCTTCCCCTTCCTTTCAAACTATCTATAATTTTGCCTTTCTGAGATAATCCAAATAAAACTTGACTTGGATGTCGATTAATTGATCTTTGCAGTGTATTATTGAGTGCGTATTCGACCTTTTCTCAAACTGTGTCCCAGTGCATTCCTTTGTCTGGTTCCGTCAACTTAGCGATCATTGGACCTATGCTTCTGTTTACCCTTTCGACCTGACCATTTGCCTGTGGGGATCCAGTAGCTATTTTTATATGCTTTACTTCCATGTCCTCCAAGAAATCTTGAAATTCTCTATAGGTAAAGCATGTTCCACGGTCTGAAATGATACATTTTGGCCTACTGTAGGCCCTAAAAAAGTCCTTTAATGCTGCTATTGCTTCCCTTGATTTTGTTCTTCTTACATGGTACAGTCTTATGAACTTTGTAAACGCGTCTATAATCACCATACGTATTTCTTAGATCTACTTTTATCAACTGGACCATAATGGTCTATGTGTACTACATCAAAGGGAATATTTGTTTAAGGAATTAAGAAATCCCTCTTCTTTTCCTGACTTTTCAGTATAAGATATACATTTAAGACAGTTCCTAATATGAATCTTGCATTTTTCTCTGGCTTTGGATACCCCAATAGCTTTTTGAAATCAATTCTACCATTTTGTTTTCATACTTATCACGATAATTAAACAAAACGTGATTTTCCATTTCACTTAGTACATAAAATAAGAGAGTTTCTTTGTCCTTCTTTCGATAAACTATTCCATTTCGCATAATCTTTGAACTCTGACCTTTGGTCTTATCATCTCTGCTTTGACAAATAATTAAATTTTCCTCGAATGAGTTAGAATCGATTGTTAGTATGTGTGTGTTTCTACTAAGAGCATCATCATGCTGCATTCGTTTACCTGCCCAATGTTCTAAAATGTAAGCATAATCTTGCAGAAACAGCGCCCACCTAGTTATCCTTGGACTTAATTTTTTTTTTTTCATTTAATGTTAGGGTAAAATCATTACAATCTGTGACTATTTTAGACTCGATTCCTTGAAGATAGATTCTGTTTGATCTGTTGGACAATACAACGCTAAAATAGGGGTTTCTAAAAGATTTTTTTTTCAATGTTTCAAAGCATTCTAACTCTGTCGCACCGAAATCAAATTTTCTATCTTTCCGTACTGGATCATATAAAGGCTTTGCTTTTGTCGAAAAGTCTTTTACAAATCGTCTAAAATACGAACACAATCCAAGAAAGCTCTGAACTTCATTTGTTTTTGTAGGCACAGGAAAATCTCTTACTGCTTGCATGCCCTTTGAGTCTAGTCTCCTGATATTATATACCCCAAATACATTATTTCACTCTGAAGGAATTCACATTTGTCCATCCTTACTTTCAGCTTGTTATCTACTAATCGTTTAAAAACTTCTGTTAATATTTCCATGTGACTCTCACTATCTTTTGTTGTTGTTGAGAACCTTGTCCTCTTTAACCAAGTGCACGAAGATTCTATTCACAAATCTTTGGAAAACTGCGGGGGCGTTTCGTAAGCCGAATGGCATTCTCAGCCATTCGTACTGCCCCATTGGCGTAGTGTACTTGATTGAGTCCTCGTGCATAAGCACGTGAAAAAATCCGTTTCAGAGACCTAGTTTGGTATAAACGACTTTTCCAGCAAGTTTGTCAATGAGTTCGTCTATTAAAGGGGTGGTGTAGTTGTCTTTTAGCATGTTTTTGTCGAACCCTCAGATAGTCAACGCATATTCTTGATTCTCCTAACTTTTTCTTAACTAGAACAATTGGTGATGCATATTCGGACTCGCTTGCACGTATAAAACCGTTTTTTATGTAATCGTCTAATAAATTCTGAACTTGACTTTTTCCTGCATATGACAAACGCCTTGGGGGTAGTTAAATGGTTTTGTTGTGTTCCCATTTTACTGATGGGACTTCTGGACGTTTCGCTTTTACACAAAATTTATCAAAAATGTCTATCAATCTGTTTCTTGAATTTAATTTACACTTCTCATTTATGTTTAGCTGACCGCATTCGCTTGAATCGGGGTATTCGATTGATAATATTTCAGACTCAAAGTTGCCGTCCAACGGACTACTTATTTTACTTTCATTTAAACGTCCATTTTCTAAATATCTATAATTTTCTGCATATTTATCATTTGAACAATCATTTTCTGCATATCTATCATTTGAACAATCATTTTCTCTCATGATCTTAAATTTACAAATATTTATAAAAACTCGCCCCAGGACTATTCTATGCGTCATCGAGCGGTTCGTCACAATTAATAGCTCAAAATTAAAGTTTTTTTTATTAATAATAACATAACATTATGTTTTCCCAAATATTTTCAAGGGCTACTATTTAAGCCAACGTAATTTTCAAATGGTCTTCTGCTAAAATTCATATGTTGCTTTTCCAAAATTTTTTTAGCTTGTGACATCTTTGTGAAACTAATTGGACTTCCATAATCAATTAGGCATTCTAAAAACAGACATTGACTAGGTTCTGAACTAAAATAAATCTTAAACGCTCTTACATGGTTGTTATCTGACGCGAACTTCTCTGTGCAGTTGTAAACCAGGTGATCCTTTTTGCCACATGCGTAGCAGGCTCCGTACTCCGGCTTAGGCTTGCGGCAGTCGGCGGCGAAGTGTCCAATAGAGTTGCAATTGAAGCACCTTTTTGAAGTTATCGACCCAGTTCCATTCTCGGGCGAAACCTTGGCTCGTCCAGACGAGGAAAGTGGAGGCTTGCGCAGCGCGACCTTGGCAAACGCCTGTAGAAGCAACGTAGATGAATTAAAACAGTGCATGTGTGCCTGTCGCAGCAGAAGAGAGTCGGGAATCCCTTCTATGATGTTGTCGATTAGTTCTTCTTTGTCTATCCGAATAGATGTAGCTAGCAAGGTTTTCTCCTTAAAATATGTGAAGAAATCCTCTAACGGTTTCCATTTCCGCTTTTGGAACTTGCGCTGAGACATTATCTTGCTCTCCTTGTTATAGAATGCTTCTCCAAATTGAAATAGAAGTTCCCGAACCGACAAAGTCAATAGTCGTTCGGATGAGTGCAACAAAATTTGAGTGTTGTACTTTAGTTTGGACATCACCAACATGCGAATGACGTTGTCACTTAATTTGAACATCTTTGTGACCGCGTTAAGCTGTGCGACCCACTGTGCTTACACTAAGCTTGTTGTTAACAGCGCCGTCAAATGTCGGAAGCATTTCTTTAGCCATTGCTAGTAGGGATTGTTTATTTACGGACGATTCTTCTGATCTGGCACCTCCGCCAGCGATGTCTCGATCTGAAGTGACAGCATTGTTTCGGTCCAGATTGGCAGCATTGTTTCGGTCTGAATTGGTAGCGTTGTTTCAATTTTGAACAGCTTCCAATTTCAAGATGGCGTTTTTCAATTGGAGGAATTTTAGCTGACACTTCAAGGCGTCCAACTGCATGGAAACTTCGGCAGAATTAGCTTCGCTTACCGATTCCCAATCCTGCTGGCTGCTGGACGTCGGAGACCTGGCGACATCATGAATGTTCTTGTCTGTAGCGTTGGTGTTGTTTTCGTGGTGCTCGCTCTCATTGCCTGCAGTTTTACCGTTGTCTTCTGGGGCTGCGGCTCCGCCGTTGTCGTGTTCTAAATCGTTGGTGGCGGCTTCATCCTCCGAATCGTCAACCACCGGGCAAGCTCCTCTGACTTCAGGGTGAACCTCATTTAATCGCGCCGCGAGCGTGGCCTTATTGCCGCTTTTATGCATGTTAAGCTTCTCGAGCAACTTTCGCACCTTTGCTGCTGTATAGTCACTCGCACCGATGGTGTCCATTTGAGGATTTTTTGATGCTATTGTTTTTCGTTTCTTTTTTTTTTTTTAAAAAAAGAACTTAGTTGTCTTATTTTGTAGGATGAGTCTCTGAGATAAGAAATTTTCACAGTTATTCCACTTCTGAAGATTGTAGGATATATATATGTATCTGCTTGCTTTTCTGGTCAAATCAAAGTGTTCTTTATTCCATTGTTCCGTTCCTACTTAACTTATTACATGTGTATATTAGTGTCTATTTGTAGATACCGTTCAGATATGATTCTTGCAGGAGTCATTTAGGACTAAATCATCCTCCCTCATGAATAACCGGTCAATATTCCGGTCAATATTTTCATGCAAACAATTTTAAAATAGGGCTGCAGCCATGAATTCGGCCTCCCGGGGGGAATCATCTGGTAATCCGGCCTAAATCATGCCAGGAAATTGTCGTGAATTTCGAAGTAAATTCACACCGGAATCAAAAGGAAATTTATAAGCGGAATCTGCGGGGAATCTGCTGGGAATTTAGGAAAGAATCCCAGTGGAATCACAAAACAAAACCTATAGAAAATCCCTGGAGTCCCACATCAATTTGTTCCTTTTTTTATTTAAATTTTATATTTTTATTTATGTAAAATGTTTGTAAGCATTATTTCAGCATTAACGCCAAGTGTCATGGTTTTCTCCCACTACTAAAATACCTCCGTGAATTTTTTTATCTGCAAATTAAATGTTAGAGTCAAATTAAAAATTCCTCTTTTTGCACATAAATACATACAAATGTAGAAAGATACATACCAGTTTTAACTGAAAAGAAAATCCGCAAACCTAAACAGTCTAGGTTAAAGTCGAAATCATGCTTAAGATCAATTCTGCAAAAGAATTCATTAATTAAGTATAAATAACTTTACTTACCTTATATGTTATAAAAACTATTTCGCAACTTTTACTACACAATGCGCGATCACGTGTGAATACAACAGAAGAAGAAAATGAAAAGAAAAGTAGGAGAACGAGACAAAACGGAATGACTTCGAAAACAATAAAAAATACGTTGTCCGAACTTCGCGAGGCGTCTGCGGTATCCGAATGCAGTTTAAATTTTGTTAGCCTACTTCGTTTCGGACTTCACTTCGCGAAGCCCATACAATTTTTTCGTACATGCCGCGAGGAATACGCCGTGAAAGGAAGTCTGGTACTGATAGGTTGTAATCTATGTGTGACCGTTTGTCACATTGGTTAGTGTGACTGCTTGCTACATAAGGTTTAATAGTTATTGTAACAAAAATTTATAAAATATTATAATCTATTCCCATCAACTTGTTATTATCACGTAACCTAATATATGCAGATAGGACAGATTTATAGGACAATACTAAAAGCAAAATATACATAACATACATGATCGGTTTGGCATTGATGAAAGCAGGTAGCCTGGATGAAGGTATTTGATGTGCTATGTTTGTCCCACATAAGCGCCTGTTTTAAATAAAAACGCACACTCTAGAGCTTATTTAGAGGAATTTTCTTAACGCTACACGTCCTCGATGGCTTTGTTTTCCTTTTCTTTTACCGATATCACAATATAACTCAATTATTCTTTTTAACAGATCCCCTAGTTCCTCTTTAATTTTATTCTGTGATTAATGCTTTTAAGATAAACTATTTCAACAAAATTCGAACCCTTTTTGTTTCACATATTTTCTTCAATCTAATCCAAATCAAGAAATTTCATGTGCTTACGCTCTGATATTTTTTATAGTTAATCATAATGTAGCATTTGTGTAATTTTTTTGGCCAATTTTCATTTTTATACCTTTCCAGGGTATTATAATTTCAGTCAGAAGTTAGCAACGCTGTGAAGGAGACATTACCGACCCTATAAAGTAGTTATATTCTTCTCGATCAGAATCAACAGCCAAGTCGATCTAGCCATGTCCGTCCGTCTGTCCGATTATACGTGATCTAGTCCTTCAGTTTTAAAGCTATCTGAATGAAATTTTGTAGTTAGTCTTCTATATGCTCTCACTCCTACGTATGTCGGAACGGGCCGGATAGGACGACTATATCTATATAGCTGCCATGGGAACGATCGGAAAATTTTTCGAAAAAAAATTATATTTATGTCAGTTTTTAAGATATTTTAATCGGGTATCTTACAGTCGAGCTCACTCGACAGTAGCTTTCTTACTTGTTTTAGCCTAGAACGGATGAGAGCTACAATGTTAAAACCCTATGATTGTGAGTTGAATGTATAAATGATAAGTTAAGGCTTTCTAATGCTTGTTTATCTAATTTGCTAGTCGATTTATTATTTTATATAGCTGCTCAGCTTATTGATGACCGGCACGGTTGAAGTCCAAAATCCAAGAGGGCGAAGTGCAACCAAAATATTATTTCTAAAGCTCTTTACAACTACTTACAGAAGTGTCTTATTTCTAAAGCTCCATTGACTATTAATCACTTCTTTAAGAAACGTCTTATCTCTCAAGCTTGAGTTTTGTGACTCTTTTCTATAACCTAAACTTAGACCCTATAGGTTAACTCCTCCCTCGCTAAGACGAAGCTGTCCACAGACTCGAAATTGGTAGTAACGACTTGAGCGGGGATCTCCTTGGTATTGGTCGAATTATTCTTCTTCTTTGCCAATAAATTGGGTTTGCCAACCTGATAATCCGTCTAACAACTGGCGGAATGACAGCCCAACATGGTCGGTGAATTTCTAGTGCATTACCGATTGTCCTAATCGTAGGCAAGAGGCAAGGTCCGAAAGACGATCGTAGCGAACTTTGAACCCATCTTTACAGTTGCTTTGTTTACGTTGATGACGCTGTTGTCGGCTTAACTGGTCGTTTCAGATATGTTTATGATTCAATTTCGTTATTATCAAAGTGTAGTTTTTGGGTGCCCATTGGATAACACCTGGTGGCAATATTATTCTGTGCGGGTTGTAGTACCGAAGCAAAAATTGACTGCCGCATTTAATGTTTTAGGTAATTAATGCATTTCTCAATTTTAATTCCCTACTTCTTGCTGCTTAAGAATTATTTACAATCTAATACTTTAAAACTGAAAATTATACAAACACAATTCAAAAAATGTTTTTTTTTGTATTAGTTTTAGTGGTATTGGTAGAAGGCTTATTAATTTAAATATTGAATTTGTTTCTCAGATCAGCTGCGTCGGAAAAAATATTAATTACAGTATTAGTTTACAGTATTAGTTTACTAACGTTATAAGTTTAAATCAGGACTCTGAAGTCGTATTCGAGCAGAGTGAGTGCCCCATACTGGTAATGATTTCGTTTGCTAATTCTGGAGGTCTTGAATAAATAATGACAATCGGTCTTTTATTAGTTACCGAGTTCACTGTTTTGTTGTATTCAATCGTTGCTTGAAGAATAAGGTTAACTGTATCACTTATGCCTCTTTCAAGGTTTAGGCATCGAGCTATTTCCCAAAGCGTGCTGTGGAACCTTTCGACCTAGAAATTGGATGTACTATGCAGTGGTGATGCGTTCGCTATCTCAACATTAAAACGATTTGTTATAAGTAACTTGGTTGACTCAGAGTTTCATTGTCACAAAATATTGTCTTCAAATGGAGATAGAAGATAGTTGCATAATTGCAGGTTTTATATCGGTTATCGTTCGAGAGCCTATGGGTTGCACAATTGCAAATTTGGAAAGTTGATCTATGCACGTCAAAAAGTACTTCCTATCCGTTGATAAATTGTCAATATGCCTACATGTGAGGGAATCGGTGTTCTACCAAGATTTTGCCTTTGTGGGTGGCGGTCGTATTTGGCTTTTTGACAAACCGAGCAGTAAGCTACAATGGTAGCGGCTTAGTGTGACATTTTAAGAAAAGTAATACTGCAGAATTTGCTTAACGTTCTCCTGCGCCGCTCTGTGTGCACTGTTGTGTTCCAGAGTAATTATTTCCCTTAGTTCGGTTTAATAATAAATGTCGCAAACCAATATTTTTGAGTGTCGGAAAGCCGTTGCTGGGAACACATACACAAGACTGTTTTGAATGGAAACTAGTACGGGCAATTCGCAGTGGAACGTATTCGCTACATCCGGCTTAACCACATCACGCATTCTTCCTAGTCGCCTACATGTGAGGGAATCGGTGTTCTAACAAGGTTTTGCCTTTGTGGGTGGCGGTCGTATTTGGCTTTTTGACAAACCGAGCAGTAAGCTGCAATGGTAGCGGCTAAGTGTGACATTTTAAGGAAAGTAATACTGCATTGAGTTTGCTGAACGTTCTCCTGCGCCGCTCTGTGTGCTCTGTTGTGTTTCAGAGTAATTATTTCCCTTAGTACGGTTTTATTATAAATGTCGCTAACCAATTTTTTTGAGTGTCGGAAAGTCGTTGATGGGAACATCAATCTCGATCTTTCTCTTCGTAGCGGCCGGTCGTGTTTTTGTTTTGCGCTCCGACTTTTGTGTTATTTTCTAAACCACCGGGGTTTCATCTTAACTTATAACCTAATATTTATAACGATATACCGTTTTGCTACCGCGCGTGCATACACTTTTCTGTGTAGTTAATTTCCATAAATAATTACTTGTTAGTTTTGTGCTAAGACGGTTATCTTATTTTATTTTTCCTCTTTGCTATTTTTACCGTTTTTATTTTTCTCTCCCCCGCTCGAGTGCCGTTTGCTATTAGCTGCATCCAAGCTGTTCATAGCTTTCACCGCTCTTGTGATTTTCTGCTGCTCTAACTCTTGCGCTCTTTTATCTCTCTCTTCATCTCTTTACTTTTTTGGTATTGATATGTGCACATTGGTTCTAGGGTTTGTGAACATGTCCCAGAATATTGTCTGTGTTATTAAGAATTGCCAAAAAAATGTTTTGGCAGACCAGCCCAGTTTCCATTGCTGGCTTTGCAAGGCAGTTGTGCACGCTAAGTGCATTAAGATGACGGGTCGAATGGCTGACGCAATGTCCAGCAAAATGGGCCTGCGTTATTGCTGTGAGGCCTGTCGACCGGTTGAGAAGGAAATATCATCCTTCATGCGTCAGACCATTAGTGGATTTTCTGAGATCATATCCACTTTTCGCAAGGCGAATGACCTGTTCTCCGCGCTGGACGCGAGGCTTGCCCCTGATCTCGCATCGGAAGATGTTCTAGCCTATATTCAAGGCAAAACCCAAGCTGGCAATGTCAAGGTGGAAAAATTGAAATTTCCGTATGCCAGAGACATTTCGTCATTTAAGATAAATGTCTCATTCCAGCTCTTTGATACTATTTGCTCGGGTGACTTCTGGCCCGAGTACGTTGTAGTCAAGGAGTACGAGGCACGGAAGAAGAGAAATCGGCCTGCGGGAGTTCAACTGCCCAAGCCGTCACAACCCTCAGTGTCCACTCCAGCACCTTCTGTCCCAAAAAACTAACCTCTTCCCTACTACTTTCTTATCAGAATACTAGGGGCTTACGCAGTAATCTCTCTAGATTATATTCAGATAGCCTTTCTTTCGCATCCCAGGTGTTTGTATTTACAGAAACCTGGTTGAAGCCGGAGATCCTCTGCTCCGAAATTCTTCCATGTAAGTACACTATTTAGATTAGACCGTCTTCTCCAGCGTGGTGGCGGAGTTTTAATTGCCGTTGACTCCTGCCTCATCTCGGAACGGGTGGTATCGGGTGGAAAGAATTATCATTGTTGATGATCTGGGTGTCCGCCTGGATCCTAAACTTTCGTTCTCTGAACACATTTCTTCTATGAACATAGTCTTTCTATGGTTAATAAAGCCAGAGGCATGCTGGGATTCATTAAGAGGTGGGCGAAGGAATTCGATTCTCTTTATGTTACGAAGACTCTCTTTACTTCGTTGGTTCGCCCTATATTGGAGTATGGTTCGTGCGTTTGGAGTCCTCAATTTGGGGTCCATAGTAACCGCATTGAATCTGTCCAAAAGAACTTTTTGCTTTTTGCCCTTCGTGGCCCACCCTGGGATGCAAACCTTAGATTACCGTCTTACGCTAGTAGACTTCTCCTACTTAATCTACCTTCTTTAGGTAACCGTAGGACGATGCTTGGCGTCGTCTTTTTACATAAACTTATTCACGGTGATGTGGAGAGCCCCTACCTTCTAGGCCAGCTCAATTTCCATGTTCCCCGTCTTTCATCTAGAACTTTTATACCACTAGTAGTTAACCACTGTAGGCGTGAGTTTAAAGTACATGAGCCCTTTAGGGTTTTTTTGTACTGATTACAATCGTCTTTTTAGTAGCATTGAAGGCATTGAAAGCCTTCAAAAACTAAAAACTGTATTGCTTGTACTACTATCCCGTAGTGTATCCTAATTTTTCCTCGTTCTATTCTATTTTTTTCTTCTCTCGCGTCTATCTAGTACGCGTTCCGTGCCGTACGTCACACGGCTGTGCCCCTCGGTCGGTTGGGCGGGAGGTGGGCGTGGGACCCCGCGCGAAAAAAAAACAAAAAAAACACATACACAATACTGTTTTGAATTGAAGCTAGTACGGGCAATTCGCAGTGGAACGTATTCGCTACATCCGGCTTAACCACATCACGCATTCTTCCTAGTCGCCTACATGTGAGGGAATCGGTGTTCTACCAAAGTTTTGCCTTTGTGGGTGGCGGTCGTATTTGGTTTTTTGACAAACCGAGCAGTAAGCTACAATGGTAGCGGCTAAGTGTGACATTTTAAGGAAAGTAATACTGCAGAATTTGCTTAACGTTCTCCTGCGGCGCTCTGTGTGCTCTGTTGTGTTCCAGAGTAATTATTTCCCTTAGTTTGGTTTTATTATAAATGCCGCTAACCAATTTTTTTGAGTGTCGGAGAGTCGATGATGGGAACACATACACAACACTGTTTTGAAATAAAGCTTGTACGGGCAATTCGCAGCGGAACGCATTCACTACAACCGGCTTAACCACATCACGTATTCTTTCTAGTAAAGTCTTCTTGTTTAAAAACTGTATGATATGCTTGGTCTTGCTCCGAAAAATATCACAATATCGGGTTGAATCCACTGTGCCCTCTTCGATTACAATCTCGTTTCTAAAACAATTAACAGGCTTGTCGACAGTGTCGATCGAATATTTTAGTGAAATTTCGCTGTGTACTGTTGTCGTCTGTCCCGGGATCGTTTTCTAAAACATGGATTGCCTTCCAGTTCTCCTTTCTTATAGAATATATTAGCACCATGTTCATCTATAAACGCCTATTCGGATTTCTATCTGACACGGCGTACGTTTAGGTCCTTGACACGATATAGTTTCTCAGAGACTTTAGAGCCCAAACGATGGCCAAATGTTCTCGTTCATTTGTTTGCGAAATTAAGTTCTCTGTCTTGCAGGGTTCTCAAAATCATTGTAATAGGTTTGCCATCCTGTGATTGGACTTCACCCAGGCAAGCGTCCGTAGTCAAATCAAAAGGTTTTCTGTAGTCAGGGTACAGTAACATTACATTTTCAGTGACTATAGGATATTTTTAAGTTTCTCAAAAGCAGAGCACTGTTGTTCATTAAAAGAAACTGGTATCTTGCTAGATTGTGTGCCTGAAACTTTTCTGTTGTCACCCTTCAGTATATCAGTCACTGCAGTGGCCTAGAATCGAAGCGTAGTCCTTAATGAAGCAGCGGTAATAGCTTGTCATCCCCAAGAGGGATCGAACGCTATACAGATTTGTCGGTTGCTTATACCTCTCGACAGCCTCCACTTTGCTAGGACTGTTATACCTCCACTGGATTCTATAAATCCGAGATATTCCACGCTTTCTTTAAAGGAAAATGGATTAATTATTAGAGACCCTTATATTTGCTTCAGACAGTCTGTTCAGTACCCAAGCAATGTCATTTACGTGGTCCATCATCCCTTTTAAAAATATTATTACATCGTCAACGTAAACACAACACGTCTTCCATATTTGGTCCCTAAGCCCGTTATCTATGGCGAGTTGAAATATACTCGGGGCATTTTTTAAGCCAAACGACAAAACTCATATTTTTCATTTCATTCCGAAAAAGAATTTGGTGGAATCCCGATTTGAGGTCCAGTGTTGAAAAAAAAACTAGCCTCTCGCAAATTTGAAAATGACAAGGTACTTATCTTCTTTTTATACCCTTGCAGGGTATTTTAATTTCAGTCAGAAGTTTGCAACGCAGTGAAGGAGACATCTCCGACCCTATAAAGTATATATATTCTTGATCAGGAACAACAGCCGAGTCGATCTAGCCATGTCCGTCTGTCCGTCTGTCCGTTTCTACGCACACTAGTCCCTCAGTTTTAAAGCTATCTGAATGAAACTTTGTAGTTAGTCTTCTAGATAGTCTCACTCGTACATATGTCGGAACGAGCCGGATATGACGACTATATCATATAGCTGTCATGGAAACGATCGGAAAATTTTTCGAAAAAAACAAAATTATATCTAGGTCAGTGTTCAACATATTTACTTCAAAGTTGATATTTATTTCTTATTATTCCTGAATTTCGATTTAAATATCATGAAAATCGGCCGACTATATTCTATAGCTTGAATAGGAACAATCAGGAAAAAATAAAAATAACAACTTAGCCGTTTTTCAAACCATTTTCATCAAATTTGAGATTTGGCCACTTTTTTTTATAATTTCAGAATTTCTTTTTTAATTTTATAAAAATCAGACGGCTATATCCTATAGCTGCCATAGGAACAATCAGGAAAAAAGAGAAACAAATCATATCATCGCTGTTTCTCAACATTTTTTAATCAATTTTGAGATTTAACAACTTATTCTTATTCCAGAATTTCGGTTTTAATAAATTTGACTTAATTCTGCAAGGATATACACACTTCGGTGACCCGAAGTTAGCTTCCTTGTTTTAAATTAAGCTTCCTAAAGTCTATAACCAACCTTTTCTTCATATTTCCATTCTTATCTATGCCTTTCTTGTCTACAACTTAAACTGGATTGTTGTATGGTGACGATGAAGGCCTCATAATTCTGTCCTTCAACAAAGCGTTTGTCTCTTTATTAAAAAAAACCCGCCACGCCCATTGGGTACGGATTAAGTTTTTAGTATATGGGTTGGTCGTCCTAGGTACATATTGTGGCAATGATATTGGTATTATACGGCAGTGCTTCCTCCGGTTCCGCTAAGGCGACCAATCTTATTTGGTACTACGATATTATTAATATTAGTGAAGTTAACGGTGATACATTTCAGAAACTTAATTAGAAGCTTTATTGATTTTCAATGTTTTGCTTTTAATTTCTTACACTGCATTTATCTGCGTTAATATGTCAAGTCCTATTATGGCGTCAAAACTTACAAGATGTGGGAGTATGAAGAATTTAACATCTGCATTAAACAGTTTATTAAGCACTTATGTTTGATTAAGTTGCGGCCATGTAGCAATTTAACTGTTAATTTATTTTGCAATGGCATTATGCATTTTAATTCAGTAAAAATATTGTAACTCGACTTCAAAATTCTCAACCTGCGCTTCTGCCTTCTGTTGATATTCATTGGCGTTTTCCTCATCTTGATCTTCCTTATGAGCTATGTGGTTAATCGTCTGCTGTTTTGGCCCTGTAAACCTTGCACTGCCACTATTTGGTCTTTTCGATGCCCAACCTGATCATGACACGCATTTTGCTGTTGTTGTTGCCACGCATACTGGTTTGGTGTCTGCAATGTATTTTGCTGTTGATACGGCCTAGAATTTTGCTGTTGAGACGGCTAAAGATTTTTGTCGCTGAGGTTTCCAAAGGTTCCCTGAGTTAGAGATGGAGCGCATGGATACATCTTAATTCGTTACTTGGGCTGGGTTTTGTCTTTTTTGGCTACCGTACCTGGTGCTTAGTGAAATAGGGGTTTTTATTTTGTATGAGCATGATTGGATCCCTATTCCTATCACTATGTCTTTAATCGATTTTCTGTCCTCTGCTTTCCAAACTTTTAGAATAGTTAAGGCGAATTGGCAACGCTGATGATTGGACTCGACCTCTTGCGCTAAGGCGAGACCTTTTAGTTGTTCTTTCGGGCCTTTCGCAAAAAGAATATCGCTCAGCGATTTTTTCGTACCGGTTAAACACACACTTAATGCGTCCACCCTGTTTTATAATTTAGTGACACTATCAAACGTCATTATTGTCTTATTGAAAAGAAGGGTCAGTTTTTTCTCGACCGTAGAATTCGGTGAGAGTCATGTCACCCTGTCACAATGCTAATAGTTCTTGTTCAATTAAGTAGACTGGTCTTTTATCGACATATGTGAAATCAAGACGGCTGATCATTTCTTTAAAATTTAACGGAATATTAAAAGAAGCCAATACTGTGTTTCCTGGGCCTTTTATTTTATTTCGCATACCAAGAGCTTGGTAGAACGTTGAACTACCCTCATAACTTTCATAAACTTTAAAAGCGACATGGGCCGCTTTTCCCCACGACACATATGATTCACTTTTGCCCTTTAAATCTGGCAGAGAGTTTACTATATATAAGGTTTCTTTACAAACAATATTTCCCTTAATTTCAGCATCTGTATAAGCCTTCTCGTCAACTGTAAGTTTCCTATTCGTTCACTAATCTCCTTCAATTATTTTTCAAATGATTGTTTTTGGTTGATTTCAGAATTATATTCAGAAAAGTTATTAGTTTCTTCTGCACTGTTTAGCCTCCTCTGCTTGAGCGCTGACCATTTATTCAATACTGACACGTGATCGTTTAAAGGGTTTCACTGTTTTTTGTCATCAAAACTCTCTGCACAGATATTATATTAAAAACAAGAAAGGAAGCTTCGACTCACCAAGGTTTATATACCCTTGCAGAATTTTAACAAAACATTAAAACCGAAAATCTGGAATAATAATTAGTTTCCAAATCTAAAATTTGTTGAAAATGGTTTGAAAATCGGCTAAGTTATGTTTTTTTTTTTTATTTTCCTGATTGTTCCTATGGAAGCTATAGGATATAGTGGACCGATTTTTACGAAAATAAAACCGAAATTCAGGAATAATATAAAACGGCCAAATCTCACTTTGATGAAAATCTGTTGAAAACTGACAAAGTTAACATTTTTTTTCTAAAAATTTTCCGATCGTTCCCATGACAGCTATGATATATGATATAGTCGTCCTATTCGGCTCGTTCCGACGTATGTACGAGTAAGACTATCTAGAAGACTAACTACAAAGTTTCATTCAGATAGCTTTAAAACTGAGGGACTAGTGTGCGTAAAAACGGACAGACGGACATGGCTAGATCGACTCGGCTGTTGATCCTGATCAAGAATATATATACTTTATAGGGTCGGAGATGTCTCCTTCACTGCGTTGCAAACTTCTGACTGAAATTATAATACCTTGCAAGGGTATAAAAAACAGCGAAGTTATTATTTTTTTTTATTATTTTACTGCTTGTTCATATGGCAGCTATGGGATACAGTCGTCCGAATTTCATGAAAGTAAAACCGAAATTTTGAAGTAATAAAAATCGATCGACTGGACTGTTGATGCTGATCAAGGATATGAATACTTCAGAGGGTCGCAGATGTCTCCTTCACTGCGTTGCAAACTTCTGACTAAAATTAAATTACCCTGCAGGGGTGCAACAAACAAATCTAAATTGAGTCAATACTAAGGAGTGATATTGCTGAGCTAAGGCAGGAAGCCCTGCGAAAATCTTTTTCTTTTAAGATACGTTTTGCATATAAAAATGTGTTAAGCACGTTTTTTATCTATCAGTATTTTTTGTAAATTTGCTTATTTAACCGTTTTTATAAATTGTCTCGTTTCAGTCGCTGGAGAGTACCCGACGAATGCTGGCACTTTGCGAAGAGGTAACCAAATTAAAATGCTTAATTATAAAACAAAACATATTATATTTTTTATTGCGTTAAGAAATGCATATATATTGTCGAAAATTTATGACTTTTATTTACATTTGAGGTGCAGTAATTTGCTGCTGCTGTATATGGATTTTTGTAAGCGATCGTTCAAAGATTTGAGTTCAGCGCGTCAAAAAATTTTCAAAAGTATATTGTTCTTGGTTCTTAAAATTTTTCAATTTTTTCGGCCATTATTACTTCAGTTTCTTCAGCATTGTTGTAGACAAAATTATATATAAAATCCGAAGAATATAACACGGCTAGGAGACCTCATCCTACAACATAATCGCTCATAAACCGACAGTACTGCAATACTGCATTTTTATATTATTTTCCATTAATATTACTTAAAAGATTATTGTATAAATTGCTTTCTTTAAATATAATGTTTTTTATCACGTATGAATTGGAGATGATCCGGCTGGTCGGTGGGGTCGTCGTGGTGGCCGCTGAGCTTGGGCTGGATCGAATTGTGGGGCTGCTGATGAAGAATCCCTAGTCCAACTTCCAAAAAATAGAAGGCGAAAAGATCGACTTCACAGTAGATTTTTTTGTTTTTTTGTTTTTGTTTGTTTGTTTATTTGTTTATTTATTTATTTGGTTGTATGCAAGTTTGCTGCTAAACACTTCAAAATTAAGACTAACTTATGACAAAATTGAACAAAATTGGCCCGGGACCGCGGGTGGTGGATTTCCGCTGGAGGACGGGAGCGGGAGAGAAACCAAGAGCAGAGGAGAGCGGGTGCCAGCGAGAGTGCAAGCTCAAGCGCACCGCTCGCTCCTAAACTGCCGCTCGAAAGTGAGCGCCCATGTGGGGTGCACATTCTCTATTGTTTCGCGCGCCGTACGGACTTCAACCACTTGAACTCGGTCGTCGGCTCCGTGGAAAACATAAACAATTCTGCCGAGCCGCCATTCGTTCCATGGCAAATTGTCCTCAATTGTAGTCAAGCTTCTGCCATATCGTCCACTTGGATATTTCGGGTCAGAACTTTTCATTTATTGCCTTTGTGGAGTTCTTTAAGATACTTTCCACCGCTGATGTTGGGCCTTCAAATGTTGCCATCGATTTAGTATCGACTGGGCTTGGCCAGGCGTGAGGGCTAACAAATCGGAGGCATCTTCAGACATAGGGGAGAGGGGCCTGGAGTTGAGGCAAGCTTCGATCTTGGAGAAAAGCGTCGGAAATTCGGATTCACCACAGCCTTGACAAGATTTTAGATTTTAGGAATCAAATACTTCGATCGGTTCAACTTACTGAAAAGAAATCTGCTGGGTGAATTGGATTAGAAGGTGAGACAGTCTACAGCCATAGGGCAGAATTTTTGGATCATACTAGAAGGCTCTAGAGGCACTATCGCAATCACACGCTCTTAGAATGCTGTTTTGGTCGATGAACTAAAATAAGTTTAAAATTAGACTTGCGGCAGCGACTAAGGAATCGTCAAACATACGCCAGAAATCGCAGTGCTTTGTCCAGCTTAGAGAAGCGTTCTAGAAATTCGTCAGAAAAGCCCTGGCTGAAATGAACCTTTACAGCGCACTGCTTTAGCTCTGTGCTTGGATGCACTCTGCTTTATATTGGCCATAGCTCTTGTGGCCCTTGCAGCCACTCTGGCCCGTGTCACCACAATTGACTATCTGCTAACTCGTGTAGTGACTGGCTAAATCGGCGGAATTTTGTTCAGATCTAACGTGTGCCCAGCAGTCGACTGGTACTGCCTGCGTGATCTTGGCCACCCTGTTGGCTTCAAAAGTGGTCCAGTTGCAGGCTTTCTTAACCAGGCCAGCACGATTGTCGAATCGGTCCAGTAGCGTATTTTGGAACTTGTTGTGGGCATATTTGGAAGAATTGCTGTCGCAGTTTCGGCCAACAGCACGGCCCCACAGAGCTGAAGTCGTGGATCTGACACGCTCTTTATCGGAGCGACTCGTGTCTTGGAAGTGAAGAGGTTTGAGAAGTTTTTCTGACCAAGCTCGACACGCACATACATCGCCACTTCAAAAGCCCTTTTAGATGCGTCGCAGAATCCATGATACGCCACTTGGATTTCAGGTGGTATTTCAGAGCGCGGATCTAGTTCAGGTCGCAATTCTCCCGGAGAAACGCTTGCCACTTCTGAGTCATTTCACTGGAATGCTTATAATCCCAGTCTAAAACATATAGAAAATCTCCTGCATAAATATTTTGGAACGTATTATAAACGGAGCGAGCCATCCGACTGGATGAACAACCACGCAATTTGGGTTAAAACCTCGCGCTTCTTGTGAAAAGGTTTCAATGTTATTTCTGGTCAGACAAAATTGAATTCGTCGGACTTGGCCCTCCATCGAATACCGAGCGTTTTGGCCGTGCCTTTGGTATCGATGTCGAGGAACTCGCTATGAAGGAGATGTTCGGCTGAAATATGTTTTAGTATGCTCATGTGATTTGAAGTCTACTTTATCAAGGGTAAACTCTTGGATCGAACTATGAGATTCGTTTAAGGAATTCGCCCCTGTCATATTGTTGCCTAATTATGTGGCTGGCCTTTGGACGTCCTCTGGCCTTTCGACATCCTCTGGCCTTTCGACATCCTCTGGCCTTTCGACATCCTCTGGGCTTTGGACATACTCTGTTACTCTCGAATAGCGAGGAAAGCCGCACAGTTGACTCAGAAGGCAACTGTTCTTAATTCGAAGTCACGGATATCACCTTCCTTATTTCGGAACAGGATACTTAAAAAGGATGGATGCTTTGGATCGACCCAGATTTGACGGTACATCTTTGTAATGTAATTGCAGTACTGAACCAGGATGAAGAATATCATATAATCAACATGGTTCTAAAGGCGTTGAATACAACACGAAGCTTTGTCGTGGTACTTTCGTGCTTGATTACTGCGTGATGTGAATGATAATAGGTTGGAGAACTATGAGTCGACGGAACTTTTATATGACCTAGATCCAGGAGCTTCTGAATCTCGATGTCATATTGCTCTTTAAAGGAAAAGCCTCTTTTCAAGCGATTCTCTTTTCAAAAAAAACTGAGCTAGAACAATGGACCTCAAATATCCTAAATTGCATCCAGAGCTCTTGAGGACGCAGAAAGGATCGTAACAGGAGGTAGTAGGAAGTTCCTATAGCCCTGCATCATCACCAGCTCCTATTAGTATATCGATTTGAGAACTTTCAAAGAAATTTGGGCCTGCCCATTGGAGATTGAGCAGGTCCTTTAAAAAACTATTGGAAACTGGATGAGCGGTCAGTTTGCCTGCTAATTCCGGAAGGATGTAGACTGCGGTATCTAAAAGTAGACCCGGCTTGGTAGCGAATTGGTTTAGTCCGGAGACTTGTATCTGGATCTTGCGGAATGGCAACTTGATGGGGTTGAACAGATGTTCGGAAATGAACATATTAGATCCCTAATCGAATAAAGCTCGAGCTCAGTAGCTTGCGCCCGAATTGCATACGTCAATAAATGCCGTGCTCAGCAGGATGGGTGTATTGCCTAAGGAGAAATAATTTTGCACCGCTGAGGTGCTCGCGGATGTTTTGCTGCTGGAGGATCTTGAGGAATGTTGTGCAGAGGACGAATATGCAAGAACTCGCAATTCGACCGTTTAAAGAACTCGTGTTTAAGGAACTTGTTCTGAGGAACTTGGGGAATCGCGATGCACCAGAGTTTGGGGCCTCCCCCAACAGGTAAAACAGCTGATGACCTCTTGCGAAACAATTCATGCATAGCTGCTTCTTTTTGATGTAGCCGGAACTCGCGTCGATTAACATATAGAGAAAGTGCGGGCACAATCTGTTCGGATGATTCTCCTCAGAGCACAAGTCACACCCCCTCTGTTTTGTGCTGACCTTTGTCTCAGAAGATTGCAGCTTTTTCGGAACTGCCTTAGTCAACTTCATATCCTCAATGGCCTCCAGGGTTCGATACCTTTCGCTCAAGAAGGTTTTCATCTCTTCCCAAGACGAAATTTCGAACTTTGATGTGAGGGACTGTTCCCATAAGGAAAGGGTTACGTTTGGCATACGTTTGGTTTGCTTGCGCGCAGGAAGACCAGCAGGCAATCCAAGATGTCAGTGGATATATGGGAATGTGGTAGCTCTATCAAACAACCCTGAATCGTGGACTGCAGTAGTCCCGGTGGTTGCCGGCAACCGGACGAAATTTTGCGGTTGGGAGGTAGGAGCTGGAACGGCTTCAGGCGTCACTCTTTCTATAGTTTCGCCAATCTGAGCTGCACATGTCTCATAGACTGAATAGCAATAATCATACCTTGTGTGTAACAGAGGTAAGGTGCTGAGGGATCCTCCCTGGGCAATTAGGTCTGAGCATATTTCATACTCCTTTTTGACCTTATTCCATATGGCTCGCACTTGTTGCAGACGGACTTGCAATGTGTGTGGAGACTGATAAGCTGGACCAAAAGTATTTATCTTTGTTTCAAAAACGCTGACACGATCGCTCACGGCGATAAATTTGTGCAACGCAGGGGTTGTGGCCGTTGGCTCATTTGTTGCCGACATTTTGGTACTAGTGCGTGTGACCCTCTGAAATTCAGTCCCGGATGCTGAGGTATTCTCTGGCTGTTTCGTAAGTGAAGACTTGCTTGAAGTTTTCGTCACCGATTGGGAGATGACAATTCTTGGACTTGTCTTCGAGCTTGTCGATGGAAGGCATCCCTCTTTTGGCGTGACACTCGAGCTTCTGAGTTTCGGTCTAGCGGACTTGGGTGCTCTTTTGGCGCGAATGGGTAGCGGAGAGAAAAGGCTGGAAGCTCTCCCCCTTGGTGGAGAGCGAAGACTGGGTTTTGTGTCCATTCTTGGGGTAGGTCTTGGCTTCTTGCCTCCCTCAACGGGCCTACTCAGTGACGCCCTACGAAAAACGGTCGGCCTGCCCACCGCGAGAAACCCACAAAGGAGAAAAAATGTAAAACGAAACCGAAAGAATCACTGCTCGAGCGAAGTAGCAGCCCTCGCACCAATATTTTATGAAAATGAGCTGCAATAGCTAAAAAATATATAAATATAGCTGAACTGCTCACTGAAAAATAGCTAAATAAAGCTAAACCGAACTTTAAGCGAAAAAAATATTTAAAAGCTGAATATCTAAAAAATAGATGACCACAATGGCTTGGAACGAGCTAATGTAATTGGGAATTTGAAAATTATTAGCCACTTATTCAGCTAAACGACTCAATTTTTATTGTTCCGGAATACGCCAAATCGTAGAACTGCTGCAAAAAGGACCGAAAACCAACCGCTAGAAAATACGAATATCAAGGCCAAAAAATAGCAAAAAAAAGGCTTCAAACAAATAGCTTAAGAGTCCAGTAAAATAATTTGATTCCGGTCTGAAATTCTGTGGATAGATATTGTAATTTAGAAACAAAACTAGAGCTTAAACACTTGTGCAAAGCAAAAAGATGCCAAAAAAATATGTGGAAAATGACTCTAACATAGCTATCGACTTTGAAAACAATTGTTTCACAATGACTTAAAATTATTAGAAAAATATTAAATTTTTCTTGTTTTGCTTTTGTTAAAAGTGTAGGTTGACGATTCTTGCTAACCGGCACTGTATCGCCGATTGGTATAAAGCAGTGGTCGGCACTACCACACTCGCAAGAAAAAAATGTCGTATGTGTGAGTGAGTAAGCTACTTCGTGTCCAGATATGAGATATAATATAGCTAGCATTTGGTTTTCTATGCAACATCAATAACAATTATGATACTATAAAAATTTAGCTAGAGCAATAGCACTGATGCTTTGCCGAAGGCATTTGCCGAGGCCACACGAAGTCTTTATACTATCTGTGTGCTGGCATGGAAAATTTTCGCTCCGTGCAGAATAGCGGGAAGCTTGCCAAATATGTATGCAGATATGTATATGTATGTCCAGATAGCAATTAAAATCCATTTATTTTGTGGTTGTGGATATGAAGATAAGTATTTATTTATTGCTGGAACGAAAATGTTCGATTTGAATATTTTGTTTATTTCTTTGTCTTTAGTATTTATGTAAATTGGGCAGTTTTTATATATAATATAAAATTTGTATATTCACTATTATCGTATATAAATTGGTGTGTGCTTTAAGAAATAATATAAATTTTCGGATGTAAATTTGTATATTTAGTGTGGTCCACTTGGATATTTCGAGTAAATGGGGTTATGTTTCTGTGGATGAATATTTTAATTATGTTTATATTTTTATCAATTGTTTATATTTGTATGTGTGTTTGGAATAATATATTGTTAATGTGTGTGGGGATTTTTAGGATTTTTGTATAAATAATATAGTTTATTAATTTTATTTGATATAATTTGTGTGTATGTTTTTGCAATTTTTGGACATGCAGTTTAGTGGACGTGGATATGGACATGTACACATATTTAAATAAATATACTAGCGAATCACAGTGAAACTACATAGGGCCAATATTGGCAAAGCACTTTTGCACTTAAAAAAAAAAACAAGAACAATTTACTTCGGCTAGGCGTATGTATTTATACTTATATTCTTGTACATATATAGGCACATATATATATCACTTTTCACTTTTGACTATTCGAAATCGGATCAAAATCGAAAAACGCTGACCGCGGACGAATGGTTATGAAAATAGTCGTATTTATCTTGAGGAAGCTGATCAGGATAGATTCGGCAATCGAAGGACCATGAATTGGAGTGGACGGTTTCTCTGAGATGAACCGGCTGGTCGATGGGGGCCGTCGTGGTGGCCGTTGGGCTTGGGCTAGATGCTGGGCTCGGGTCGAATTGTGGGGCTGCTGATGAAGAATCCCAAGTCCAACTCCCAAAAAATAGAAGGCGGCGATACCGACTTTACACTAGAGATCTTTATTGGCACACTTCAAAATTTTGACTAACTTATGACTTAGAACGCACCCAATACCTTCGGAAATAAACCATGTCCATATAAATTTGATATCAACTAAGCAGGGCAACACCAAAAATCCTTCACATTTCCAAAATCTTTTTTAGAGAGAATATGCCGTGAAAAATAAATTTTTAGTTAATTTGTTCATCTTTTTTATTTATTTTATAAAAACCTACATGCTTCCTGCTAAATTGATATGAAGTTAGCAGAAAAACTCCTGAAACCCTTCATATTTCCAAAATCTTTAAATTAAATTAAGAAACGTCTCTAGATTAGGTTTAGCATAGAGAAGACAATAACAACTTCGGCGATCGACACCCGAAGCGGGAGCTTAGCAACAAGAGCCGAGCTCGACACGTGCAGGATTGAGCACCACGGGCCGAAGCTAAAGGCCGATACAATGCTTTCGTGCCGTCCATAGGCAAGAAGGCCATAAAAGCAGCAAAGAGATCGGCAGCAGAGGGCAATTCCCGAACGCCCCTCTGCTCGCCGATGGGGAGTTGGTTTTGGACACCAGAAGCAGCCGGAACCTAGCAGTCGCCCAGGACGACGAGACAGATGGGGTCCCGTCACCAATGAAATAAAAGTTCTAGATGTAATACGGGGAACACGGAAATTGAGCTGACCTAGCAGGTAGAGGCTCTCCAAGCATCATCCCACGGTTAGCTAGAGCAGGTAAATTAATTAGAAGAAGTCTACTAGGGGAAGACGGTAATCTTATGTTAGCATCCCAGGATAGTCCACAGAGGGCGAAAAGCAAAAGGTTCTTTTGGGCGGATTGAGGACTCCAGACACATGTTCCATGCTCCAATATGGGACGAACTAATAAGATAAAGAGAATCTTCGTTATATAAGAAGAATCAAATTCCTCGGACCACGGACTCGTAAAAATCATCAGTTTGCATTTAGAGTTGTTGAAATGTAAATCGTTAGCATGACATCATGCTTGGAAACTGTCAAGGCATGTAAGTCTGATTGTCATGAACTGTTCCTATACTGCAAGGAATACTAGCGTACATGTGTACTCTAGATTTGGTTAGATTAGTTGGAGCCAGCGGCAAGTCATTGATAAACAATGTAAAAAGCAGTGGTCCAAGGTGGCTACCCTGTGGGACGCCAGATGTGACACTGAGGCTGTTGGATTGAACGTTGCTGAACAGAACCTTTTGAGTCCTGTCACTTAGATAACTCGAAAACCACATAAGAAGATCACTAGGAAACCCCATTAAATGAAGTTTCCTAACCAGAAGAGAATGATTAACCGAGTCGAAAGCTTTACTAAAGTCCGTGTAAATAACCAAAATCCTTACCCTTGGGATCCAGAATTTGGCCCGGATCAGGCGGATCATCTGCTGATTACCACCGTGCAACGTGGTGCGATGCGTAAATTGGACGAGAAGTCGAGACAGATGGCAGTCATGCGGAAGGATTATAGGACGCCGTTTGTCAAATTGGAGAAGTTCGGAGGCCGTGTCCCGGCCGCAAGATATCATTAACCCTGGCGAATCTATGAATGGGCTCTAATTTTGAATCAGACTAGATGCTGGCGCTGGCCGCTTTTGGTTTAAGCGGCCAACCTGAAGGACGAAGTGTCTGCGCTAGGTGACGGAAACTAGGAGACGCTCGGCCGACGTAATTTCAGTAGGTGTCAGGTGATCTTCAAACGGAGACTGAATCTTCCGCGCGCGCTGCTGTCCTTCGTTTTTCTGACAAACATTATATTGCTGTCAGCTTCCTCTGGTTTAAGATTATTCCGCATGTTGTATAACACCTCGGCATAGCCCTTTCCTCTGCCGGTCTGAGTAGAACGGCTTCTGAGCGCTCCATTTCCTTTAAGCGCTTCATTTCTGCGGTTTTCAAGCTCGACTGGTAGTTTTCTATGACATGAAAGAGCTCACTCAATTTCTGGCATCCTTAACGTCCATGCTGATGTTCCTTTGTTTCTGCATTGCAATCATCATTTTTCTTAGGATTTGGATAGGTCATCATTATCGCGTTGTTGTCCGGTGATCTTGTCATCAAGATGCTCTTCCTGAATACATCTCCTTCATTGTCATTTTCTCGTTGTACGCTTAATAATAATAATAATAATATAATGATAATAATAATAATATGTATAGGGATATAAAATATAAAAACTTGGCTTGTTTGATAACAATTAAAAGCGATTTTGTTATTTTTAAAAATAATATATATATAATTTAAAAATAAATATACAAATCAGAAGTATTTCTGAAATGTTTCTCGCAAGAAACTATAGGCCCATCGCTTTCCATTTGCATTTAGCCGATTTATTTGTTTTTTCTATCCAATTTTCTTCATTTCAGGTTGCTCCCAATGCGTTGGGATGCAACTGTATCCATGATCCTCGAAGGTTCGATATCCCTGGCAAGTCCCTAAACGTTGCCCTGATAGTTTAATGTTGCTCCATAGTAGATAAAAATAGGCTTTCGACCTTGTTCGAATTGCTTCTTTTTGGTCAATTTGCTGTAGCTTTTTAATAAATAATGACAACTAGCTATAAAAAAAAACGCAATAACTTGTTTTTATAGTGTTAAAACACGTTCTAAGTTATTGCGTAACCATTCGAAATCGAACATTTCGTATGTTTGTGTGTGTTTATGGGGAAGACAACAAATATGCCACCCTTGTATTTCAATTTACTTATAACGCACGAATATGTTATATTATGTATAGCGTTTATTCGGAGAGGCAGACGGACAGTGTCCAAGCTCGGCTCACAGAGCTTCATATAAATACATATGCAGGCACAATGTAGTTGCTGAATAAATAAGCGACAGCTTTAGTGGTACAATCCACGTTCGCACTCCATAGAGATTGCAGAAAAAACTTAGATTTTGTGATAATTGGAGTTATTAAACCGAGCGGGTCATAAAATTTGGCAATCGTTGACAATGCAACCCGCTTAGTGGGTCGTTGATTGGTTGGTAGTTGAGAAAAATTGAAAAATTTGCTCCAATAGGAAATGATTCCTCCTCATCGTAAGAAAGCTGATGCATGGCCCTTATAGCCAAGAAGGCAGCTGGCTTGGTTCCATAAGTCACCGTGTTCAATTTAAAAACACTCAACTCTTCCGTGGAGTTCTCTCTCCAAAAGATGCACTGCAAAAAGTCATCCGGGTACGAAACACGCACTCAACGGTACATCTTGCATATGTCTCCACAAAGGGCAACTTTGAAAAATCGAAAACTAAGCAGTATATTGAAGATTGCTGAATTGTTGGTCCTGCCAGAAGCAAGTCGTTCAGAGAGCTACCCGAAGTTGTTTTAGCAGATCCATCAAAAACATCACAAAGCTTCGTACTCGTGCCCTCCTGCTTATGAACGTAGTGGTGGGCAAAAAGAACTGTGTTTCTGACGGTTCCTTTGTTACAAGAGACATGTGACCTATATCAATATACTCCTTCGAAAAAGCTGAATACGGAGCTTTTAGGACTGGGTTTCTATCTAGTTTGGCTTCCAAACTCTTGAAACGATGACGAGCCAGGCAATAAGAATCGCCTAGAGATTCAAATCTGGAAGTAGACAAGAGACGAACAGAGTATTGGCCGTTTGTGCATTTTTCATTGAAAATTTGCTCACATCGCAAGTTTTCCGGCAATAAAGATGGCTTAGACGAAGTGAAGTCCTCAATTTCCCAGTATCGTTTTACTATGGCGGCAAGTGTGTCATCGAAATGATCAGCTGGGTCCTTGATGCTGGCTTGTAAAACCGATTTATGAGTTGGCATGCTCGATGCTAACCCTCCAGAGACTATCCAACCAAGTTTGGTGTTCTGAAGAGTTGGCAGAGTCCTATCCAAATGAATTTGCCCCATTGAAATTATTTCGAAAAACAACCCAGCGCCAAGTATATCATATCATATCAATTCGTTGTGATTGATTGAAAAGAGGATCAGCGCGCGAAATGCTTTGTGGTATCCTCCATGATGTTGCATTTATGTTGAAATGGGGCTGATAACACAGTGCGACAAAATTCAACTTTTTGTCTGTATCTGGAATGAGACAAACCTTTTCTTATAGATTTTTGGACGCTGAATCCGAATCTGTAATCAGAAATTGTCTACCACGTAACATTTTTGCAAAAAACGAGTTCAAAGTTGCCAAAAACGCTGTTTTTGCCCTACTTTACAGTAATATAGCTCGGTTTCAAGATGTGCTAGAAACTTAGTTCTTTTCGGAAAATATAGCTAAATACTTCTATAATGATAACCAAGTGGTCATTCGTCGGATACATTTTTAATTGGTGAATGATATGCAATTGAATAAGGCGCGCGCGCGCCCCATATAGCTGCGGTAACATCCTGGACAAGGGCGCGCGCGCGCGTTATTCAATTGCATATCATTTGTCTATTAGAAATGTATTCGATGAATGACCACTTGGTCATCATTATAGAAGTATTTAGCTATATTTTGCGAAAAGAACGAAGTTTCTAGCACATCTTGAAACCGAGTTATATTACTGTAAAGTAGGGCAAAAACAGCGTTTTTGGCAACTTTGAACGCGTTTTTTGCAAAAAATGTTACGTGATAGACAAATTCTGATTACAGATTCGGATTCAGCGTCCAAAAATCTATAAGAAAAGGTTTGTCTCATTCCAGATACAGAAACCGTGTTGCACTGTGTAATCAGTAATACTTGGAGCCACAACCGCCGTGAATGCAGCATGATAGCTTGCATCCCGTGACTGCGCAAGAATATCGACAGTCTTATCAGAGATCATGGAAGATTCTCCTATCCCAGAAATCGACGTTTGCGATCTTCAATGATTCAAGTTTAGTTAGCTAGCTATGCGAGAGGTTATAAAGTTTAGCTGGGAGGCCGAATCTAAAATGGCTCGGCAAGGCATAAATGCTCCAATTCTATTCCTAACGTAGATAATAGCAGTTGGAAGCAACACGTAGTCGACCGGCAAAATATTTGAGGCTTTGGGTGGAGGGCTTAGTATGTGATGATCAAGATGTGAAGATGTATGAGAACATGATACTAATGCTGATGAAGTAGATGGTAATGGCTGAGAGCTTGAGGATGGATCGAATGATGGAGATGAAAATGAGGTGGATGTTGCGGTTGGGTCATGGTTCATGTGCAATAATGAATGATGTTTCATGCAACAATACTTGCAGTGAGTCGACTTGCATTGCTGCAAATTATGGCACAAACAGTTGAGGCAAAGGTGCAACTTCTTTGCTTCTCTATATCGAAGATTCGGACTCAAATTTAAAAATCGAGAACACTTTGGCAAATAATGATCCTGTGCATCGCAAAATAAACATATCGAATAATTTGAGCTATTAGCTAAAGCGATAAGTGTATTTTGGTTATATTTGTGCTAGTTTTTTCCCACCTGCTGGCCTTGTGTTTGAGTTACCAAGGCTTGACCCAAGTTCTCCATCATCCTGCACCTCCTTTCCAAAAACGACTCCATAGCATCCAAAGCAAACAGCTCAGTTATTGACAAATCCTCTTCCCATTTTTCCCGCGTCCTCTGATCCAGCTTCCGAGTGACGATGTGAATTAGAAGCCCATCCAGAATTTGCTATGTATTGGCCAGCGTTCGAATTGCTCGCAGATGCGAATTCATGCAGTCACTGAGCTCCTGAAGACCCTTCGACGATCCCTTCTCGACACCCTGTAAGCCGAATATTGCCTGTACGTGTGCCTGAAAGTGTAAAACTTTATAATCAAATCGATTAACCAGCAAATTCATAGCCTTTAAATAATTAGCATTCGAGGGTTCGAGCGAGCGTATGGTTTCCAGAGCCACGCCGCCCAAACTCGAACGCAAATATTGTAGTTTTTCAATGTCACTTAGCTCGTCATCATTTCCGATGACCGTAGTGAAAGTCTCAAGAAAGTCCGGCCAATCAGAGTTGGATCCATGAAACCGAGCAATTCCCGGCTTGGCAACCGAGGCTTCCTAGATCGAAAAGAAAGATCCGCAGCATTAGTAATGCGACTTGCGATGAGCAGGCAAGCCTCGGCTTAGTTTCGCCTTCACATCCGCAAATTCACTCCGATGGTCCAGTCTTTCCAACGATGTCTGCGCAGAATCAAGTGCAGGTTTAAGGAATTGATCCAATCCACTCGAGCCAGCAAGTCAGCTGTCAATCAGTCAAACTGATTAACTGATTTTGGAAACTCTAAAGTATTTGTTTACAAAGATTCGTTTACTTAATGGTTCATCTATGTATAGTCACCCAGATAATTTTGTTCAACTGTCCCGGCACGTATAATTTCTTTCCGGGTTATTGTTTTCCTTTTTATCAATTTGTCAAGAGCGCCTTGGTCCATTTTGCTCATACTGCTATTATATTGCTATTAATTTAAGGAATGACTCTAAGCAAGTAACACTGTCTTACTGTATTGTTAAACTGTCAAAGAAATTTCAGTAAATCCAAAACGTAACAATCGAAGAACTGCATTTTTTGCGATCTATAGCCGAAACAAATTTCTTCAAATTCGGCCATTGTGATTTTTGCAGCATGTCATGGTGTAAGTCATTATAATCCTCCAAAATGACTCTACCGATTTTCGAGAAAATTTTTTGTACATAGACGTTAATGCTGAGAATCGGACATCTATTTTTCATCCCCATAAATGTTAAAGGTTTTTAAATTTTATTTTTTATTTTATTTAAAATTTTTGTATATTACTTTTTTATTTTTTTTTTATTTTTTGACAAAGTTGACGATATGGTGTTATTCATGCTTTAGTAATAATATAGTGTACATATGTTTAATTTTATTAGAATTTTAAAGTTGAGCACTGTAATACAGTTATTTTCATAAAATAAAATTAACTACGAGTATCAATAACCTAACCTTAACCTAACCTATCAATCGATAAGTGTCCATTTGTCACTCCGGTCTCCAATCTTACTCACAATACATTTTTCAGCCATCGTATCAATGTCTATCAATCGTAGTAGTGAGCAATGCCAAAAAACACAAGGGGGCCAATTGTCGTCGAACGGTCAACTTTACAGCCGAGCGAGAATGGTCCAACAACGCCAAGTTCATCGAGCATTTAGGTCAGGGACATTTCTTTGACTAGCATTCCAGTACCAACCTGAAGTTGAATATTCTACTCATTCCAGTGTTTATCGGTACTTTGGAAAGAGAATGCCTGTATTGTCATGCACTTTAATTTAAAAATAAGCCAGTTGGGATGTGTTGCTCATCAGGAAAAGTACAACTACCCGAAATTTTAAGACCACCTGAACCATTGCGCGGCTTACTTCTCGGTACAGATCAAAATTCTACCCTGTTCCTGAAGTCAATTCGTACATTCAATTCATGCTTCCAAATAACATCATTTGGAGCAACAGAAATAGTTAACAATATTGCTGCAAACGGTCAACATATAAACTCCACGTTCAAAATCAAAGGCCCAGTGTATCACAAAGTGGGCTCATTGCTGCCAATACCGAACGAATCTCATAAATTCTTACAAATCTACTTTATGGGTGCACTCGCCATCGTGTGGATGACCGTTGCAATCTCAATTCACTATTTTCCAAGCGTATCGTCGGCAAACTGGACGCTCTTTTAATGAGCACAATTACTTATTGAAATTATTTTAATCACACATGCACAAAGTGACAATCACGCTATTGTCATCAATCCTGATAGAACACCAGTTGGAGAGCATATACGTAGATTCAACGCACCTGTTATTGGCGAGGTTGCTGTAATCATGGTTGGCGAACGTGCAGCTACGCGACAAATTGTGATTTATAGAAAAAATATAGATCTTCAGTTCATTATTGACACGCACCATTCATATGACGCCCTCCAATATCCATTAATTTTTTGCAAGGGACAAGACGGATATTGCGTAAATCTTAAACAATGAGCCCATAACAGGTAATTAATTAATTATTAAGAACATAATGTAGTTCTAAAGATTAAAACTTCCATTAAATTGAGTATATATTATTACAGGAGCCGAAACAAATAAGAACGTTAGCTCAAAGGATTTTCGTATTTTTTGATGATTAGACGCGGCCGAAACAACATCATTTTACGATTTCGTGAGCTTTGTCAACAATTTATGGTCGACATGTATGTGAAGATAGAGAGTGAACGACTACGATACTTGCGACATAATCAACAGAAGCTGCGTACGGAAGAATATATTCACTTGCGAGGTGCTATTGCGAACAACGCTGACTCTGCTGAAATTGGTAACTCTTTTATATTACCATCATCGTACATATCGTCACATGCAAGAATACATACAGAATACAGCTATGACTTTCGTGCGTGTATATGGACGACCGTGTATTTTCATTGCGTTCACATGTAATCCAAAGTTTTTTTTTTTATTAGACATTGCTTTTATTTCTTGAATCTTTTCTTTGCGAGACTATCAAGAGGTGTATCAAATCTTATATTTTTAACTTAACTAAACGTCATATTGACTGATACAGAGTTAGACAGCCCTAAAAATCGATTATGTATGATGTCTATGTTGCTGCTGCTTGCGTTCCCTCACAGCTGGGAGCCATACGCCCAGATTGGCTTTAGGACTGAATTATAGAGTAGTAAGTTGTAGTATAGGCACAGTGGCGATCGTGAGTTCATGATCCAAAGGAGGCTGCTGGCTTTTTGTTTTAAGTGCATCTTCTTGCATTCGATGTGCTTGCGCCAGGTTAGTCGTCTGTCAAGGTGGACGCCAAGGTACGTTACTTCGTTAGCTTGAGGGATCAGCATACCGTTTAGTGTAAGCGGAGGGCATGTTTGCCTATTAAGAGAAAACGTTACATGTTTACACTTTTGTTCGTTTACTTTAATGCGTCAGTCGGACATCCACCTTTCCACTACTATTAGATGATTAGCCAGTTGATTTGTTGCTTGCTTTGAAGCAACTAAGGATAGCGGTATCGACAGCGAACGTTGACGTTGTTAGTTGTGCGTTTGTAGAAATATCCGCAATTTACAAAACATATAGACACGGGCCGAGTGCGCTTTCTTGTGGAATTCCAGCTTCTGTGATGTAGTCGCCCGAAGTAGCTGCGTTGCATCTCACTGAGAATACCCTATTGCAGAGGTATGATTCTAGTAGCTTGTGGGTGTATGTTGGCAAATACTTCTTAATTTTGTGAATGAGTCCATTAAGCTAAACTCGGTCTAAAGCTTGAGATATGTCGAGAAAAATAGCGCTACAGTATTCTCGCTGTTCGAAAGCTGAGCGTATTTTGGAGGTTAATCTGTTCACTTGCTCACTTTTCATTTTTTTCACATTTTTCGTAAACCAAATTGGTGTGCCGATATAATATTGAAAGCTTCCAGATGTGGTATTATGCGAGTTAGAAAGCCTTTTTCAATCAATTAAGACAAGCAAGACAGAAGGCTTATTGGTCTGTACGATGACGGAATTGTATGTTTTTTTTCAGGCTTCCATATCATTACAATGACGGATTTCTTCCAATTTTTTGGGAAATAGCCAAGATTAATGATCCCGTTAAATAGTTTGCAGACGTCCTCTTTAGCGCATTTTGGGAGTTCGATCAGCATCTTTGGTGTTAGTAGGTCACCACCGGGAGACGTTTTTGGTTTTAGCCCTCTCAATTTCGGTCGGCCGGAATGAAGGTGCAGTTGGCTGAGGGGTAGCTTCTGGCTGAATTACTGGCTGGAGGAATGAATTTGAGGCAGGGTTTGGCTGGAAGACACTTTGGAGATGTGTAGCGAATGTTTCAGCTCGGACTTCGTCGCTGCGAGCCCAGCATCCCGAAGAGTTTCTTATCGGGGTGGTAGCTTCAATTGGGGCGCTAAGATTTGTGTGGACCCTCCACAGGGGATACTTTGTGCTTGTTGGCGAGAGATTCTGGATGTACCTCAGCTGTGCATTTTCTTCCTGTTGGTGAAGAGCCTGGTCGAGTGATTGGGTTGCTTCCTTTAGGCGTTGCTTTGAAGCTGGTGATCTGCTGCTTTGCCAATCAAGACGCGCGCGCCTTGTTTTTTCGGTCTACTTTCTTTCCCTGAGGAGTAGTGATTTTAGCTGCCGCAACGAGTACTTCTTCCAGAGTGCTTGTAGTGTAGTCGATGTCCGATTCTATGTTAAGTTCCGGGGCGAGTTTTATGTGGGCACTCACGTACTCACGTTTTGTATTTAAACCAGTTCGTTTTTGGCGACGTCAGGCTGAAGGGGTGTTCGGTTATTTCTGGGCTTTGAAGAAGCGTTAAAAGCACAAGCGAGTGGTCTAATTAAGTTTCTCAGTAACTGCTTTCGCACTTATTAGATTGCGAGGTATGTTTTTTGTCACCGCAAAATCAATAAGGTCTGGGAAGCTTGCGTGGATCAGTTGGCCAGAATGTGGGGCTTCCAGTTTAGTCCAGTTTATTTCTCACATTGCCTTCCTTTGGGAGTCACTAGACGTGATCCCCAGTGCGTATGTTCCGTTGCTTGACTGAATTTAGTAGAAATCGATGTGGCCTGCAAGAAGTTGTGTAATGCAAACCTTTTGTGAAAAATTGTGTTTACAATATGTTCTTTGAACTTAGCAACTCCTAGTTTCGCCGTGGGCTTTCCCATCTGGATATCTGTGCGGTAGACTGTATAGCCTCTTATTTGAAAGTTGTATTTGCTTGTAAGATGCGTTTCCTGTAACGTCAATCTGGTTTTCGGTCAAGAATCGTGATAATTCTAGTCTTGTGCAGTGAGACACCGTTGCGTTTATGTGGCTCTTCAACAGTGATTCTCCGATGCAAAAGATATTGGAGTTTGTAGATTGGGTGGACTTTGTTCTTCTTTAGCGACCTGTTTTTTTGGCTTGATCTCGACCTTGAAGAGGGGTTGTTGCTTTTTATCTATATTTAGAATGTTAATAACATTCTTGGCGGCGAAGCCCTTTACTTTAAGGGCGGTTTTTATTTCAGCGGCGGTAACATCAGGTTCGATTCCGTTTATTACCACTTGTAGGACCTTGCTGCTTTTCAGTAATAGTTTTTCTGAGCATTGTCCATATATTTGGACACGATTCGAAAGTGTTCTTCCGTCAACCTTTGTTTCATGGATGTCCCTTTGACACCATAAAAGTTGTCACCGTTCCCGATTCACGTCGTGCACTCGAATTTTTCTCCCTGATATAGATTGGAGGGGGCTTGGGTTTTTTTGCGGTGTCTTGCGCTGGTTGGTTTTCCTCAACCTCCGCCAGTGGGGCAAATCTGTTACTTCTGCATCTGCCTGGTTCGTCGATCTTCTGGACGCGGTTAATTTTTGTTTTATTGCCTGCTGGATTACTTTGTGGGCTAAGCTTGCGCTTAATTTGAATGTAGCGATCCATTCCAGTGTGTGTTGCCGGGGCCGCTTTGGCACTTTCCGAAGTTGTTGTTTTTCTACTTGATGTAGTCGTTGACGTCGCGGTGTTCTGTATTGCAGTTGATGTTGCTGTTGTTGCAGAAGTTGTAGAACTGATGGTGCGACATTTGTTTCCGCCATTGGAGGGGGGTTTTACACTGCGAACTCCATGAAGCGGGAGTCGGGGTGAGCAGAGGGGTCAGCAAGACCGTACTCTTTCTCTTTCAGCGGTCAGTAGAGCTGGGTTGCTCTTAATCGCCGATTTTTCCATTTCGGTATCGCGGGTTGAAAAGTAAGAGTAGAAGCCGTTTCTTTGGTTCACTGAGCTTCTGCGCTCGTTCTTTTGATCGTTGCTCAATGAGCTCATTGCGTGGCACTTATTTGTTTAAAACAATGCACTAGTTCTTGTTTTAGCACATCACAACTGTTATAAAAAGCTTATCTATTGCTTTTCATAAAACGTCTTTTCGCTTTCTGGTTACCCCAGATTTTTTGTTTGGTTAACTGTTTTATTATTTTCTTAAAATCGATTATGTTGCAGTTTTCCCGGAGCTCGTTTAAAGCACGTCCGCTCAGTTTGGTAGCTCGAATTGTAATCCAAAGTGGCAAGAGATTATATCGCTGCTATTACCAGGAGAAAATGCAATACATCTTCATGATAGTACAGCACGTTTGTTTAAACAAAAATTAAAGTCATTAATCGACTTTATTACCATATTGCATGTATTTGGGTCCACATGTATTTGTCACCACACCATTTTCAATTGAAGGTTGGAGCTCCGATCATTCTACTTCGTAACTTAACCCACCACGGCTGTGTAATGGTACAAGATTAGTAATTAAAAAATTATTCAAAAACATTGAATGGGAAGTTTCGAAACGCGAATGTGCCAATTGAATTCAAACAGACTCATTTTCCAATTCGATTGACATTCGCTATGACGATCAATGAGTCACAAGGCCAAACATTATTTGTATGTGACTTAAATTAGGAAACACGATGCTTTTTCCACTGACAACTATATGTGGTATGTTCTCGCGTGGGAAAACCATCCAACTTATTTGTGCTGGCTAAAGACGGACTAACTAAGAATATTGTACACTCCTAAAAGAATAATTTGTTTCCTTGTAGCATAATTAATAATAATAATAATAATAATTGTTGTAATTTGAAATATATTCAAAGTTAATAAAGATCAAATTATACTTCAAAAATTTTAAACGCCTTCGATTACAAGTACATCCCCGGAAACTATATATATATAGTAAAAAATAATTCTTTTTTTTTAACTAAAAAAATGTTTTCTACAAAAAATATACATGGCAAGACAACGTTTGCCATGGGTGAGACGAAGTTCGGGGGTCTGCTAGTACCTTATAAAGTTAACTAAAAGGTTTTTAGTTTTGCGTTTTAGATACTATCAACAATACGTTAATCATTATTTTTCAATCAACAAACATTTTTTTGTAATTTACCCTTTTTTCGAAATAAATAGTGCGGCCGAAATTCACAAAATGTTTACTTAAAATTTATACAGCAGCTGACGTAAGCTCAGAAATCTATTCTAAACGCCACGAAATCCTTTTATGAACTTCACAAAATACAAAAAAAAAAAAAAAACAATACTGCGTTTAAAAAATTAAAGATATTTTTATGTGTGCCTGTCTAGAGGCGGTCTTGGGCTCTAGAGTATTTAAGCTAGTCAAATAACAATATATATTTTTTTACTTATGAATTTTAGAAGCATTTAATTTTATTAAAATATATTATATAAATATATATATATATATAGAGGGGAGCTCCAAAGTAGAAAAAGAACACAGTCAGTTGTGGTCACTCAAGATATATAGTGGACTGTCTCCTGGGTTCGGCAGCACGAACAGACCTCACTGAGTAACAGACTCGTTATTATGTTCTAATTACTCTGCGCCGGCATAACTCGCCTAGCAACAATGTTTACAAATTTACCAGACAGCATCTAACGATGCACACCATGATACAATCATACTAGGTAGTCTAGTCGGAAGAAATTGGTCCCTCTACAATCATAGCAATGAGTGCGAGTGAGAGGGACTCAATCTAGTAAGTGCGAGCGAAACGACATTTCGATGTGTTGATTAACCCGTATGTGGTGTATGGGGCTTTAAGTTTTCTTTCATAATACAACGAGTTGATTTTATTTTATAATTTAATTTTAAAAAGCTTAGAGTTGGAAATGAGTAATGTCTTAGTTTGCAACCCAGTGATTCCTCCCATAGCGCTCGTTTTTGAAGACATTCTATAATCTACAAGAGGTTGGACATGTGTGCGGTTCTTCAGCCAAACGGGACTGCAATATAAATTGGTGAGCGGTTTCTATTTTTCTTTGATTCTGGTTCCGAATGCTCATTGATAAAGAAAATGATGTGCATATAGTCGCGAAGCTTTGAATCGGACGTGTTTCCCATCGCTTCACCTTTACTCGAAGTTTTAACGGTAAAATTCTAATCAGTGTTTTGGTGCTCGTTATTTACCAATAACATCTGAATCATTTCAAATAAAGACAGTGACTTTAATCTCTGATAATTATTTCGGTTTTAATTATCATCCATCCCCTCTGCCTTTTTCTTCTGTGCTGTGCGTTTACTGCTTATTGCTGCACTCGTCTCAACATTGTTGTTGGTGCAAGCGTTCTGCATACCGCGAACAATCACACCACCTACTGTGTTTGTGGCGCTTAGATAAAAAGCTCTTATTTATTCCCGCTCGATCTTTGTTTTGATCGTTTCCTTCGCCGCGCGAATGCAATACATTCCCTTGTGTTTCTTTTTCCTAAAATTCGCTTGCCTTTTCCGAATTCCTACAATTACACTCAACGATACCATGGCTTCTTGTTGTGTAACTGAATGCCCAAATGGCCGCAAAATAACTTCGCGGCAGGCCACTGACTTATTTTGGCTCTGCGACAATATCCCACCCCCTGGCTGTGCTGATCTTGGACATATTGGCCCACGTATTGCGGACCGCTTACGCGATCACGACGGAGCTGCCTACATATCAAATCCGATATGAGAACTTTTATGCGGCAAACTCATCTTGAGTTTTAGTCCCTTTCGGCTGGATTCAGGGAACTCTCAAGTCGCTTCCATACGGCGGAGTCCCACTTAAAAAATCTGAAATTGCTAAGTTCTTCGCCTAATAACAACTTGTGTCCTCTGCCTAATGCTTCTTTGCAAGTTCCAGACCCTGCGACCCCCCTTATGCAGTTCAGCCCTCGAACCATATCCAGTGATATCACATCGGCTGTGACCGATGTCTCCTGCGATGCTGCCTCATCTGAGCCAACTCAAAGTGCGGCTCTGAGCTCTCTACTCACTGACGTCGCTGCACCCTCAACTCAACAGCCTGTCTATGCTGACCTGGCTTTTTAATATCTTAGCGGCGGATAACAACCGGGACGCTCATCTTGGAATACCGGCGGTATCAATCTCGTCGTCTCCTAGCTCCTCGCCCGGACCACTTCGTTCTACAATCTCTGGAGTTGCTCAGCGAAAACCGTCACCATTGGCCGGCGTCGCTCCTAGGAAGTTTGTCTTTGTTTCCCGCCTTAACCCTAGTGCTTCTGAAAATGATGTTAGGTCCCATCTGAGCAGCAAGTTGATACCGAATTTACCGCCTCAAAGTTCAATTTTAAACAGAGACGTGATATATCTTCGTTTAAAATTGCACTTTCTGATGGTCTTTTGAATAGGGTTCTGGATCTTTCCTTATGGCCTGAACATACCATTGTTCATGAATTTGTACACAAAATTAATCCTCGGGCTGTGCACCTCAGTCTCTTATAGCTTTGCCTTCAAAAAACTGATCGATTCGTTTTCCATCCACTATCAAAACGTTTGAAGTTTACTGGGGAAACTTAGTAAATTACACGTTAATAGTGTCTCTTTTGATGCTGACGTAATTGTTTTTACGGAAACGTGGCTTAACTCCTCTGTCTGTGATTCTGAACTCTTTGCTGGCAACTACGTGGTGATGGTGTACCGATAATTGATCTTGACTGCATTTTGGAGTTTTTTGCTGTTCGCATTCAAGTCTTTGATTACGTTGTCTATGTTTCGTGCTCGTACATCCCACCTAGGACTGACTTCGGCATTTACAATCAGCACCTATCCCTAATTCAAAACATCTACTCGACTCTGAGTGCTAATGAGCACCTTATCGTTTTAGGGGACTTAAATCTCATATCTGTCATATCCTAGATACTCTCACCTGACTCAAATGTTCTCAATCCCTCTGCCCTCATGACTTCATTCTCGGACTTATCGACCTTTCATTAGGTCAATTAAACTATGTCAAGAACAGTTGTGACAAAATCTTAGACCTAATTTTATTTCTGATTTCGCCAATGCTTCTGTCTCTCGAATTGATCCTCTCTCTTGTCCCGAAGATGTTTACCACCCTACCATAGAGATAATATTTGAAGCCTCGGCTCCTTTATTGCCTTGTGCTGCTGCAGAGCCAGTAACGTTTTGCTGCCTCCGCAAAGCCCACTTTACTGACATGAATGCACACTTGTCTTTAATTGACTGGACCTTTTTGGATAATACTGACGATCCCCTTAACTTGATTGAACGCTTCTATGACATTTTATATTCTTGTTTTGATTTGTTTGTCCCATCATTTCACGCTCCTGTTACTTCACACAAGCCTCCCTGGCTTACACGTCGTATTTCGGATTTAAAAAATTTGAAATCCAGACATTTAAAAAAATTCCGTCGAACTGGACTACAAGCCGACCAAGCCAGGTATTTGGTAGCTCGCTCTGACTTCTTGAGTCATAATACCGAATCGATGCAGAAGTGAATTTTAGACGAATCCGAAGCAATTTTACGATTTCGTGAATTCATAGCGTAAATCCCAGGCTAGTAGAACCACACAAGACATTACAGCGCCGTCATTATAGACTTAGCAAGGAAGAGAAAGAGCATGTTCGTGGTAATGTTAATGACCTTCTGAAATACAATGTTATTCGTCCCAGTTTTTCCTCGTTCTCTAGCCCCAAGGATGTTAGTTAAAAAACCGCGCCTTGAATGATAAGTCGTATAAAATCAGACCTTTTCTCAAGGGTGCATAGATGGTTGGTTTTTTTTGCAGTCGTTTGATTTTGATATTCAACATATGAAAGGCGAGCGTATGGCACATGTTGATTTTCTGTCACGAAACCCGGTGGTAAAAGAAAGTAACTGATTGGAAAAGGTAGTCGAAAAGTGAGTAATCTTGACTAAAATTTCTGATAATTGGTTAGTTCCTGAACAACAACGCGATACTGCGTTAGCAGACATAACATCTAAACTAAAAAAATAATGAACTGCCGGTAGGTCTTGATAAAACCTTTAAATTGAGCAATGTTGTACAGGAAAATACAGAGAAATGGTAAATCGAAATGGTTGCCAGTAGTTTCAAGAGCATTCAAATGGCCGGTGATAATCCATGTCCACGAATTTCTTATGCATTGGGGATGGGAGAAAACATTGGATAAGGTTTATGGATTTTACTGGTTTGAAAATTCGTCAAAATACGTTCGTAGGTTTGTTGAAAATTGTACAACATGCAAATTAGCTAAGCCAACCGTTGAAAAAATTCAGGCCGAACTACATCCGATTCCCAAGGTAGATATTCCATTTCACACCGTGCTTATAGATATAATATAACAGGAAAGCTGAGTGGGAAGAATGAACTGAAAGAGTACGTAATTGTTTTTGTAGATGCGTTAACTAACTTTGTATATTTTCATTACACTTTTAATATGTCTGTTTGGGTCACCTATTCGAATTATAACGGATCAAGGTCGCAACTTCGCCAGCGTGGGCTTTCGCGAAATTTGTCTCCCAAAAGATCGAATTTCATTTAATTGCTACAGGTGCCAGTAGGGCTAACGGCCAGGTAGAACGGCTAATGGGCACGCTTAAGAGTATGTTGACCGCCGTGAAGACCAGTCAGCGTTCATGTGAAGATGCATTACCGGAAGTGCAATAGGGTCAATCCATTGGAAATATTAATATGTAGGGAATCTAGACCCTTAGGTTTATTACCAATTAGTAATGAAGAAGAAAATTATGTAAATAGAGAATATCTTAGCGAACAAGCTTAACGAAATATTGAAACCAAAGCTGTTTACGAAAAACAAAGGTTCGACAAGAACAAAGGTAAAATAATTAAATTCAAGGTCTCCTAGACCATGTCTCAATAAATACCGAAGAAGGGCATCAAACTAAATTAGACCCTAAATTTTAAGGGGCCTTATAAAGTAGTAGTATAAAGGAGACAAATATTATATGTTTTAAAATTAATTTCGAGTAAAATAACTTACAAATATTTACATGATTTTTTGAGAGCATTGCCAAACAGAAATATTATTGACGATTGTTAAGACATGTATTGGCTCAGGAGTATGGAAGTCCCGGTTAGGAAGTGGTACAGGAAGAGCATGGAACTCCCGATTAGGGAGTGGCTCAGCAGGAGCATGAAAATCCCGGTTAGGGAGTGGCTCAGAGACTTTGCCATATCAAGAGAGTATTGTTATGGCGGTGTGTCAGTACTGAGTTTTGAAAGATTGTTAATCATACTAAAGAAAGAGAATGAAAATGAAAAATGTCTAATGTAAAACAAAGAAATGAAATGTATAGAATGTAAGATATCTTGTTAAATGCCTCAAAACTTTGTGTGAATGAAATAAAATTTGGTTTTAAATAAATTTGTTAAAATAGAATAAAATCTGTGTATAGAGTAATATCGGTTTAACGGTCAACACATGAGGTTGAGTAAAAAGAAATGTACATGAAAAGGAAAATTAGCAATGGAAAAAAAGAAATGAAAATGGGTACAGAAATTGGAAAGAATTAAAAGTGTTTAAGGAATTACACTAATGCGAAACTTGATTAACTTTAAAAATGGTAATGACTGTACAGAAAGTTAATATGAAATAAATTAATTTGATATGGCTTGATTAAATTAATCGTGTTACTGGCAAGAGAAAAGGGAAATTAAACCCATGAGGTCGTGTAATTTGTCAGGATGGCCGTATCGGAGAGTTAGTAAATAACCTCAGTAGGCTGGTCAAACAACAGCTCTGAAGTGTGCATCATTATGCAGTCTATAAATTTCGTTGTCGAGGCACTTTTGGTGAACTTGTAAACCTTTTTGCTAGGCGGGTTACGCTGGCGCAGAGTAACTAGAACATAGTAACGAGTCTGTTACTGAGTGAGGTCTGTTCGTGCTGCCGAACCCATAAGAGTGAGAGAGACCACTGTATATCTTGAGTGGAAAGTTAGAAAGTGGGAAAGGAGAATGTAAAAGCAGAGTGTCGCATTCATTATCGATTTGGCAGAAGAAACGACCAGAACTGACTGTGTTCTTTTTCTACTTTGGAGCTCCCCTCTATATATATATATTTATATAATATATTAATAAAATTAAATGCTTCTAAAATTCATAAGTAAAAAAATATATGTTTTATTTGACTAGCTTAAATACTCTAGAGCCCAAGACCGCCTCTAGACAGGCACACATAAAAATATCTTTAATTTTTTAAACGCAGTATTGTTTGTTTTTTTTTTGTATTTTGTGAAGTTCATAAAAGGATTTCGTGGCGTTTAGAATAGATTTCTGAGCTTACGTCAGCTGTTGTATAAATTTTAAGTAAACATTTTGTGAATTTCGGCCGCACTATTTATTTCGAAAAAAGGGTAAATTACAAAAAAATGTTTGTTGATTGAAAAATAATGATTAACGTATTGTTGATAGTATCTAAAACGCAAAACTAAAAACATTTTATCAGGTACTAGCAGACCCCCCGAACTTCGTCCCACCCATGGCAAACGTTGTCTTGCCATGTATATTTTTTGTAGAAAACATTTTTTTAGTTTAAAAAAAATAATTATTTTTTACTATATATATAAGTTTCCGGGGATGTACTTGTAATCGAAGGCGTTTAAAATTTTTGAAGTATAATTTGATCTTTATTAACTTTGAATATATTTCAAATCACAACAATTATTATTATTATTATTATTAATTATGCTACAAGGAAACAAATTATTATTTTAGGAGTGTACAATATTCTTAGTTAGTCCGTCTTTAGCCAGCACAAATAAGTTGGATGGTTTTCCCACGCGAGAACATACCACATATAGTTGTCAGTGGGAAAAGCATCGTGTTTCCTAATTTAAGTCACATACAAATAATGTTTGGCCTTGTGACTCATTGATCGTCATAGCGAATGTCAATCGAATTGGAAAATGAGTCGGTTTGAATTCAATTGGCACATTCACGTTTCGAAACTTCCCATTCAATGTTTTTGAATAATTTTTTAATTACTAATCTTGTACCATTACACAGCCGTGGTGGGTTAAGTTACGAAGTAGAATGATCGGAGCTCCAACCTTCAATTGAAAATGGTGTGGTGAAAAATACATGTGGACCCAAATACATGCAATATGGTAATAAAGTCGATTAATGACTTTAATTTTTGTTTAAACAAACGTGCTGTACTATCATGAAGATGTATTGCATTTTCTCCTGGTAATAGCAGCGATATAATCTCTTGCCACTTTGGATTACAATTCGAGCTACCAAACTGAGCGGACGTGCTTTGAACGAGCTCCGGGAAAACTGCAACATAATCGATTTTAAGAAAATAATAAAACAGTTAACCAAACAAAAAATCTAGGGTAACCAGAAAGCGAAAAGACGCTGAACCACAGTTTTATGAAAAGCAATAGATAAGCTTTTTATAACAGTTGTGATGTGCTAAAACAAGAACTAGTGCATTATTTTAAACAAATAAGTGCCACGCAATGAGCTCATTGAGCAACGATCAAAAGAACGAGCGCAGAAGCTCAGTGAACCAAAGAAACGGCTTCTACTCTTACTTTTCAACCCGCGATACCGAAATGGAAAAATCGGCGATTAAGAGCAACCCAGCTCTACTGACCGCTGAAAGAGAAAGAGTACGGTCTTGCTGACCCCTCTGCTCACCCCGACTCCCGCTTCATGGAGTTCGCAGTGTAAAACCCCCCTCCAATGGCGGAAACAAATGTCGCACCATCAGTTCTACAACTTCTGCAACAACAGCAACATCAACCGCAATACAGAACACCGCGACGTCAACGACTACATCAAGTAGAAAAACAACAACTTCGGAAAGTGCCAAAGCGGCCCCGGCAACACACACTGGAATGGATAGCCCACAAAGTAATCCGGCAGGCAATAAAACAAAAATTAACCGCGTCCAGAAGATCGACGAACCAGGCAGATGCAGAAGTAACAGATTTGCCCCACTGGCGGAGGTTGAGGAAAACCAACCAGCGCAAGACACCGCAAAAAAACCCAAGCCCCCTCCTATATCTATATATATCAGGGAGAAAAATTCGAGTGCACGACGTAAATCGGGAACGGTGACAACTTTTATGGTGTCAAAGGGAACATCCATGAAACAAAGGTTGACGGAAGAACACTTTCGAATAGTGTCCAAATATATGGACAATGCTCAGAAAAACTATTACTGAAAAGCAGCAAGGTCCTACAAGTGGTAATAAACGGAATCGAACCTGATGTTACCGCCGCTGAAATAAAAACCGCCCTTAAAGTAAAGGGCTTCGCCGCCAAGAATGTTATTAACATTCTAAATAAAGATAAAAAGCAACAACCCCTCTTCAAGGTCGAGATCAAGCCAAAAAAACAGGTCGCTAAAGAAGAACAAAGTCCACCCAATCTACAAACTCCAATATCTTTTGCATCGGAGAATCACTGTTGAAGAGCCACATAAACGCAACGGTTCAGTGCAATGCACTAAATGCCACGAGTATGGACACACTAGGTAATACTGCACACTTCGGGCTATCTGCGTAGTCTGCGGGGACGCCCACAACTCCGCTCACTGGACTACAAACAGGACAGTACCGTGAAGAAATGCGGAAACTGCGGAGGTAACCATACTGCAAACTATAAAGGATGTATGGTGTACAAGTTGTTGAAGGGTCATGTTGTTGGTGGAACGCCAATGGTGTCTCACGGCACAAAACTAGAATTATCACAATTCTTGACCGAAAACCATATTGACGTTATGCTACTGGTGGAAACGCATCTTACAAGCAAATACAACTTTCAAATAAGAGGCTATACAGTCTACCGCACAGATCATCCAGATGGGAAAGCCCACGGCGAAACTGGAGTGCTAATCAAAGAACACATTAAACACAATTTTGCAACAAACTTCTTGCAGGCCACATCGATACAACAGTCAAGCAACGGAACATAGACTGGGGATCACGTCTAGTGACTAAAGGAAGGAATGTGAGAAATAAATGGATAAATGGAAGAATGGAATGAAGAAGAGAACGATGCGGTGACAAAAAACATACCTCGCAATCTAATAAGTGCGAAATCAGTTACTGAGAAACTTAATTAGACCACTCGCTTGTGCTTTTAACGCTTCTTCAAAGCCCAGAAATAACCGAACACCCCTTCAGCCTGACGTCGCCAAAAACGAACTGGTTTAAATACAAAACGTGAGTACGTGAGTGCCCACATAAAACTCGCCCCGGAACTTAACATAGAATCGGACATCGACTACACTACAAGCACTCTGGAAGAAGTACTCGTTGCGGCAGCTAAAATCACTACTCCTCAGGTGTGAAGAGGGGCGCTTGTGCCGCAAAAAGATGTCCAGAAAGCGAAGGAAAACCCAGAGGAAAAATCCCACGTCGCGAACAAAAGTAATTCGGAGGCTCGAAATTAAGAGTTGGGGGCGTCGTGGATAAAATCAATGGGCTGGTCGTCAGCTTTATTTGGCTTCATGCATGTAACTAAACTAAGTTAACATAAGGGCCGCGCTCCCGACCGATAAGCTCAGCTTAAAGTGCGGGAGCCAGCTCGCCTCGCAGTGAGCGCAGATCGGGAATGCCGAGGAGCGGAGAGCGGGAGAACATAGGTCCGCTCGTATGTTGGTGCACGGAGGGCAGAGGCGGCGGCGGAGAGCCCCCTGGCATGAACATTCTCCCCCCCCCTTGCAATCACTCGGGTTGCAAAAAACCCTTTTATGGCTAATGGCAGGCGTAGCAGATGGTTCCTCCGTTGATTCCGCGACGCTGAAGTGGCTGTAGATTCCCGGACAGCGGTGGACAAGGGCCAAACAGTGACGGAACCGTACCGGAAAGTGGCGGACGAAGCGGCTGACACGTTCCGTGGTGATCATGTCTTGCCGCAATCCCCTCGCTGTCGCGCTCCGTCAGGTGAATTCCACCGCAGACTCGGCCACGGTAGGACTAGGTACCTCGAGTACATCTGCTCTCCGGTGCGATGGCGCTGCGTGGGCGTGGAGGTGTAAATTCCTGGCCGAATATGACGGAGAAATAAGAAAATATGGAATCAGTACTGATGCGAAATAAAAGTTGGAACTACGATTAGAGCTACAAGACGGCACAGTAAACAGGAACATTGGAATGGAAGGGTGCCTGATTATTGCGGGCAGGCTCGGCGTTGGTAGGACCAAGTACCTCGGGTACACCTACCCTCCAGAGCGGACGGTGTGCACGCGAGTGAAGACCTCGGATCGGATCTGAATGGGGCTCGTTGCTGCAACCGGGTTGCGTGCCCTGGACTTTCGTGCGCATGCAGGAGCGTGTGGTGATGCTGATTGCACTTTTTGCATCGATCCCCACTGCGGCACGTTCCCTCAGTATGTTCGTGGGCCAAACAATTGGAGCAGTACTGATGTTTAATAACTGCCTGGAGTCGTTTCTCAGCGCTAAGCCTCCGAAAACGTAGGCATTTCCGAAGAGGATGGTTCCCTTGGCAGACTCGGCATGGGTAGGATCGAATACCTCGGGAGTGTCTGCCTTCAACGGTAGCCCCACTATGGTTGGTAGGACAGTTCCTTAATGAACCGTTGGACGCTAAGGAAGTGCGTGTGGAAAACACCCACACGCCGTTAGTGGGCGCCGTTGACACTGGGCCTGTAAGTACCCAGCCAAAAATTGTTTCCTGGGCCAGAAGAGAGCCCAACATGTTGGTCCTAACGCCGCCCAGAAGCACAGACGGAAGAATGTCAGCTCCTATCAGAACATCGATTTCGGAGCTCTCGAAAAACGTTGGATCTGCTAAGGGGAGATCCGGAAGTTCCCTTAGAAGATCTCTCGGAACGGGGTGGGACGGAAGTTGTCCGGACAGTTGAGGAAGGACATAGGCCTGCGCTTCTAACTGTATCCCGGGTCTGGAGAGAACTCGAATGGAGAACTTGCAGCGCTTCGTGGAGTGCCCGGCAACTGTTTGATTGATACCGGAAACTTGAGTCTGGACTGTGTCAAATGGAAGTCTGATTCGATCGAAGAGCCGCTCAGATATGAGCGTAGCCTCGGAACCTGAATCGATCAGAGCACGAGCTTGGAAGTCGCGACCCAGATGACTTATATTAATAATCGCTGTTCCGAGCAGTACAGCTCTTGACCCGGATGAAAAACATATTTGCACATTCGTGCGGTCGTCAGGAGCTGCAGCGCTTCTCGCGGTGGGCTCGGGTCGTAAACTTGATGAAACGGGAGGAAATGGAACAGTTGCCAAGGGATTGCCACGATGTAGTAGAGTATGATGACGGCTGTGGCACGTCAGGCAGGAGTGGGCACTTGTACACTCACGATGCTGATGGCCTCGTGCGAAACAATTTAAGCAGAGTTGTTTCCTTCGCACATAGTTCAACCGCTCATCAAAATGCATTTCGAGGAAGTGCGGACATAAACGGAGTGGGTGGTTTTCCCTGGAACACAGGTCACACCCTCTAATTGCTGGAGCCACCCGTGGTTCGTACGAATTGAGCCTCCGAGCTGGAACGGGGGGGGGGTACCGACCGTGGCGGAACTTGCCCGGAGCCACTAGGCCTCACGTCGTCGATGGCCTCCAGGGTACGATGGCGCTCTGTCAGGAAATTATCTAATTCCTTCCAGGTTGGAATTTCGGTCTTGTTGTGTATGGATTGCTCCCACAGAGAAAGTGTGACTTTAGGGAGCTTTGAGGAAATCATGAATACCAGGAGACAGTCCCATGCCTCAACATTGATAGAGGACATCTCTAGAGCTGTCAGACAACTCTGAATGGTGGCTTGCAGCTCCTTCAGCGCGACTCCGGACTCTTGAGGAACAGCCTGGATGTTGAAAAGCATCCTTTAACTGGCTGTTGACCAATAGCCGCCGGTTTTCAAAGCGGTCAGTGAGGCTTTGCCACGCCGCGACAAACCCCTCATGGGTAAGCGGAGCCTTAGAAACAATGGCGTGTGCGTCACCACTTGTTTTGGATAGCAAGTGGAACAACTTTTCTACCGGGGTGAGCCGCGAGTTCTGGATGTAAATGGCCGTGAACAAGTCTCTGAAGGTGGGCCACTGGCGGTAACCGGCAGCCTGTCGACGGGGGCGTGATAACATTGGCGGAAGTCTGAGTAGATTGAGAGGCAATTTTTTGCCGAAGCTGGGCAGTACACCTCGAATAGACGGAGTAACAGTAGCTGTACTTTGATTCCAGCACTGTCGAGGTGGCCGTATTATCGTCGGATACGGCTAGCAAGTCGGAGCAGCTCTCGTAGGTCTTTTCTACCTTCTCCCACAGGGCCCGAATTTGGTCCCGATGGACTTCCCACATGTACTGGGAGCATTCCATTTCTGGGGCGCCCGGAGTATTCATGTTGGCCTCAAATTGACTGATCCAATCTGTTGTGGCGATGAACTTTTTCAGTGCCACGTCGACCGCATTTTAAGCCATTCTTGCCACGGAGCGGGTCTGCCTTTGTGAAGGACAGGGGGTTTTATTGACGGATTCGTCGCTCTTTGCCCTTGAAATGGCACTGGTAGCCCTAGGCTTTAGAAAAGGCGCCCGCGGAGATGCGGATTTAGATCTGTCCAGACGAATGGATGGGATAGGACGCGGGCTCTGGTCTTCTCCCTTTGGCATTCTCAAAATAGAGTTCGCTGGTCAGCGCTTGTCGACTGACTTGCGCAATTAGTGCCTCGTCCGAAGCGGTGGCCGGTCACACTAATGTGCTGAGAATAGCGAGATCGCGGATGCAATGCTTACAAGGAACTCGTTAGCAACTCGGCGCAGACGTCGAAAGACCGAAAGTCGTGTTCGGCACGAACCGTAAGTGGAGGACACAGAAACAGTAGGAACCCAAAACCTAAAAACGACCCAAAAGGCAAAGCGGTTTGGTGTGATTGCCGGCGGATGGTGCCTGATGCGAAGTAGAAGCAGTGTGGAGACACGGAAAATGAAAAAGTATCGGAAAGTCCGTGCTCGTTCAGAAACAAGTGGATGACAAACGCTGAGTGTAAAATTATGTATGTAGAAATATATGACACGTACGTATAGTGTATCCTTAACTGACTCGGATTTAGAGGGGCCTTTTAGTAGCTGAATTGTTGTTTTTCGCAATAATATTAAGTGCTTAGGTGTTTATAGGTATAGGTAGGAACCCTCAATTATTTTTGAAATTAAATGTTGCGGAGCCGGAAAGGTGGAATTGACCTTGGCTTATTTTTCGGATGGAGAACCAATAAATAAATAAATAAATAATTAATAATTTTCGAATTTAATTATTATGTGGCCGGAAAAGTGGAATAAAAACTTTGGCTGCTTCCCGATCGCAAAAATTAATAATTAAATGCGTTGTGGTATTTGCCCCACTAAATTATTTTAAATTTATTTAGCCGGACGGATGGAATTAAAAAATTAATAATTTTTGCATTTAATTATTATGTGGCCGGAAACGTGGAATAAAACTTCGGCTTCTTTCCGATCGCAAAAATTAATAACTAAATGCGTTGCGGTATTTGCTATAAAATTGGAAATCAAATAAATTGGTTTTAAATTCAAATTTAAAAAACTCTGCGTGGTGTTGTTGTTGTAGCGGGAAAAAAGTTCACTGGGTTACGCCGACGGCAGCGCAGTGCGTAAGTCACCAAAGGCAAAACAAAATATTAAAACACCCCACAAAAAAACTCACGGAGCTGCGGCGGCTGAGTTAAAAAAATTTTTTTTTTTTGGAACACGGATTTTAAGATAAAATAATTCGTAGGTTTAATATTAGCTTTATTTATTTCTGAAATCGGAGGCAGAAAATATATGGGAATATATATAGCATTTATTTTATACGGAGATATGTATATGCATATGTGTTAATTTCTGAAATCGGAGGCAGAAAATATATGGGAATATATATGTGTATGTATGTATGTATGGGCATAAGTGGACTGTATATATGTATGTATGTCACTGGGGGAACGGAGTGTTATGCGGTGAAAAAATGACACTGATTGGAACGAGAAAAAAAAATATTGCGACAGTGGCGGACTGTTCAGCGAATTTGGAAATTTTCGGAACTAATGCACACCGGCTGGCCAATATTAATTATGCCTTTTTTATTCACCGCACAATTTCACTGTTCAAAGTTTGCGAATCTTTCGCGGATTAATTGCACCAAAAAATATATATATAATATATTTGTGCGCACTTGTATATGTGTATGTATGTATGGATGCACATATAACGGGGAGACCGAAAACGGTGAGGAATATGGCGCACACAAAACGGAGACGGATGGAAAATTTTTCCGAGATTGAAGGCGAAGTAGAATCGAAAAAATAGAAATAATAGAAATTACTGCCGTTGTGTCGAAAAAACTCGGACTTGGAGCTGACACGGAAGGAAAAACAAATCTTACAGCAGTGTGAACGAAATTTAATGTTCGGACCACTGCTGAAGACCGGCAGCGAGACGAAGACGGAGAAATGTCGTACTTATCTTTTTGGCGGACCAATGCCGGGAACTGCTGGTAGAGAATCCACAAAAAATCCGGCTCTGATGGACCAAAATGTGAAGAGGGGCGCTTGTGCCGCAAAAAAGATGTCCAGAAAGCGAAGGAAAACCCAGAGGAAAAATCCCACGTCGCGAACAAAAGTAATTCGGAGGCTCGAAATTAAGAGTTGGGGGCGTCGTGGATAAAATCAATGGGCTGGTCGTCAGCTTTATTTGGCTTCATGCATGTAACTAAACTAAGTTAACATAAGGGCCGCGCTCCCGACCGATAAGCTCAGCTTAACAGTGCGGGAGCGGGCCCGAGTGGCGGAAGCGGGCCAGCCATCCCCAGCTCGCCTCGCAGTGAGCGCAGATCGGGAATGCCGAGGAGCGGAGAGCGGGAGAACATAGGTCCGCTCGTATGTTGGTGCACGGAGGGCAGAGGCGGCAGCGGAGAGCCCCCTGGCATGAACATCAGGGAAAGAAAGTAGACCGAAAAAACACTAGAAATCAGCAAATCGAACAGCTCGTGCGAGAAAAGAGGCGCGCGCGTCGTGATTGGCAAAGCAGCAGATCACCAGCTTCAAAGCAACGCCTAAAGGAAGCAACCCAATCACTCGACCAGGCTCTTCACCAACAGGAAGAAAATGCACAGCTGAGGTACATCCAGAATCTCTCGCCAACAAGCGCAAAGTATCCCCTGTGGAGGGTCCACACAAATCTTAGCGCCCCAATTGAAGCTACCACCCCGATAAGAAACTCTTCGGGATGCTGGGCTCGCAGCGACGAAGTCCGAGCTGAAACATTCGCTACACATCTCCAAAGTGTCTTCCAGCCAAACCCTGCCTCAAATTCATTCCTCCAGCCAGTAATTCAGCCAGAAGCTACCCCTCAGCCAACTGCACCTTCATTCCGGCCGACCGAAATTGAGAGGGCTAAAACCAAAAACGTCTCCCGGTGGTGACCTACTAACACCAAAGATGCTGATCGAACTCCCAAAATGCGCTAAAGAGGTCGTCTGCAAACTATTTAACGGGATCATTAATCTTGGCTATTTCCCAAAAAATTGGAAGAAATCCGTCATTGTAATGATATGGAAGCCTGAAAAAAAACATACAATTCCGTCATCGTACAGACCAATAAGCCTTCTGTCTTGCTTGTCTTAATTGATTGAAAAAGGCTTTCTAACTCGCATAATACCACATCTGGAAGCTTTCAATATTATATCGGCACACCAATTTGGTTTACGAAAAAAGTGAAAAAAATGAAAAGTGAGCAAGTGAACAGATTAACCTCCAAAATACGCTCAGCTTTCGAACAGCGAGAATACTGTAGCGCTATTTTTCTCGACATATCTCAAGCTTTAGACCGAGTTTAGCTTAATGGACTCATTCACAAAATTAAGACGTATTTGCCAACATACACCCACAAGCTACTAGAATCATACCTCTACAATAGGGTATTCTCAGTGAGATGCAACGCAGCTACTTCGGGCGACTACATCACAGAAGCTGGAATTCCACAAGAAAGCGCACTCGGCCCGTGTCTATATGTTTTGTAAATTGCGGATATTTCTACAAACGCACAACTAACAACGTCAACGTTCGCTGTCGATACCGCTATCCTTAGTCGCTTCAAAGCAAGCAACAAATCAACTGGCTAATCATCTAATAGTAGTGGAAAGGTGGATGTCCGACTGACGCATTAAAGTAAACGAACAAAAGTGTAAACATGTAACGTTTTCTCTTAATAGGCAAACATGCCCTCCGCTTACACTAAACGGTATGCTGATCCCTCAAGCTAACGAAGTAACGTACCTTAGCGTCCACCTTGACAGACGACTAACCTGGCGCAAGCACATCGAATGCAAGAAGATGCACTTAAAACAAAAAGCCAGCAGCCTCCTTTGGATCATGAACTCACGATCGCCACTGTGCCTAGACTACAACTTACTACTCTACAATTCAGTCCTAAAGCCAATCTGGGCGTATGGCTCCCAGCTGTGAGGGAACGCAAGAAGCAGCAACATAGACATCATACAGCGCGCACAATCAAAAATTTTGAGAACTATCACTGGGGCACCCTGGTAATCGATTTTTAGGGCTGTCTAACTCTGTATCAGTCAATATGACGTTTAGTTAAGTTAAAAATATAAGATTTGATACACCTCTTGATAGTCTCGCAAAGAAAAGATTCTTTGAGCTAACGTTCTTATTTGTTTCGGCTCCTGTAATAATATATACTCAATTTAATGGAAGTTTTAATCTTTAGAACTACATTATGTTCTTAATAATATAATATAATATAATAATATCCGTCTTGTCCCTTGCAAAATAAATGGATATTGGAGGGCGTCATATGAATGGTGCGTGTCAATAATGAACTGAAGATCTATATTTTTTCTATAAATCACAATTTGTCGCGTAGCTGCACGTTCGCCAACCATGTTTCCAGCAACCTCGTCGATAACAGGTGCGTTGAATCTACGTATATGCTCTCCAACTGGTGTTCTATCAGGATTGATGACAATAGCGTGATTGTCACTTTGTAGCTTGTGCATGTGTGATTAAAATAATTTCAATAAGTCATTGTGCTCATTAAAAGAGCGTCCAGTTTGCCGACGATACGCTTGGAAAATAGTGAATTGAGATTGCAACGGTCATCCACACGATTGGCGAGTGCACCCATAAAGTAGATTTGTAAGAATTTATGAGATTCGTTCGGTATTGGCAGCAATGAGCCCACTTTGTGATACACTGGGCCTTTGATTTTGAAAGTGGAGTTTATATGTTGACGGTTTGCAGCAATATTGTTAACTATTTCTGTTGCTCCAAATGATGTTATTTGGAAGCATGAATTGAATGTACGAATTGACTTCAGGAACAGGGATTTGGATCTGTACCGAGAAGTAAGCCGCGCAATGGTTCAGGTGGTGTTAAAATTTCGGGTAGTTGTACTTTTCCTGATGAGCAACACATCCCAACTGGCTCATTTTAAAATTAAAGTGCATGACAATACAGGCATTCTCTTTCCAAAGTACCGATAAACACTGGAATGAGTAGAATATTCAACTTCAGGTTGGTACTGGAATGCTAGTCAAAGAAATGTCCCTGACTTAAATGCTCGATGAACTTGTTGGCGTTGTTGGACCATTCTCGCTCGGCTGTAATGTTGACCGTTCGACGACAATTGGCCCCCTTGTGTTTTTTGGCATTGCTCACTACTACGATTGATAGACATTGATACGATGGCTGAAAAATGTATTGTTAGTAAGATAGGAGACCGGAGTGACAACTGGACACTTATCGATTGATACTCGTAGTTAATTTTATTTTATAAAAATAACTGTATTACAGTGCTCAACTTTAAAATTCTAATATAATTAAACATATGTACACTATATTATTACTAAAGCATGAATAACACCATATCGTCAACTTTGTCAAAAAATAAAAAAAAAATAAAAAAGTAATATACAAAAATTTTAAATAAAATAAAAAATAAAATTTAAAAACCTTTAACATTTAGGGGGATGAAAAATAGATGTACGATTCTCAGCATTAACGTCTATGTACAAAAAATTTCACGAAAATCGGTAGAGTCATTTTGGAGAATTATAATGACTAACACCATGACATGCTGCAAAAATCACAATGGCCGAATTTGAAGAAATTTGTTTCGGCTATAGATCACAGAAAATGCAGTTCTTCGATTGTTACGTTTTGGATTTACTTAAATATCTTTGACCGTTTTACAAGACAATAAGACAGTGTTTCTTGCTTCGAGCCATTCCTTAATTACGTATATGTAATAAATTGCATTGATTGCGAATATATTAACAGCATGAGCATGACAAATTGATAAAAAGGAAATCAGTAATCCAGAAAAGAGATTATACCTGCCGGGACAGTTGTTTGTCAGTAAACATAAGTATCTGGGGCTGACTATAGATGAACCATTAAGTAAACGAATCTATGTTAACAAATATTTTAAAATTTTGAAAATGTATGTTATTTTAGTTTTTATAGTTTTTACTTTTTTAATAATAAACAAAAAAATTAATTTTTTACCTATTTTCTCAGGCGGTCTAAGGGTATAGTCTTATAAAACTCGATAAGAAAACAAAAAATTATTTGGGCACTATTGGGTTAATCTTCTCTTGAATTCAGTCTTGGATACAAGTGCTCTTTGCATTTTGTGGAACAATCAAACTTCATACACGGACAAACTCTCCCATTACTATTCCTGCTGGGCGGAAATCCTCGGATGTCGTCGAGATTGTGTTCGCCCTCGCTATCTGCGGTCATCCGTTCCATTATTAATTAATATATTTTTTTGATTGACCTGTAATAAAGAGATCCTCTTTTTACATTATTCCTTTTTATTATTAAGAGAACGACATGTCCTGTCGCCGTTGTGGGCTTTTCGTAAGTATTCTTATTGGTACAATTTTACTTATTATAAACCTTCCATACAAGGCTGCGCTGCTGCAGAGGGCAGCGGAAGACCGTCAGCAATATATATTACTTATATATATTTTATATATACGTTTGCTAATATATAAATAAAGGAGTGTTATGCATGCACATGGTTATGTCGTTCATACGTTCATATGTGGCTGTAGCTGGGCAGCATAATAATTCTGACTAACCGTCTCAAAGTTCAATTTTAAACAGAGACGTGATATATCTTTGTTTAAAATTGCGCTTCCTGATGGTCTTTTGGATAGGGTCCTGGATCCCTCCGTATGACCTGAACATGCCATAGTTCATTCGTAAACAAAATTAATCCTCGGGCTCGTGCGTCTCAGTCTCCCACAGCTTTGTCTTCAAATAACTGATCGATTCGTTTTCCATCCACTATCAAAACGTTCGTAGTTTGCTGGGGAAACTTAGTAAATTACACATTAATAGTGTTTCTTTTGATGCTGACGTAATTGTTTTTACGGAAACGTGGCTTAACTCCTCTGTCTGTGATTCTGAACTCTTTGCTGGCAACTACGTTGTCTACAGGCACGACCGTCCATCGCGCATCGGCGGCGGTGTTCTTATCGCCGTCAACTCCTCAAATTTGGCCCCGATAATTAATCCTGACTGCATTTTGGAGTTTGTTGCTGTTCGCATCCAAGTCTTTGACTATGTTGTCTATGTTTCATGCTCGTACATTCCACCTAGGTCTGACTTCGACATCTACAATTAGCACCTATCCTTAATTCAAAACATCCACTCGACTCTGAATGCTCATGACCACCTTATCGCTTTTGGGGACTTTAATCTCCCTCTCATATCCCGGATACCCTCACCTGACTCTAATGTTCTCATTCCCTCTGTCCCTCATGACTTCATTCACGGAATTATTGACCTTTCTTTAGGTCAATTAAACTATGTCAAGAACAGTTGTGACAAAATCTTGGACCTAATTTTTGTTTCTGACTTCGCCAATGCTTCTGTCTCTCGAATCGATCCTCTCTCTTGTCCCGAAGATGTTTACCACCCTACCATAGAGCTAATACTTGAAGCCTCGGCTCCTTTATTGCCTTGTGCTGCTACAGAGCCAGCTACGTTTCGCTGCTTCCGCAAAGCCAACTTCATTGACATGAATGCACACTTATCTTTAATTGACTGGACATTTTTGGATAATACTGACGATCCCCTTGACTTGATTGAACGCTTCTATGACACTTTATATTCTTGTTTTGATTTGTTTGCCCCATCATTTTCTCCTGTTATTTCACACAAGCCTGTAGTCCTGTAGTCCTTTGTCAAAGCTTTTTCAATTGTCTCTACATATTCGTTCTTTCCTGACAATTGGAAAAAATCATTCATAATTCCTTTATAAAAAAGGAAATAAGTCTAATATTGAGAATTATAGAGGCATTGCTAAACTTAGTGCGATTCCCAAACTTTTCGAACTCGTAATTACTGGTCAACTACAACACCAATGCAGTTCACTTATGTCCTCCTCTCAGCATGGTTTTATGAAACAGAGATCTACCACAACCAACCTTCTGGAGTTCTGTGCTGTTATTAGAAATTCTTTTAAACACAATACCCAGACAGCGTTATCTTCACTGATTTTAGCAAAGCGTTCGATTCAGTAAATCTGCAGTTATTATTGAAAAAACTCTCTTTATTAGGCTTCCCCCCTTTGTTGTCCGGCTGAATTGCAACATATCTATCTAACCGCACTCAGAGAGTTGCTTTTAAGGGTGCGTTTTCCGATATTGTGCACGTTACTTCTGGCGTTCCGCCAGAAGCCATCTCGGATCTGAACAACATGGAATCTTGTTTCTCCAACAATTTGTTGGTTCTCAACAACTCAAAATGTAAATTCATGTCTTTTTATCGGAAAAACTGCTTTCTCGCCAATTACTCTTTAGGGACGGGCGGTCTTGAACGCATCCATTCAGTTACAGACCTTGGAGTTTTGTTTACCCACAATTTAAACTTCAATAATCATATCAGCGTAATTGTTGGCAAGGCTAAGGGCGTCTTTGCCTTTGTTAAGCGCTGGTCTAAAGAGTTTGACGATCCCTATACCATTAAACTCCTATTCATCTCTCTTGTTCGGCCCATTCTTGAATACTGCTCGTGTGTATGGTCTCCCCAGTACGCGAAGTATCAGGACCTTATTGAATCGGTACAGAAACAATTCCTTTTCTTATCTCGCGGCTTAAATTGTGATCAACACCGTCGTCTACCTTCTTACATGGATAAACTGCGGCATTTAGGCCTGCCCTCGTTGGAGGACCGTCGGACCTGCCATGGAGTGATGTTCATTCATAAACTTATTCACGGTCATATCACTTCTATCTATCTTCTTAACCTCGTTAGGCTCTCGGTCCCTAGTAGGCCTTTCCGTCATTTTCGTCCCATTGCCCTTAATATTTGTAAGCCTAATTTCGAGATGCACGGGTCATTTGTGATCTACTTTCTCGCTTCCAAGTGAACGGTCGTGTTTTTTTTTTGCGCTCTCGTTTTTGTAAAATTCATTACGTTAAAACCGCCGGGGTTTGTTTAAAACTTCTACTTTGTGTTCTATATACATAGTTCCCGTTCACTTCGCGTGTGCATGCAACTTTATCAACTTTATTAACTTATTTAATACCTTTATTTCTTAACTTAAGTGTGCTGCCAGTGTTTTATCTTCTTGTATTTTTTTTTTTGCATTTCCTCTTTACACCTCTCTAGTTTAGCCGTTGTTGATCTGTCGCGACAGCTAAACGTTCTCTAAGCTCGCTTACTCTCACACTCCCCTGCTCCCTAGCGCTTCAACTCTCTCGGTGCAGCTGCACCTTTCTTTTCATATCTTTCGCCCCCTCATCTATTGCTTCAAGTACATCGGCTTGCGCTACTGTTGCGATGCCTGTCGTGACGTTGATAGGGAAATGATGTCTTTCATGCGGCAAACCAAGGGCGGTTTTAAGGAGTTGTTATCGAGTTTCAACAAAACTCATAACATCTTCTTAGCGCTTGATAAACAATTTAATAGCCTTAAGATATTAAATGAGTCTCCAAGGCGCAAAAAGACTGCAACTGGAGTGCAGCAGGGCGACGGATCCCTACAACCTGCGGCGGGCTCTCAACAGCAGCCGCCGTTGACACTGCCTACGACCCCAGAATCAAATCCCAGAATTCTGAGGCCAAGTGTTAGGAAGGAGGCGGTATCTGAAGGTGCTGTGGGACTAAACGTTCCACCGCATATTTCAATTTCGTCTCCTACGGGAGATCCTACTTTCGATGTGACACTCGACATTGGTGCTGATATACTGAAGAAATCTGATAGACCAGCCAAAAGAGTTGACTGCTTTCGCAAGTCTGATTTCGACCGGCTGAATAATATTATTTCGGACTTTAACTGGTCTGATTTATACAAATGCACTGACATGGCTGATGCTGTGGACATTTTTTACAATGCGATGAATTCATTCTTCTCGGAATGTGTTCCCTTATACTATCCCTCTATTTCAAATAAACCACCTTGGTTTACTAAAGAATTGAGTCGCTTGAAAAATGTAAAGTCAAGGCGGTACACGAAATTTAAAAAAACCGGTTCTCGTTCTGACCTCGGCTCGTTCTGATCGGCTCGGTCAAACTTCACCGTACTGAACGCACAATGTTATAAAAAATATTTGACTCGTTGCAGAGTCCAATTTTCTCAGGATCCTAAACAGTTTTATAATTTTGTTAATACTAAACGTAAGGCGGTAACACATCCTTCATCACTTTCTTTTGCAACCGCAACTGTGAAGGGCGATCAGGCAATTGCCGATATTTTTGCCCAATTTTTTCAAACAGCATACTCCACTTCCACTGACCTAAATCAGACGTATTCTTATAGCTTGCCCAGATCGAACTTACTTTTCAGTCCATGCTTAAACGAAAGCTCCCTCCTTTGAGATCTTCATCGTGTTAAGCCTGTTTATCTGCCAGGTCCCGACGGAATACCGGGCTTTGTGCTTTGGGCTTCCAGAATAACCTTCAAACGTATGTAATTTATACTGACTTCAGTAAAGCAATTGATTCCGTTAATCATTCCCTTCTCCTCAGGAAACTCGACTTAATGGGTTTTCCAATTGATCTTCTTAGGTGGATCTCTTGTTATCTGACTGGCAGGACCCAAAAAGTCCTCTTTAAAAATTATTTATCTAATGTTCTCCAAGTCACCTCAGGTGTCCCGCAAGGGAGTCACCTGGGTCCTTTGTTGTTTACATTATTTATTAATGATCTGACCGAAGTTTTGACAAATTCTAGAGTACTAATGTACGCTGATGATGTCAAGCTTTGCGTGCAATACAAGAACGTTGCTTACCAGTCTGATTTACAAACAGATCTTGATAGCTTTCAAACCTGGTGCTGCATAAACCTACTAAACTTAAATGGCTCTAAATGTAAGCTAATGACATTCTCTCGTGTCGTTCCCAAGCTTGCAACTTACACGCTTAACTGCTGCTCTTTGGGAAGAATTAACTCAGTTGATGACTTGGGTGTCCGCTTGGATCCCAAACTTGACTTTATCGATCATATTTCGTGCATGGTGAATAAAGCCAGAGGTATGCTGGGATTTATTAAACGGTGGTCGAAAGAATTTGATGACCCCTATGTAACAAAAGCTTTATATATTTCACTAGTTCGTCCTATCTTAGAATATGGATCTTTCGTTTGGAGCCCCCAGTATGGGGTCCACAGTAAACGCATCGAATCGGTTCAAAAGAACTTTTTGCTTTTCGCTTTACGCGGCTTAAACTGGGATGCTGAACAGAGATTACCCTCCTATTATAGTAGACTTCTCCTAATTAACTTACCCTCCTTGGCTAATCGTAGAACTATGCTTGGTATTACCTTTATTTATAACCTAATTCACGGGGATGTGGAAAGTACTGACTTGTTGGGTCAGCAAAATTTCCATGTTCCGAGTAGAAATACTAGATCGTACATACCCTTAGTTTTGCGCCATTGTAGAACCACCTATGAACTGCATGAGTACTGCATAGAGTACTGTGTGCAAGTTATAATGATTTGTATTCGGTGATCTCACTTGCCGATAGTCTTCCTAAACTAAAAACTTTAATCCTTACCCACTTAGATCGCATGCATGCAAACACTCAGGCTGCTCGCCGGTAGTTTATTTCCTCGCATTCTTTTCTATATTTTCCATTCGCGTCTACTAATACCTAACCCTAACAGGCACGTGCCTGGTTTCATAAGGGCCACTTGAGTGTACTGACCGTAGTGCATCAACGTCCATATATATTTTCGTGTTTTATGTTCTTTGTACAATGAATTTTATTACTTGTTACATGTTGAGATGTCCTTAGATTTTAATGCAAACGCTGTATTACGATACCTATCCCTACTTCTGCCCACCTGATATGAGTCGGAGCACATCTTTAAAAAACACTCCCTTCCTCGGCCAGAGGTAAGGGTAGGGACTTTATATAGCAGCTATTTGCTATTTTCTCAATAAATAAATAAATACCTTATGCTCAAGTGGCTGATATATTAGACTTGAACTGAAGTCTGCATTTATTGCATTCACAATGTTTAATTTATATTTATGTTACAGTACTCGTTTGATAGACTTTGTGGCACGGCCGATCCCACTTCTGATGTCGGAGACCTGGTTGTGGTGTTGGAGACATCGGTTCATCCTCCATGATTCTGCCCTTTTCTTTGAGTTTCGCACAGCAAGTCGCCTGGGTGTGTTCCTTGTCTGCTCTGAAGTGAAAAATCCCTTCACCTGTCATCACACTCAGTCTCACCACACCAGTCATTTATCTCACCATGCTCTCGCAACACACTACTCAGCTGAACACCCCAGGCGCCATGCTCACTTGAGTTACACTCAAATAATGCTCACTCAACTCATCAGAATATTACACCCTTCTTTATTCTACATGGGACTCATTACATTTGCTTACATTCGAATTTAGCGTAGTTAGCTTTACGAATCTACGACACGGGCTTCCTGACATTTCACGCGTCCTCGCGTGTCGTGTCTCCTAATAACTCTAAACATGACAGTAATTTTTTTCTCTATTTGGTCTAAACTCAACACTTCATTTTATTCGTTTTTTTCTTATCAAATAAACATTACATTCCTGTCAAACATTGAATTTCAAATCAGTAATATCATAATCATAAAATTATTTAATTAATTTAATTATATTAGCGTCCCTTGCCTTGCTCAAATTTCTTTTTTTTTGTCTCTCTGTGTTTTTATTCTCTTCTCGAACCATGACTTTTACTCGACATCTCGTCATTTGGTACTCCCAGGCTCTTGCTGCACACCTTGCAACGCTCACACGCACTTCTTGCGTCACGGTCTCTTTAGACCCTCATAGCCCCCACCATATAGTTTCTGCGAAGCAACTACATGGTGCGGCTGCAGCCAATACGTCATTCAACTTATGATTGCCTCAGCCGGCGATCTCTCGTACTGATCTTCATCCACCTCCACAGGCATAGTATTGATCTACATCCACCTCAGCAGGCATCGCACGCAACTGCTCGTGGGCATACTTATAAGTTCGCTTACTTGACAGAGATTTCAAGACATACCCGTCACCATCAAGCTTTTATATTATCACAAAGGGTCCTTTAAACTTCGGATCCAGCTTTGTTTGGTTCCGTTCTTTATTTTTGAGCAAGACATGGTCGCCTACGTTATAACTAACAATCTTAGCTTTATTTTTATTAAATCGTTGCTTTTAATATTCGGCATTTTTTTCTATATTTTGCAAGGCTCTCTCTACTACATTCAGTATTAATTTCTTCCTCTACCACCAACGGCATCATTCCCACAGGTCTACCCTCTTTGCCAATCAATTATTCCAATGGACTAATTTTTGTTACTCTATTGGCTGTGCTATTTATGGTCAACTGCACCTCTTTTAAAGCTTCTTGCCAAGACCTCTCACTCGTCTCTACCGCTGTCAACATTGCTTTCATTGTACTCATAACGCGTTCTACCTGACCATCGCGCGGCTAGCTCCTGTTGCTATCAGGTGTAAATAGATTTTTAGTGATGAACAAAACTGTTTAAAATCGTTACTGGCAAAGCTACGGCCTTGGTCGGCAATCACGCGACTAGGTACTCCAAACATGCATATGGTAGACTTTAGTGCCTCAATGCAAATATTTGTGTCAAGGCGAAGCGCGTGATGAAAATGAACATATTTACTGAAAGCATATATTTGCACTATCACATACTCTTTGATGTCACTCTTACCACTCAACTTGCCACTTATCATGTATCAATATGCACTGTATGCCATGGTATACAGACTTTTGGTATGGGATGGAGTTCTATTTGGGCCATGCCCGAAGTTGACTTTGAAAGTTTGCATGTGATGCAATTCTCAACAAACTTTCTCACGTATTTGGACATATTTGAAAACCTTATCTAGGTTTTCTCTCAGCCTAAGTGCATTATGGCCCCATGAACGTGATTGATCACCGACTATCTAAATGCTCGCGGTATTACCGGAAGACATCGATTTCGTTAATTTCTTTGTATCTTCCTATACAACATGCCAGATCGCAATTCATACGTTTTCGTGTCTTCATGATTCAGTTCATTATTTTGCAACTTCGTTATTAAATCTGAAATTTCCGAATCTCGATGCTGCTCTGCGAGTAACCAGTTATCTGTAATATCTGCTAATTCTACGCGCACCTTAGTTACTTTGGTGACATTGGTGGCCTTATTAATGGATTTCGCGAAAAGAAATCAACATGTGCCATGCTATTTCCCTTCCTATATTCAACCTCAAACTCAAAGGACTGCTAATATGCCCACAAACGATGAACCCTCGGCGTTAAATCTTTTTTATGTCGACTAGCTTTGAGTGAGTTGCAGTCTGTGAACACCACAAATGAGCGGCCATGTAGGTAATGGGGAAAATGCTTGACTGCATTATACACACCCGGTGGTGCACTTGCCAAAATACTCTATGACTCTTGGTTTACCGTTAATCTTGAGCATCAATATGGCACCATAGCCGTCTGCACTAGCGTCAGTGTGAAGTTCAACTGGTAGCTGCGGATCATAGATAATAAGAACGGAATCACCAACTAACACAGATTTTATTTCTTGACGCACTTGCTCGTGCTTATCGCGCCACTCAAATTTGCTGTTTTTTGACGTTAGCAAGTACAAAGGTTTCATTAATTCGGAAAATCGGGGGACAAATTTTCGAAATTGAGATGGCAAGCCAATAAATTGTCTCAGTTGAGTAACAGTCTGTGGTGGCGGCAACGCGGCCAATGCCTGAATCTTCCGTGAGTTTGGTCTTATTTCACCATTTTCAATTTTATCTCTAAATACTCAACACTTGATTGTAGAAAGGGACACTTGCCTATATTATACGAAAACCAGGCACTGGATAGTCTTTGCAACACCTCCTGAAGTCTCGTAAAATCCTCCTCCTTTGTACTAGCAAAAATTAGGACATCGTCAATGTAAACAACCGCATACGAATATGCCACTTCACCCAATGCTCGCATTATAGCTCGCTGAAACACTGACGATGCATTCTTTAAGCCAAAGGGCATGGCTACGAATTCGTATTGGCCTTCTGTTGCAACAAATGCCGTGCGTTCGATGGAGTCGGAACGTATTGGTATCTGATAGGAGCCGCTTGCCATGTTAAGACTGGAGAAATACTTGCCACCGCGCAATCTATCGATTTGGTCTGATATTAGGGGCAAAGGGAATTTATATGTGACGGTGTTAGTATTCAACTCTCGATAGTCAATACACAAACGATCACTACCATCCTTCTTTTTAACTAGCAACATCGGACTCTTAAAAGGGGAGCAACTTGGCCGTATAACTCCGCATGCTAAGAGTTCCTGTATTTTGTCCCTTACTAGTAATTTTTCTTCCACGCTCAATCTATACGGACGCCTCATTACCGTTTTACTGGCCTCAATCAGACGGATTTCTAATTCACCCGTAGTGACCCGACGATTATAAACGCTGATGCAAGTGACTTTAATGTTTCTGCTAGTACAGATCGGTCTGACTGACTTAAATTCACAACTCCATTCACGATATCCATGAGATTCAACTCAGCAATGCTCGACACGGTGTTGACTGTCCTGATCCTCTGTAAAACAAACTTATTAGCATCTATGATTACGTCAAAGTCCTGACCTAGAATTTCACGGCCAATCAGCACATCATACTTTAAATATTTGTCCATAACAACGTGAAACAAAATCTTGATGGAAAATTCACCTATTGTTACAGTAGAAAGAATTTGAACTGTGCAAATCACAGAACCATGACCTATGCCACTTATGTGTGCAGTATTGTTTAGTCTCTTGCCCGTGAACTTATCAGCTAATTTTTCTTTTAATTAGAAACATTCGGGTCCTGAATAAAAAAAATATGAAACGGCCTCACGGCTTGCCACACTTGAAGCAGGTCACAGCCGACACGTCCCTCTTCGGTATGGTGTTGCTGCGAGTCAGGTTACTTTTTGAGTCACTTCCACTTCCAGAATTTCTGATGCGGCCGTCTGCCACCTTATGGTCAGATTTGCCACAATGGTGGCACTGCCCTTGCCACGACGATGCAGTTGGTCGTTTGATAGACTTTGTGGCACGGCCGATCCCACTTCTGATGTCGGAGACCTGGTGGTGGTGTTGGAGACATCGGTTCATCCTCCATGATTCTGCCCTTTTCTTTGAGTTTCGCACAGCAAGTCGCCTGGGTGTGTTCCTTGTCTGCTCTGAAGTGAAAAATCCCTTCACCTGTCATTGCCTCTTCACCTGTCATTGCCTCTTCACCTGTCATCGGCCTCTTTCTCTATCTCACCACACCAGTCATTTATCTCACCATGCTCTCGCAGCACACTACTCACCTGAACACCCCAGGCGCCATGCTCACTTGAGTTACACTCAAATAATGCTCACTCAACTCATCAGAATATTACACACTTCTTTATTTTACATGGGACTCATTACATTTGGTTACATTTCCCGTCTCCTTTCCCCTGCCTAGCACACACACATACCCCGATATCTTTGTATATAATTGTAGGGCGGCCTCGCCTCTCTCACCCGTTGCTAATTGTTTTCGCCTGTTCCTTGATTAAATTTTCTCCTTGTTCTTCCTGTCCTGGTTTCGTTTCGGGGTCCTCGTTGTCCTGGGGTTCTCGTGGTATCCTGTCGTTTATGGTTTTATGGTCGTCTGTAGAAATTTTTTTCACTTTCACTGCTGTTCTGGTCACTGGTTAAATCGCGAGTCAATGTTACTTCTCATATTCCTGGTTCTATCGCGAGTGTTCCCAATTTCAATTGTCACCTTTGTTGCGACCCGGTTCTGTCGTCTCCTTCGCGGCTGCGCTGCCACGATCCATGGGACGCGCCGTTCCGCATTCCATGCATTCTTTTGCATTCCTGGTCTCCTTTCTCGGTCCTTCTTGAGCGTGCAGGTGGCCGTCGCGAATTCCGTTTCACATTCCTGAGCACTGCCGACGCCTGCGCAATGGGCCTCTGCCCCGATCTTGCGCTCTTGGCGTCTCTGCCGGTTGCCGATTGGCGGATCCCGTGTTCCGGTCCTTGCGATGCGGCGCACAGTGGCACCATTCGCATATCTGACGTTGCATAAATCAAAAAATCATAGTCGCATTCAAACTATACTTAATCGAGAATTTCACAATGATTCCAAATCCGCTGAGAAAACAATTCGGGCCCATTTTTTAAAAGTTATGAGTATTCAAAGTTGAAAAAATATTTCAGTTTTTGCGACACACAAAGAAAAAGAGAATTTGGTTGACTTTCAGGTAATATTACACTAAAACTAGACAACCAATCGGACTGATTTTGGTTTGAATGTATCTCATAAACTGTAAATTAAAACAAAAAACCGGCAGTTTGTGTTTGGCTTGTACAGGTAAATCGTTACCTGCCAGGTGTCCATTTTTAACACCTTTTTCTGCCTAAAGTAGTCTAGAACTTTTGAAGCACCACGGAGCACTCAACTACACTATATAGGTCAGTTCCGTGTATCTTTCCTGAACCAGAATCCGTTTAGATAGTCTGCGTCTAGCTGCGACTCCACCTTTGGCAGCGATTTTAGTGAAACAACTCAGGGTCAAAAAACACGATATATGGGTGAAAACGCTTCAGGGGTACCCTTGCGCGCCAAGGCATTTGCAGCATTAAAATTGTTTTTTTTTTTTTTTTTGAATGATTTTTAGACGCGAAAGGATGAGGAATCAAATGTTTATAGTCCAGAAATGCTTCAGCTATTAGAATTTCCCTCAATATAGGTTTATTGTTAGTCAAAATGGTAGAAAAATGCTTAAATAAAAACAAATCGAAAGAAAAAAATTTTTTGTGTTAAATATTTTTTTACATTTTTTTAAATATTAGAGCAAATCGATAAAAATAAAGCTGAAAAATTAAAAAATTTTTTTTAAAAATCATTTTTTATGAGAAAATTCGATTTAGTCACTTTGATACCCTATTAATGGGCGAATGGGTGGGCGTGGCACATTGTCCACTTAATATATATAAATTTTACAACAATTCACTGTCAACTGCCGTTTAAATTTTTCGATTATCTTATTTTGTTATGATTTTTGCAACGCCAAATGACAGAAAGGCGCCACTGCAGTGGCACTGTGCGGCGCTGCCATTCCATCCCGTTCCCTTGTCCAGCGATGTTGCGGGTGATTTTGCGGGCGATGTTGCTGGCGATAATGTGGCCGGTGTGTGCTTGGCCTGAAAATAAAAAAATTTTTATCAAATTTGAGATTTGGCAACTAATTATAATTCTACAAACTTTTGTGAGCCGAAGTTAGCTTCCTTTAATCTTTTATTTAATCTTATTATACGCCTGGCATAATCGGCAAAATTTTCGATGAATCGTCTGTAATAATTACATAATGCAATAAATCGTTTAGCGCTGTCTGAGTCATGAGGAACTGGATATTTAATATGACATCAAACTTTGTGTCGTCTGTGCGTGAAGCAATAAGAGTCATTGCTCGTTGAAAAATAAGTTATCTCTAGATTTTTTCCTCTAGCTCCATCTAACGGAATCCTGACATTAAGTCAAGGCAAGAGAAATACTTAGCTCTTCGTATCGCCGATCCTAGGATCATTATCAGACAATAATTTTTTATTAATTGGACGATAGCCAATTACTAATCGCCATTTCTTTTCGTTATTTAATGACTTTTTAGATACTAATAATAATCGCCTATTGTACTTTGATCTGATGGTTCTACTATTTTGTTTTTAATTAATTTATCAACTTGAGCTTGAATTTAGTCTTATTGACTATGAGGACTTCTATAATTTTTTATGTAAACTGGTTCATAATCTTTTAATCTTAGTTTTTGTTTATAAAAATTGTTGGTTGTAATTGATTTGGTTTCAAGCCCGAATATGCATGTATCTTTACAACAAAGTTCCCGAAGCTGTTTATTAAAGGGTTTTGGAAAATTTTTAGTTAATTTGGACATTACATCTTTAGATCTAACGTCTTTGTCTATTTTTGATATTTAATATTTTTTTATCAGTTAATAATTTAAACAGTAGACGCTGATCATTTGACCAGTGTTGGTTGTATTTAATAAACGGACAAAAGCATTTGATGTCGATACGACATTGTTAGCTACATATATACCAGGTTGAATATCCTGGTTCGGAATTAGAACGCTATCTTCATTTCGGACAACTTCAGATCTTGCCGGTAACACTAGTTTATTATTACCGGATCTGCGAGTTATAGATACATAATTAGGATATTTTAAATTATCTGGTCTTATGATGAGCAGATCTTTTGCAGGTGTAAAATCTAATTGGCATTAATATTTTTTGATAAAATCTAATCCTAAAATTTCATCACACGGTATTGAAAAAGTTAAATCGACAATATGAAAATCGTGTGAAATTATATATTTAGTAGATTGCCTTTCTAGAGATGTTAGGCTTTGTGATTGAACCTTGATTAATTCCCTGAACATTTTTTTATGGTCAACGTTTATATCGTTGAAGGTGTCTGAATTTTCTTTTATCAATGAAATTTCGGCACCAGTATCTCTTAAAAATATTAATTATATGAGTGTTGCTACATTTATAAGCGCTACGAAAATACTTACACTAAGATTAATTGAATGGACCTTGTTTCCCTGCTATTGTTCTGTATCTAAGGACTGCGCAGTGGACGATTTGGTCCCGCTAGTGGCATTTAATAATAACTTCTAAACTAAAATAGATATCTTCAGTTGGATTTTTTCACTGCTTTGAGAAAAATCATAGATTTTTTTAGAAACACTAATTTTTTTACATTTTTTTTAATAATTAAAAAAGATTTTAAATGTAATAAACATAATTATACATGAAATTGATCTAGAAAAGGAACATTAAAACATTCGGAATCAGAGAGAAGCATATCCAGATCCTTTATTAAAAGCAAGTTCTTAACTTCGTCATCCACTATAATCGGTTTTGCTGAAGAAGTCGGCTACCCATTTGACAATGAAGTTATTAAGGGGTCAGAGAATACTAGGAGCGCATTTAAAATACCTTCCATTGTATTTTTCCGGTTTTTTTTTCTCGTATTGCTCTTGCGAATGTTTCGGATGTCCTTGTTCCTGGCTACAAGAGCTTCCTCAGGCATCATACCAATTGGAAGGCAAAAATGGCTTACTATGTCTGCTCCATGAATTAAAATTCTGTGAACAGACGATAGCATATAAAACCATGGGTATGCGTTCACAAACAATTCGGCAGTTTCCGAATTTATTTCGTAGGACTACACTAAATCGATGAATTAAATCAAAGCTTACGCCTGTTATACGTGCCGCCAAAATTTGGTTGTTGGAAAAACCTCCTACTGCCAGTACCAGCAATTGGTATATCCACCAGCAAATTCATTTCTGTTTTTAGCTTCTGCTTAATAATTCGTTTATTTTCTTCAACGATATCCTTGTCAGCACCACGAGCATGCCACTTTTGTATCGGAATTCATATGCAATATGCAAAACACACTCAAAAAACCTAATCCAGGCGTGGAGACTTGATAAGCCATATTCAAATAGGTTTTTATTAATAGAAAAACTCTTCACCAAACTAAGATCGTTCATATTTTTGGGAGTTGCGCAACAGATTCTGCATGTTTGAAATTGGTGATAAATATTAAAGCTATTCACTTATGTTGGTAAAATATTTTATATTTGGCTTTTAATATTCCCCCACTCTCTGCGAGTGAAGTCTGCCGATTCTTTCTCGCAAAGTATTTTAATGGGTCGACAATATCGAGTAGAAGAAGATCGACTATTTTTCTATAAAACTGTCGATCCTATCTGCACTGTCAATGGTATCATACAAATTGAAAATAAATATTGATCTATCATGTTTCCATCGAAGTCATAAAATTTTTGCCTGTATGTAGAATGGCCGCTGCTGCCATCGCAGCCCCATTTGTAGGTAGCAGTTAATTAGGTGCTATTATTATTTTCAATATGATTTGGAAAACTTTCTGGGTGTGCTTCAATAATCCTAGCAATCGTATGGTCCACATTTTCTAATGCTACTTCAGCAAAATGATCAGTGATCGTTATGCCACTGGGATAGCATTTTTTTTTTTTACAACGCAGTTTATCGTAGCATGGATATATATCTGCGTTTTGTCCTTTGGAGGCTCTCTTTGACAAATTCCATGTGTACTTCGTATGTCCAACATCTACAAATAGGGCCAGTGCTTTTTTCTCAGAAAATTTTGTCGGAAGAGGCTGTTGGAAAGTAATATTTTTCATTACCGTACCGCCAAACTCTTTGTCGGCGTTTATTATTGACACCAACTGTGAAGCACTGCGTTTTCCAGCTTTATATAGGCTACATCTTGCAGCTACCAACAATGCATCTGATGGGACATCTTCAGTAAGGTCTTACAATTTGTTGACTTGCGTTTTCTTGCAACAATAGGAAATATCTTTTCGTGGACGTCCAACCAAATTGGAAGATGAGCTTGCAATCAATACAAGCGGCGTATTTGGCCATTTGGAATCGCTTCAGAATGCCATACTAAGAAAAGGATCCGTTTTTCTCCTGAAATTGTGCCTAAAAAGTGCCATAGTTTGAAGGGTAGCAAGTAAAGCACTTCATATTACACATTTTGGACGCTCAATGATTCACACTTCCGGATAGTAAAAGAGTTAGATTGAATCCATGTGAATATAGTAAGTTCTCAGTTTCACTTCAAACTTCTTGGAGATAAGACGTGTTACTACTGAGCTAATCGCATACAGCAACCCCCGCTAGCTTACAAACAAAAAAACAAACAAGTGCACAAAACAAAAAGAAAATCAAAAACAATAAATACAACAAACACACTTAACACATATCCACGTGCCGGGCGCCAGCTCAACAAAAAAACAACAACAATGGATAAACCGCCTGACATAGGCAGAACATCAATATACAATAAACACCTAGGCGAACCAAAATACATTGTAATCTACAGAACCGACAATAAATCTTTCGAAAATATATCACCCTTTCTAATAAAAAGATCCATCGATTTTGCATGCGGAGGAGAAGTGGAGTCATGCAAAAACACTCGATAAGGCTACTTAGACTAAGAACAACTTACAGGCAAGCATGTTACTTAGAATAAAAAACATGGCAAACATTGAAGTTAAAGCCACCGAACACTAAGATGCAGAAAATGCCTACGATTTGGACACCCGACCCCTACCTGTAAAAGCCCGGAAAAACTTAGCAAGAACTGCTCCGAGAAAGTTCACGTAGAAGAAAATGAGAAATGCAACAACGAAAAATGTTGCATTAACTGCAAACACCTTCTCGAAATAGACGCAAAACACTGCCCACTAGACCGCAGCTGCCCAACATTTATAAAACAAAAAGAACTGATCGCAATAAAAACTACACAAAAAGTCGATCACAAAACAGCACTAGAACTATACTACACTCGTCGCAACCAACAACTTAGCAACAGCTTGCATCTGTCCTGTCTAAACAACAGAATAACAAAACAACAACAAACACAAAAATAACACCCACACCCCAGCACACAAAACAAAATACAAACAAACGAACATCAACAAAGAAAACCAATATCATACCAAGACCTCGCAACTCAACTTACAAACACCTCACCACCCCCAATAACCAACCAAAAAACCTAAACAAACACAAGCACATTAGCGTAAGCGACTCAGAAAGTATCTAACACCTTTAGTAGCAGTTAGTAAAAAACAGGTAATTAAGCAACAAACCCTTAAACAACAACAAACAACTTGATCTTAAAATGACTATGAAGATTATACAATGGAACATGAATGGATATACCAACAACTACTGCGAACTTCAAACAATCATTAAAAAACACTTACCGCTTATAATATCTTTAAAAGAAACACATATAAAATTTACCAGACACATTCCCATACCCATCAACTATACACTCATTTCAAGAAACACCTCGTCTTCCCACGGTGGCGTAGGTCTCCTAGCCCACAAATCACTACAAGCTCGACAAATAACCCTCAACGATGATTTTGACGCGGTATGCATTGAACTTAACTCCAAACACAAATTCAGAATTATATCAGCCTACATCGCACCTAACAAATCCTTCTCATTGCAAAACCTCCAGGCCGTACTAGATACCACACACATACCCACCTTGATTACTGGCGACTTTAACGGTTGGCACAAAAACTGGGGCTCAAATCAAAACAACTCAAAGGGAAAAATACTAGAGAAATGTATAACCCAATCAAACTAAATTTTATTAAACGACATGTCTCCTACTCACTTTAGCACACACAACACACTCACAAACGTTGATCTAACTTTCAGCAACCCTATACTACAAATCGATAGCACATGGCAAACAGAAGATAATCTGTTTGGTAGCGACTACTTTGCCATAATAATTACCCTCTTCAGCTCCAGCTCTTCGAATCGCCAAGTCACTCCACGTAAGCCTTCATTTTTAACCGACAAAGCAAACTGGCAAAAATTTTGCAACGAATACCAAGCACAAACATAAACAAGGAAGCCGCATCAATTCACAAAATCATCCTCTCCAGCGCTCACAAGGCAATACCCCAAACACACCCTACAAGAAAGACCCAAAATGTACCATAGTGGAATAATAACCTCAGCCAATTGAGAGAAGACAAAATGAAGAAATGGAACAACCTAAAAAGAAATATAACTACAGAAAAACATCCTAAAGTACAAAAAAGCAAATGCACTATTTCGACTAAGATCGGATTCGATCTTTCTCTTCGTAGCGGACGGTCGTGTTTTTGTTTTGCGCTCCGACTTTTGTGTTATTTTGTATCTAAACCACCGGGGTTTCACCTTAACTTATAGCCTAATATTTATAACGATATACCGTTTTGCTACCGCGCGTGCATGCATTTTTCTGTGTAGTTAATTTGCATAAACACAGTGCGACAAAAATTAACTTTTTGTCTGTATCTGGAATGAGACAAACCTTTTCTTATAGATTTTTGGACGCTGAATCTGAATCTGTAATCAGAATTTGTCTATCACGTAACATTTTTGCAAAAAACTTTACAGTAATATAACTCGGTTTCAAGATGTGCTAGAAACTTCGTTCTTTTCGCAAAATATAGCTAAGTACTTCTATAATGATGACCAAGTGGTCATTCATCGGATACTTTTTTTATTGATGAATGATATGCAATTGAATAAAGTGCGCCCGCGCCCCATATTGCTGCGGTAACATCCAGGTCAAGGCGCGCGCGTGCGCGATATTCAATTGCATGTCATTTGTCTATTAGATATGTATCCGATGAATGACCACTTGGTCATCATTATAGAAGTATCTAGCTATATTTTGCGAAAATAACGAAGTTTCTAGCACATCTTGAAACGCGTTTTTTGCAAAAATGTTACATGATAGACAAATTCTGATTACAGATTAAGCGTCTAAAAATCTATAACAAAAGGTATGTATCATTCCAGATACAGAAATCGTGTTGCACTGTGTAATTACTTGTTAGTTTTGTGCTAAGACGGTTATCTTATTTTATTTTTCCTCTTTGCTATTTTTACCGTTTTTATTTTTCTCTCCCTCGCTCGAGTGCCGTTTGCTATTAGATGCATCCAAGCTGTTCATAGCTTTCACCGCTCTTGTGATTTTCTGCTGCTCTAACTCTTGCGCTCTTTTATCTCTCTCATCATCTATTTACTTTTTTGGTATTGATAGTGTGCACAGTGGTTCTAGGGTTTGTGAGCATGTCCCAGAATATTGTCTGTGTTATTAAGAACTGCCAAAAAAATGTTTTGGCAGACCAGCCCAGTTTCCATTGCTGGCTTTGCGAGGCAGTTGTGCACGCTAAGTGCATTGAGATGACGGGTTGAATGGCTTACGCAGTGTCCAGCAAAAAGGGCCTGCGTTATTGCTGTGAGGCCTGTCGACCGGTTGAGAAGGAAATATCATCCTTCATGCGTCAGACTAGGAGTGGATTTTCTGAGATCATGGCCACTTTTCGCAAGGCGAATGACCTGTTCTCCGCGCTGGACGCACAATTTAATAGAAGAAGCTATTAAATGAGTCACCGAAACGCAAAAAATACGCTGCTAGTCGGCTGCAACTGTGTGAGACACAGCAACCGATTTCATGCCACTCTCCGTCGCCACAGCTCCTGGTCCCCGTTCTAATGGTTCTGAGATCAGGAACGATTAAAGATTCGGTAACCGAATTGGTCGTAGAGGTGTCTGAAGCCGCACAGCCAGCAATCTCCGCGTCGTCCGTGGTGTCTGATGCGCAGCCCAATTCTTTGGCTCCGCAAATCACCGTAGAAAATTCTACCCAGGGTCCAACATTGCCCGGAATACCGGCCGTTGTTGGTAACAATTCGTTACATAAGACCCTAACAGCAGTCCCACCTTCGAAAACTATATTTGTTTCGAGGCTAGCCCCTGATCTCGCATTGGAAGATGTTCTAGCCTATATTCAAGGCAAAACCCAAGCAGGCAATATCAAGGTTGAAAAATTCAAATTTTCGTATGCCAGAGACATTTCGTCATTTAAGATAAATGTCTCATTCCAGCTTTTTGACACTATTTGCTCGGGTGACTTCTGGCCAGAGTACATTGTAGTCAAGGAGTACGAGGCACCGAAGAAGAGAAATCGGCCTGCGGGAGTTCAACTGCCCAAGTCGTCACAACACTCAGTGTCCAATTAGTGGCTTTGGGTGACTTTAACATACCCGGAGCTCACTGGTCTTCTGATGGTGTGTCTAACGTCCTTCACACTGCGGCACAGCATGACCTCATAAATGGCTTTCTTGATTTATCATTAACCATATCTTTAATTCCTTAAACCGCCTACTGGATCTATGCTTTGTCTCCGATCCTGCAGGCGTAAACCTTATTAGAGTTCCACCAATGACGCAACCTGAAGATCCTTATCATCCAACTTTCGATGTGACTATCGGCACTGGGACAGTTTTAGCTACTACACCTGATAGCAATTTAAACAGAGTCCGCTGTTTCCGAAAGGCTGACTATCAGACTCTAAACACTTTAATAGCAGAATTTCATTGGTCTAATCTTTACACGAGCTCTGACATGGCATCCGCCGTTGACATTTCTTCCAATTTTTTTCCATATGTGTTCCTAAAACCGACCCGTCGGTCTCTAATAAACCACTTTAGTTTAACAAGGAGCTGACGCGTCTAAAAAACGTAAAATCTAGGCTTTATAATAAATATAAACTCACTGGTTCAAAAACGGCTTTCTCATCTTATCTTAGTGCTCGATCTAACTTTACCGTGCTTAACGCTCAGTGTTATAAAAATTATTTGACTCGTTGTAAGGTCCAGTTCACGCAGGACCCTAAACAGTTTTATAACTTTGTTAACTCTAAACGTAAACCCACGTTATACCCTCCCTCGCTGTTTAATAATACTACAGTAAATTCTGATCAAGCAATTGCTAATCTATTTGCTGAGTTTTTTAAAACGACATATTCGCCCTCAACATCAACATCAGATCATACATTTTCTACAGCTATGCCCAGTTCGTCCGTAATCTTCAGTCCTATTTTAAACGAAAGCTCACTTATTCTTGATCTTCAACGTGTTAAGCCAGTTTATTCGCCAGGTCCCGATGGTATACCTGGCTCTTTGCTTAGGTATTGCTTCGAGGCGCTGTGTAACCCCCTTCTTAAATTGTTTACCTTATTTTTAGAATCCTCAGAATTTCCCCTTATTTGGAGGGAATCATTTGTTATTCCTCTCCACAAAAAAGGTAGCAAATCGGATGCCAGTAACAATAGAGGTATGTCTAAGTTATCGGCTATCCCCAAACTTTTCGAGAATGTAATCACCCCTCACTTGCAACATCTATGCAGATCCGTCATCTCTCCATGCCAGCATGGTTTTATGAGGCGAAGATCAACCACGACCAATCTTCTGGAACTTACCTCTTTCGTTATTAGGGGCTTCCAACAAAACCTTCAAACCGATGTTATTTACACGGACTTTAGTAAAGTTTTCGCCTCGGTTTATCATTCTCTTTTGTTTAGGAAACTTGATTCAATGGGGTTTCTTAGTGATCTTCTTAGGTGGATTTCGAGTTATCTAAGTGACAGGACCCAAAAGGTTCTGTTCAGAAACGTTCTATCCAATAGCCTCAGGGTCACATCTGGCGTCCCACAGGGCAGCCACCTTGGACCACTGCTATTCACATTGTTTATCAATGATTTGCCGCAGGTTCTAACCAAATCCAGAGTACTCATGTACGCTGATGACGTTAAACTTAGCTTGCAGTATAGGGACAGTTCGTGCCAATCAGACCTACAATCAGATGTTGATAACTTCCAAGCATGGTGTCATGCTAACGATTTACATCTCAACAGCTCAAAATGCAAACTGATGACATTTTCACGTGGCACTCCCCTGCTTGCCACCTATATGCTTAACGATTGCTCTTTGGAAAGAATTAATATCGTTGATGATCTGGGTGTTCGCCTGGATCCTAAACTTTCGTTCTCTGAACACATTTCTTGTATGGATAACAAAGCCAGAGGCATGCTGGTATTCATGAAAAGGTGGGCGAAGGAATTTGATTCTCCTTATGTAACGAAGACTCTTTTTACTTCGTTAGTTCGCCCTATATTGGAGTATGGTTCGTGTGTCTAGAGTCCTCAATTTGGAGTCCATAGTAGCCGCATTGAATCTGTCCAAAAGAACGTTTTGCTTTTCGCCCTACGTGGCCTACCCTGGGATGCCAACCTTAAATTACCGTCTTACGCTAGTAGACTTCTCCTACATAATCTACCTTCTTTAGCTAACCGTAGGACGATGCTTGGCGTCGTCTTTTTACATAAACTTATTCACGGTGATGTGGAGAGCCCCTACCTTCTAGGCCAGCTCAATATCCGTGTTCCCCGTCTTTCATCTAGAACTTTTATACCACTAGTAGTTAACCACTGTAGGCGTGAGTTTGAAGTACATGAGCCCTTTAGGGTTTTAGTAGTATTGAAGGCATTGAAAGCCTTCAAAAACTAAAAACTGTATTGCTTGTAGTACTATCCCGTAGTGTATCCCAATTTTTCCTCGTTCTATTCTATTTTTTCTTCTCTCGCGTCTATCTAGTATGCGTTTCGTGCCGTACGTCACACGGCTGCGCCCCTCGGTCGGTTGGGCGGGAGGTGGGCGTGGGACCCCGCGCAAAAAGAAAAAAATAAAAATAAATAAAAAAGATAAAAAACAAAGTATAAAAAACTTCACTTCCCAAATCTCACCCGAAACCCCCCCAAAAACAATCTGGAGCAATATTCGACGATTTTACGGACTCAACATTCAAAAACACATACATTGTAAATTTAACCCAACCACAAACCAAAACACCACCCACAAACTAGAAATCGCAAACTTATTTTGCAAAAACTTCTCAGAACTTTCAGCCGATACAAATTTTACCACTACATTCACACACCAAAAGCAAACATCCCTTGATAACACACACAATCTGTCATACACTCCCATCAAAAGAGCAATAGAAATTGAAAATCCCATAACACCAATAGAATTCTCAGCAGCACTTAACACACTAAAAGGAGATACACCCGGACTGGACAGAATTAACTAGGCAATGATAAAAAAAACATAGATAAAACAACAAAAAACAGAATAATAAACCTCCAGAACGCAATACTAAATAACTACATCCCACAAGCCTACAAAAATAGTTTGATTTTTCCCATAATAAAACCAAACACAGACAAAACCAACCTAAATTCATACCGCCCAATCTCTTTAAACTCATGCCTATCAAAAATCCTTGACAAAATAATTGCAAAACGTCTGTGGTGGTTTGTACAAAGCGACAAACTTATCCAAAACAGCCAAACTGGTTTCAGAAAAGATAAATCAGCTATGGACAGTCTACTGCTAGTAGACCATCTTTTAGCTAGAGCTATCTCAAGAAGAAACCACGCATCCATCATATCCCTAGATTTCGCAAAAGCCTTCGACAGAATCGGAATCCACTCCATACTCAATCAACTCGCCATTTGGAAAACAGGACCAAAAATAACTAACTACATAAGAAACTATATAACAAACAGAAAAATACTGGTTCGCATCAACTCCAACTTCTCCTCCTTTCAGCCCATCCAAAACGGCATACCGCAAGGCTCTCCACTTTCCGTGATCATTTTTGTGATAGCATACAACCAACTAGCAGTAAATCTCACTCTTCACCCCAACATTAGTCTAAGTGCATACTAAAAAAAAACTAAAAAACAGAAAATATGTCAACATAAACCTTAACCCCATCATAACCACCATCCTAGACTGGGCTGAATACTCAGGCGCCAAGTTCTCGACCACAAAATGTAAACACCTACACGTTTGCAGAAAGCACAACAGCAACTGCACCTTATCCACGGGTTACATACAAATACAACACGTAACATCACTAAAAATACTTGGCGTACATTTCAACAACAAATACAGGTGGAAAACGCACACAAAACTACTCTCACACAGCCTCTAACAATCAATTAACATAATAAAATGCCTCGGATATTGCCCACAAGCAAAATTAAGAAAAGTAAAATCATAACTAAACACTGCATTCAGAATTGCTCTTGGCGTATTTAGGACAACACCTATCGACAACATCCTATACGAAGCACGCGCAGACCCGCTAGAAGATAGACCGGACCTGCGAACGACAAAAATTATAAAATCTCTAATTAACGCCAAAAACTCCCCAATAATAAAAATCCCTAGAGTATACCGACCTCCAAAACGACCACAATACAAATCAACAATAGATCGCATAATAGAAAACTCCAAAGCCCTCAACCTCCCCCTCAAGCAAGTTACTCAACGTGCACAGACCACACCACCCTGGAACACTGATATGTTAAAAATCGATACAACATCAAAAAAAAAAAAAACACAACACCACAAATCTTTCTTAAACTATTCCCAGAAATTAAGACCAAAGACAATCACAAATGCACCTACATTTACACAGATGGATCACAAACAAACTCAATTACCACCCTTGCAATCACAAACGAAACAGATTGCATAAAAATAGGCCTTCTACCACACTACTCGTCAGTGTTTTCCGCCGAGCTACTAGAAATAGTAGAGGGACTCGAAATATTAAAAAACACAAAAGGAAAGTTTTGCATTTGCTCTGACTCTCTCTCTGCCATCGACGCAATAAAAAACACAAACAATACTGATCATTACACCTCACACGCCCGCAACCTGCTACAAAAATTCCCCAAAAAATTCAACTACCCGGCCATGTAGGAATACCAGGTAATGAACTGGCGGACACCCTAGCAAAAGACGCTACAAAACAACCTCTCATAACTATTGAAAATCTTAACACAAATGACATACTAAAATACATAAAAAAACACACAAATAAAAATCACTAACATGCATAACAAAAACATCATCCTGGTACCAGTCAATCAACCAACGCCAACATAACAGCTACCAGATCGCAAAAAACAACGAATTTGCCATCTCACGTTTAGACCAAATAAAAATAACAAGAGTCAGACTTGGACACACCAAAATAACCCATACACACTACATCGATCCGAACCTCACCAATACCTGCCCTTTCTGCAACGACACTGTGTCAATAAAACACTTACTTTTTACCTGAAACGAGCTAAACATCCAAAGACAACAAACATTTAATAGCTTTAGCCCAATAGAAGCCGTTACCAATCCCACTCCACCAAACATATCAAAAATTAAACAATTTCTAAAAAACACACATTTATACCACCACATATAAGACGACTCTAACTAAACTAAACAATAGAAATAAATACTTATAAGTAAACCTAAAAAATAATAATATATACAATTCGAGCTGAAAGCCTACGTCGCCATTGCTCAACATCGCCGCTAGATCATAATTTTAATTAATTTAATCTTTCTTGCTTCAAAGTGAACGGTCGTGTTTTTTTCTTGCGCTCTCGTTTTTGTAAAATTTTTTACGTAAAAACCGCCGGGGTTTGTTTAAAACTTCTACTTTGTGTTCTATATACATAGCTCCCGTTCACTTCGCGTGTGCATGCAACTTTATTAACTTTATTAACTTATTTAAAACCATTATTTCACAACTTAAGTGAGCTGCCAGTGTTTGTTGTTCTTGTGTTTTTTTTGCATTTCTTCTTTACACCTCTCTCGTTTAGCCGTTGTTGCTCTGTCGCGACAGCTAAACGTTTCTCTAAGCTCGCTTACTCTCACACTCCCCTGCTCCCTAGCGCTTCAACTCTCTTGGTGCAGCTGCACTTTTCTTTTCATATCTTTCGCCCCCTTATCTATTGCTACAAGTACAGTGGTAAGTCCAAAATAATGTCTTCCGATATCGTCTGCTTCTCCAAAACCTGCAAAAAGGCAGTTTTGTCAAGCGATCTTACTATCGGCTGCTGGCTGTGCGACAACATTTTGCATGCTAAGTGCATTGGTGTTAACGGCCGGACTGTTGATGATGTACGAAAAAACATCGGCTTGCGCTACTGTTGCGATGCCTGTCGTGACGTTGAAAAGGAAATGATGTCTTTCATGCGGCAAACCAAGGGCAGTTTTAAGGAGTTGTTATCGAGTTTCAACAAAACTCATAACATCTTCTTAGCGCTTGATAAACAATTTAATAGCCTTACGCTATTAAATGAGTCTCCAAGGCGCAAAAAAAACTGCAACTGGAGTGCAGCAGGGCGACGGATCCCTACAACCTGCGGCGGGCGCTCAACAGCAGCCGCCGTTGACACTGCCTACGACCTCAGAATCGAATCCCAGAATTCTGAGGTCAAGCGTTAGGAAAGAGGCGGTATCTGAAGGGGCAGTGGGACTAAACGTTCCACCGCCTATTTCAATTTCGTCTCCTACGGGAGCACAAATTTTGACCCCCCATAGTCCCGTAAATTTAAATTTATCCCCGCAGGAACTACCGGCCAAGATGGGCACTTCAGGCACTCTGTCTGTCCCGCCTCAAGCCCTCATCGCTATCCCACCTACGAAACAGATATTTGTTTCGCGTCTCTCCCCTGGTCAAACATCTGAAGATGTAATTGCCTTTATTCGAGGCAAAGTTAGAGCTGAAAATTTAAAATAAAGGTGGAAAAATTTTAATTTTCTTACGCTAGGGGTATTTCATCTTCCAAATTAATGTCCCAAATGAATTCTTTGGCACGATATGCTCAACCAAATTCTGGCCTGAGTATGTTGTCGTCAAAGAATATGAAGCTAAGAAAAAGAAACGGCCTGTCGGGATAACTCTTCCTAAACCCGATCTGACCACTGTGCCCTCTACATCCTCTGCCTCTGTTCAAAAAAACTAAATACTTCTCTGTTAATCTCCTATCAGAATGCAAGAGGCTTGCGTAGTAAGCTGTCTAAGTTGTATTCTGATAGTTTTGCATTCTCATCCCATGCTATTGTGTTCACAGAAACCTGGTTAAAGCCGGAGATTCTTAGCTCCGAAGTTTTCCCAGCTGCGTTCACGATTTATCGGCTAGATCGGCCTGTCAGGCGCGGGGGTGGGGTCCTCATAGCGGTCAACTCCACTCTCACGTCAGAATTAGTAACTTTCGAGGAAAACAACGAAGTTGAATTCCTTTGTGTGAAGCTATCATTTCATGGTCGCTTTGTTTTTATTACATGTTCCTACATTCCTCCATTGTCGGAACTACCTATTTTTTGGAACCACCTTTGCGCCATTCGGATGGTTTCCAATATGCTTTCTGATAGAGATCATTTAGTAGTCTTAGGTGATTTTAATATCCCTGGGGCTATTTGGTCCCTAAATAGCTCCTCTAACACACTTCAATCCTCAACACAACATGATTTTATTGCTGGCTTGTTCGACATTTCGCTGTCTCAAGTCAACCATGTACGAAATTCCTTAGAGCGCTTGCTTGATCTTTGTTTTGTCTCTGATCCGGCGAGTGTCAGTTTACTGAGGGTGGCGCCGCTGACGCAACCTGAAGATCCCTATCATCCTACTTTCGATGTGACACTCGACATTGGTGCTGATATACTGAAGAAATCTGATAGACCAGCCAAAAGAGTTTACTGCTTTCGCAAGTCTGATTTCGACCGGCTAAATAATCTTATTTCGGACTTTAACTGGTCTGATTTGTACAAATGCACTGACATGGCTGATGCCGTGGACATTTTTTACAATGCGATGAATTCATTCTTCTCGGAATGTGTTCCCTTATATTATCCCTCTATTTCATAATAATAAACCTCCTTGGTTTACTAAAGAATTGAGTCGCTTAAAAAATGTAAAGTCAAGGCGGTACACGAAATTTAAAAAAACCGGTTCTCGTTCTGACCTCTCTAACTATTTATCGGCTCGGTCAAACTTCACCGTACTGAACGCACAGTGTTATAAAAACTATTTGACTCGTTGCAGGGTCCAATTTTCTCAGGATCCTAAACAGTTTTATAATTTTGTTAATACTAAACGTAAGGCGGTAACACATCCTTCATCACTTTCGTTTGCAAACGCAACTGTGAAGGGCGATCAGGCAATTGCTGATCTTTTTGCCCAATTTTTTCAAACAACATATTCCACTTCCACTGACCTAAATCAGACGTATTCTTATAGCTTGCCCAGATCGAACTTAATTTTCAGTCCATGCTTAAACGAAAGCTCCCTCCTTTTAGATCTTCATCGTGTAAAGCCTGTTTATCTGCCAGGTCCCGACGGAATACCGGGCTGTGTGCTTAGGTATTGTGCCGATGCCCTGTGCTCGCCCCTTCTGAAATTGTTTACCTTATCCTTAGAAACCTCGCACTTTCCCCTTATTTGGAAGGAATCATTCATTATTCCTCTCCACAAAAAAGGTAACAAATCGGAGGCCAATAACTATAGAGGAATCTCTAAGCTTTCGGCCATCCCTAAACTTTTCGAGAACATTATTACTCCTCATTTGCAGCACCTTTCTAGATCAGTAATTTCTCCATGTCAGCATGGATTTGTTAAGCGAAGATCAACAACCACAAATCTTCTGGAGCTCACTTCCTTCATTATAAGGGGCTTCCAGAATAACCTTCAAACGTATGTAATTTATACTGACTTCAGTAAAGCATTTGATTCCGTTAATCATTCCCTTCTCCTCAGGAAACTCGACTTAATGGGTTTTCCAATTGATCTTCTTAGGTAGATCTCTTGTTATCTGACTGGCAGGACCCAAAAAGTCCTCTTTAAAAATTATTTATCTAATGTTCTCCAAGTCACCTCAGGTGTCCCGCAAGGGAGTCACCTGGGTCCTTTGTTGTTTACATTATTTATTAATGATCTGCCCGAAGTTTTGACAAATTCTAGAGTACTAATGTACGCTGATGATGTCAAGCTTTGCGTGCAATACAAGGACGTTGCTTACCAGTCTGATTTACAAACAGATCTTGATAGCTTTCAAACCTGGTGCTGCATAAACCTACTAAACTTAAATGGCTCTAAATGTAAGCTAATGACATTCTCTCGTGTCGTTCCCAAGCTTGCAACTTACACGCTTAACTGCTGCTCTTTGGGAAGAATTAACTCAGTTGATGACTTGGGTGTCCGCTTGGATCCCAAACTTGACTTTATCGATCATATTTCGTGCATGGTGAATAAAGCCAGAGGTATGCTGGGATTTATTAAACGGTGGTCGAAAGAATTTGATGACCCCTATGTAACAAAAGCTTTATATATTATTTATATATATCTTAGAATATGGATCTTGCGTTTGGAGCCCCCAGTATGGGGTCCACAGTAAACGCATCGAATCGGTTCAAAAGAACTTTTTGCTTTTCGCTTTACGCGGCTTAAACTGGAATGCTGAACAGAGATTACCCTCCTATTATAGTAGACTTCTCCTAATTAACTTACCCTCCTTGGCTAATCGTAGAACTATGCTTGGTATTACCTTTATTTATAACCTAATTCACGGGGATGTGGAAAGTACTGACTTGTTAGGTCAGATAAATTTCCATGTTCCGAGTAGAAATACTAGATCGTACATTCCCTTAGTTTTGCGCCATTGTAGAACCTTCTATGAACTGCATGAGTACTGCATAGAGTACTGTGTTCAAGTTATAATGATTTGTATTCGGTGATCTCACTTGCCGATAGTCTTCCTAAACTAAAAACTTTAATCCTTACCCACTTAGATCGCATGCATGCAAACACTCAGGCTGCTCGCCGGTAGTTTATTTCCTCGCATTCTCTTCTTTATTTTCCATCGCGTCTACTAATACCTAACCCTAACAGGCACGTGCCTGGTTTCATAAGGGCCACTTGAGTGTACTGACCGTAGTGCATCAACGTCCATATATATAAATAAATAAATAAATAAATAGAACGTTTTACTCCACGAACGATAGATGTATATTACTGCGGTTTCGTTGTTAATACACTTAATTACCACTACGTTTTATAAGCTACACATTTATAGACCGGTCACAAACATAATTTTTTATATGTACATATGAAGTTAATAAAAAGATAAACTTTTAAAAAATTCAGTAAAGATTGTAATTTTTTCAGGAACTCAAAATCAATTGTTTTTAGAGGCAGAATTTTGTACTTCTCTTTTGCAAAATCAAATTGTGTGTTTGTCAGTTAACAGCTGATATCAGCTGATCGTAGAGCTTTTAAAAAGCTGCGATAAATCCAATCAAAGCGTCTATTATCAACTTGTTAAAAAAAATCAACGCTTTTCAAATTTGAAAATTAAAACTAAATGCTGCTAGAGACCCAATCGCCCACTGCGGGCTGTAGGGAGTTTTCCGAGAGTTCTGAGTTACCCTAATGTTATTATTGTTATTAGAGTTATAACCCCTAAGGTTATTTCCTCTATAATTTCCTCTATAGTTGCCGTTATGGTTTTGACCATTGTTTTGATTGTAGTTATTATAATGATTATTATTACAATTATTATTATGATAACCACGACCATTGCCTTTACCGCGGTAACTACCTTGATTGTTGTAACTACATCGATTGTCCTTTCTGTGCAGGATCGCATTTCCGTTGCCAGTCATTTCAGTACTACATCGTAAGTACTTAGTGATGGCTTCGTTCATTGTTACGAAGTTTCCTGCCTGAAGGATTGTTTTTAGTTTGCCGTGCTCACAATTTTTAATCATTGTGCTTATGGCTTCCTTGATGCTAAATTTTTCAGCACGTTCGGTCGATAAACCTTCGTCAATATAGGCTTCCAAAAGCTTACGTAAATTATTAACTTTAGTTGCGAACATTTCCGCCGATTTTACCTTTCTGTGTAGTTTTGGCCAAACTTGCCTTTACTATATCAAATGTTTCGCTTCCTATAGTGTCTTGCGAATTTTTGTATAATTGCAGTAATTTTTGTTTCGTTCTGTACCTTGTACAGAGTTGATCCTATTATTTTTGATTTTATAACCTCAACAGCTATCGCTTTGAATGTGCCTTTTGTCAAGTTTACAAGATTCAGAGCTGCTATAAATCTTTGAAAATTTATCCTTTGTCCGTTAAATTCTGGATGGCATTGTAAATGTCTTTTATGTATGCCCATTTGGGCAATGGTTTCATTAGCCATCACGGCTGGTTTATCCTCAACTCTACTACAACTAGATTCATATTCTAACCAATTTTCTTATTCTTCCTCATGTAATTCTATTACAACAGATATTGTTAAATTATTTAGGTTTTTTTCATCTATACTGGCATCTTCTTCTTCTTCTGGATCTTTTCTTTCCGTAGTATCGGTATCAGACTCTAGTTGTTGACTAGGTTCAACCGTTAGTGGAGTATTAAGAATAGTTGGTATGGATATATTGAATTCGTATTTTTTTATGGAAAATCGATCTTTCTCTTCGTAGCGGACGGTCGTGTTTTTGTTTTGCGCTCCGACTTTTGTGTTAATTTTGACTTTAAGCCACCGGGGTTTCCTCTAAATTTATCACATTAATATCTATTAATCGAGTGTCGTTTGCTATAAGCTGCATCTAATCTGTTCATAGCTCTCATCGCTCTTGTGATTTCTGCTGCTCAAATTCTAACTTATGCGCTTCTTCGTTCTCTCTCACTTTTTTTTGGTATTGATAGTGTGCACAGTGGTTCTAGGGTTGGTGAAAATGTCTCAGAATATTGTCTGTGTTATAAAGAATTACCAAAAAAATGTTTTGGCAGACCAGCCCAGTCTCCATTGCTGGCCTTGCGAGGCATGCTAAGTGCATCGAGATGACAGGTCGAATGGCTGAATGGCTGTGAGGCCAGTCGACCGGTTGAGAAGGAAATATCATCCTTCATGCGTCAGACCAGGAGTGGATTTTCTGAGATCATGGCCACTTTTCGCAAGGCGAATGACTTATGAAGCTATTAAATAAGTCGCCGAAACGCTAAAAATCCGCTGCTAGTCGGCTGCAACTGTGTGAGACACAGCAATCTATTCCCTGCCACTCTCCGTCGCCACAGCTCATGGTACCCGTTCCAATGGTTCTGAGATCAGGAACGATCAAAGATTCGGTAACCGAATCGGTCGTAGAGGTATCGGAAGCCGCACAGCCAGCAATCTCCGCGTCGTCCGTGGTGTCTGATGCGCAGCCCAATTCTTTGGCTCCGCAAATCACCGTAGAAAATTCTACCCGAAAACTATATTTCTTTCGAGGCTTGCCCCTGATCTCGCATCGGAAGATGTTCTAGCCTATATTCAAGGCAAAACACAAGCTGGCAATATCAAGGTGGAAAAATTCAAATTTCCGTATGCCAGAGACATTTCGTCATTTAAGATAAATGTCTCATTCCAGCTCTTTGACACTATTTGCTCGGGTGACTTCTGGCCCGAGTACGCTGTGGTCAAGGAGTACGAGGCGCGGAAGAAGAGAAATCGGCCTGCGGGAGTTCAACTGCCCAAGCCGTCACAACCCTCAGTGTCCACTGCAGTACCTTCATTCCAGAAAAACTAACCTCTTCCCTACTACTTTCCTATTAGAATACTAGGGGCTTACGCAGTAAGCTCTCTAGATTATATTTAGATAGCCTTTCTTTCGCATCCCAGGTGAATGTATTTACAGAAACCTGGTTGAAGCCGGAGATCCTCTGCTCCGAAATTCTTCCATGTAAGTACACTATTAACAGATTAGACCGTCTTCCAGCGTGGTGCCGGAGTTTTAATTGCCGTTGACTCCTGCCTCATCTCGGAACGGGTGGTATCTAATGACTTTTTGGACATCGAATTTATCAGCGTTAAACTATTATTCACAGGTAGTTGCATTTATGTAACCTGCCCTTACATCCCTCCATCTTCGGAAGAACCAATTTATTGGAAACAGCTTTCGGCAATTCGGGCAGTTTCCAATAGGCTTTCTGATAGGGACCAATTAGTGGCTTTGGGTGACTTCAACATACCCGGAGCTCACTGGTCTTCTGATGGTGTGTCTAACGTCCTTCACACTGCGGCACAGCATGACCTCATAAATGGCTTTCTTGATTTATCATTATCTCAAGTTAACCATATCTTTAATCCTTTAAACCGCTTACTGGATCTATGCTTTGTCTCCGATCCTATAGGCGTAAACCTAATTAGATTACCTCCAATGCACTATAGGCTGGATGACCAGTTTTTCTAGCCAAAAGTAATTTTTAAAAAGTTTAAAAAAAAAATTTTTTTTTTAATATTTTTACGTTAAGATAAGATTAAGCTTTAATGTTGCATACCAGGATTTTTGGCAGAACGGTCCAGTGTTGAGCAACCAGACGCCAAACAGAGCTGTTAACACTCACGTTAAAAGGTGAATTAAGCAGACGCAAAATATGCGATTTTTAAAGTTAAAAAAACAATAGAAAAATGCTGTTTTTTTTAAGATTCGTCATGCAATCGGACCAAAGGGGGTTGTACTAAGTGTTTGTGGGTGTAAATAGTAGGAATTGTCCTTTTAGTTTATGTATTTGTGAACCCTTCCACGAGTTAAATGTTAAAGTGAAACCTAAATTTGAAATAGCGAAACAAAAATAGTTTCACATAGTTTCACCATAATATTTATACTGCGTTATTAAGCATTAAATGCTTGTTCAAATGAATGTAAACTCAAGGTACACTTTTGGTGCAATTTGAATTTTTCTTAGATAACCTCACTCTTTTCAACGCCGAATTGGTTACTGTTTGGAGTAGCAAAAATGGCCGGCTTGAGCAAGAAAAGGCTGTAAAATGTTTTTTTTATATATATAACGAAATAAATGAATGAATAAAATAATACTTTGAATTAAATATTAGTTTTAATGTTTTGGGTATAATGGAATTATTTTTTTTCGGTTTAGCTGTACTTATGGAAAACAATGAAATTCGGATTTTAGTTGAATAGTTCCTATGGAAAACGTTATCCGATTTGCTATATCGTGTTAAACAAGCAACAAATTTCAGCTCCTAAAATTTTATTAATTTATCTTTTGTTTTACCCGACCCTTCGTATGGGAGCTATAGGATATAGTTATAGTTATATAGTTTTACCATATGTGCCTACGGATAAATGATAACGTTTGGAAAAATTTCAAGTCAATATCTCCAAAACTGACCGAGTTATTAATTTTGGCCAGAAAAAGTGGTCATCCAGCCTATAGTGCAATGACGAAACCTGAAGATCCTTATCATCCAACTTTCGATTAGTCTATCGACACTGGAACAGTTTTAGCTACTACATCTGGTAGCAGTTTAAACAGAGTCCGCTGTTTCCGAAAGGCTGACTATTCTTTAAACCTACCCGTCGGTCTCTAATAAACCACTATGGTTTAACAAAGAGCTGACACGTTAAAAAAAATCTTTATAATAAATATAAACTTATTGGTTCATGAACGGCTTTCTCATTATTTGACTCGTCCATTATTTGAGGTCCAGTTCACGCAGGACCCTAAACAGTTTTATAACTTTGTTAACTCTAACTCTCCCTCGCTGTCATTTAAGAATACTATAGTAAATTTTGATCAAGCAATATCCAATCTCTTTGGTGAGTTTTTTAAAACTACATCTTTGCCGTCAACATCTTCAGATCATACATTTTCTACAGCTATGCCAAGTTCGTCCTAAATCTTCAGTCCTATTTTAAACGAAAGTTCACTTATTCTCGATCTTCAACGTGTTAAGCCAGTTTATTCGCCAGGTCCCGATGGTATACATGGCTCTGTGCTTAGGTATTGCTCCGAGGCTCTGTGTAACCCCCTTCTTAAATTGTTTACCTTATCTTTAGAATCCTCAGAATTTCCCCTTATTTGGAGGGAATCACAAAAAAGGTAGCAAATCGGATGCCAGTAACTATAGGGGTATCTCTTAGTCATCGGCAATCCCCAAACTTTTGGAGAATGTAATCACTCCTCACTTGCAACATCTATGCAGATCCGTCATCTCTCCATGCCAGTATGGTTTTATGAGGCGAAGATCAACCACGACCAATCTTCTGGAACTTACCTCTTTCGACAAAACTTTAAAACCGATGTTATTTATACGGACTTTCGAAAAGCTTCAGACTCGGTCAATTTTTCTCTTCTGGTTAGGAAACTTGATTCAATGGAGTTTCCAAGTGATCTTCTTAGGTGGATTTCGAGTTATCTATGTGATTGGACCCAAAAGGTTCTGTTCAGAAACGTTCAATCCAATAGCCTAAGGGTCACATCTGGCGTCCCACAGGGTAGTCACCTTGGACCACTGCTATTCACATTGTTTATTAATGATTTGCCGCAGGTTGTAACCATATCCAGAGTACTCATTTATGCTGATGACATTAAACTTTGCTTGCAGTACAGGGACAGTTCATACCAATCAGACCTACAATCGGATCTTGATAGCTTCCAAGCTTCGTGTCATGCTAACGATTTACATCTCAACAGCTCAAAATGCAAACTGATAACATTTTCACGTGTCACTCCCCTGCTTGCCACCTATATGCTTAACGATTGCTCTTTGGAAAGAACAAAGCCAGAGGCATGCTGGGATTCATTAAAAGGTGGGCGAAGGAATTTGATTCTCCTTATGTAACGAAGACTCTTTTTACTTCGTTAGTTCGCCCTATATTGGAGTATGGTTCGTGCGTCTGGAGTCCTCAATTTGGGGTCCATAGCAGCCGCATTGAATCTGTCCAAAAGAACTTTTTGCTTTTTGCCCTTCGTGGCCTACCCTGGGATGCCAACTTTAGATTACCGTCTTTCTCTAGTAGACTTCTCCTACTTAATCTACCTTCTATAGCTAACCGTAGGACGATGCTTGGCGTCGTTTTTTAACATAAACCTATTCACGGTGATGTGGAGAGCCCCTACCTGTTAGGCCAGCTCAATTTCCACGTTTACCGTCTTTCATCTAGAACTTTTATTTCATTAGTAGTTTACCACTGTAGGCGTGAGTTTGAAGTACATGAACCCTTTAGGGTTGTATGTCCTGATTACAATGGTCTTTTTAGTAGTATTGAAGGCATTGAAAGCCTTCAAAAACTAAAAACTGTATTGCTTGTAGTACTAGCCCGTAGTGTATCCTAGTTTTTCCTCGTCCTATTCTATTTTTTTCTTCTCTCGCGTCTTACTAGTACGAGTTTCGTGCCGTACGTTATTCGGCTGCGTTGGGCGGGAGGGGTGCGTGGTACTCGCGCAAAAAAAAAAGAATAAATAAGGTTGGACCTTACTATATGACCAGTGCGACTGGTTTAGTTTCTCTTTGTTATTGTATACTAGTGTTCGGGCTTCATTAAAACATTCAACTAGTGTTTTAGCATGTTTGTTTACGGTGCCTTCTTGTATACTTCTATTTTGATTTAGGCATTTAAATCAAAAGAAAAAATAAATCAAATTAAAAATGAAGTACACATCAAAACACAAAATATGCACGTACATAAAAAAGGCGAATAAGTCAGGAGGTTGCAAAAAATTGCAACTGAAATTTATAACATAGACTACGAAATATATGATCCATTTTATAAAATAAATTCCATCATCCGGTTAGACCCGGAACACAAAATGTTCTCTTTATTTTACATCTATGCATATACAACTCGACAGGCATTAATTTAAAACTAGTTTTAAAGTTATAACACAATAGATAATGGCATACAAATTATAGTGCATACCTTTATCTTCAATATTAATTTTAGTTGATTACGAATGAACGCGATTTATTATTAAAATTTAATTGTTTACGAGAGCTCCTTTTTATATATATATATTTATTTTTGTCGCACTTCCGTTTTTTTTTTATAGTGCCTATGATTGGTATACAATAAAAATAAAAATGCAGTTTGATTTATTGATCTGTAAAGAATTAAAAAAAAAAAATAAAAAACTGGTCACTTTAAGAATTTGGTTTTTGTATTTTTGGCCAATGAAATCAACCAGTGTGCAACGGCGGGGATGCTCCCTAAGTATTGACACGTGCAGGTGGCCGCAGCGAATGCGTTTTGCATTTCGCGGTTCTGCTGGCGCTTGCACCGTCGGGCTATCTGCCGCGATCGTGCATCGGTGGTCTGCTCGCTGTTCCTCTACTGGCCGCTGATTGGTCACTCCAGCGGCTGCGCATTGTGGAGTCCGGTGTTCCTTTTGGGATGCGGCGTATCATCCCGTCGTCGCTCATCTCTCCCGATGTTGCTAGCTTTGGCGGTTGTTGTTGCCAGCCGCTAGCTTCGATGTTGCGGGCGTTGTTGCCTGTGTCTGTTTTGTTTACTTAACCCTTGATCCCAAAATTATCCTACTTATTCCCTATCTTATAATTATATTTACATTATTTACATACATAGTTGTGACTTCGTCACGCTCCTACTTCCGGGAGGGTCGTAGGAAGACCCTCACCTTCCCATCGTTGTTTAGTTGAACTCGGCAGCGCTGCCCTTTTTCCTCGTCCAAGTAGCGAAACGCACGCCTCCTACGTTCGCACAGTCGGGAGTTAATCCGGGTGATCAGCCGGGCTGGGAGCCGACCTCCGGGCGTCGACTACCTGTGGGGCGCGGGAATCCAGGGCTCGCGTAAGCGTGTTAGCTTCCTCGGTGGCGAATGCTCGAGCTGCTCCTCCCCGGAGGACTCGGTTGGCAAGTCGGCCCAAGGGGCGCTCCTCCGGCGTCCCTTTCTGCGTGGCGCGTGGGGTGATGGTGCGCCCAGCTCCGTGCTTAACGGCTCGGCGTGTCGCCTGGTGGCCCATTTCTTAGATTTGGGCGCCGACCGGAGAGTCCGGCGGTCAGCTCACCGCGCATCGTACCATGGGCGGTGCGGGGCTTACCAGGAATGGCCCCGGGCCAAAGATCTCCTGATAGGTCAGGGGCACGGATCCCGGTTCCCATGACTCGGGAGACCGAGACGAGCGGTCCTGGGAGACATATTCCTCAGCCGTGGGATTATATGTGTCCCGTCGTCGGCGTGACGATCCGGTGATGTCGATCAGCGGAGGAGGTCCGGTGCCGTCCTCCGATACCGCCTCGTAGGTAGCACAGAGGGGTCTGGGGACTGTTATCAGCGCCTCCAGGAGAGCCCTCGGCATGTTGCCGAAGCACTCCCGTAGTTCCGCTTCCATTTCGGCGGTCAAAACGGGCTGTGGCTCATCGTCGTCCGCTGGCCTTTCCCACGGCGGCAGGGTGGGGATCCGGTCTCGGCGGGGAGGACATCTCCCATGGTCCTGCGTTGCTTGCCGTTTGCGCCGTCTCCCTTTCGCAGGAGTTTGCCGTCGAGGGGGCGTTGGTTTCGCTTCCGCGGTTCCAAAACGCCCATCCGGCAGGACTTCCTCGTCCACGCTGCTGCTCGGTGCCTGCTCCGGTTGTTCCTGCTGCGCCTGCCCTGGGGACTCCCTCGGGGCCCCTGCTATCGGAAACAGCATTGTCAGCAGAGGTGGCCCGGTGCGTCGCCGAGGGTCTCTTGTGGGAGTTAGGCTCACGTACAGGGGCCGCATCAGCCCTGCGGCCGGGGCTATTTTGAGCGGGTCATCCCCTGGTAGCGGGTGTCTCCTGTCGTCCAAGTGCAACTTCAGGAAGCTCTCGTCTACGGTCGCCGTCAGCCAGGAGTAGTTCCGCCTGGCTAAGGGATCCAGGGCTCTGCGGGCGTGGACGGCAGCTGTCAGAGACGGTTGCCCCATCAACTCGGCCATGACCGCCACTCGGGTGAGGGCGTGGTCCACGGGTCGAGGATAGTTGGGCGGTCCGACGTTGTCCTGCTCATCGGCCATGCTGTCGGTTCTACTAAGACGAGTGGGTGTAGGCGCGAGAGCGCTGCTGCGTAGGTCGGCGGGGAGGGGTCCAAACTTCTTTCCCGCGATAGACAAGGGGAAACGGCTGGGAAAAACTTGTGTTTTCATTGTTTCATTGTTTCTGTTTCCTCGCTGCGGTATGGTCTCAGCAGATTCAGACTCGCGGTTCGTCACCGGCGACTGCCGGATATGTGTAGCTATTCAATGTTGGGGGACGGGAACTTCGCTACTCGGAATGGGCCCTGGTTTTTTTCGGCCAGTTTGGCCGTCGTGTCAGATGCTACTGTTGAGCGCCAGTAATATCCCGAGGAGCTGGTGTTCCACTCGTTCTGCATGTGTCTATTCAGATATTGCGCGATCGTTGTTTCGATTGTCCGGTTTGCTCTCTCCGTTGGATTCTGCAAGATTACCAGAGATTTGCAGAAGTTCCGGAACTATCGTGAATTGTGTGCCGTTGTCGGCTCAGAATTCGCTCTCGAAACGCGCGTTCCATCTGTGTTCCTGTGGCCTTACGTAAGGGAATCAATTCCACCGATCTGCTGAAAGAATCGAGGAATACTAAGAGCATAGTAATTACATGTTTTGAGCGTGGGAGTAGGCCGACGAAATCCGAACATAGAACATAGAATGGTTGTTCCACTTGACAGATAAACATCCATCCCGCCGGTTGCTCCTGTCAGACTTTGTACCGCTGAGAACTCAGGCAGTGGCGTAGGTAGCGAGCGACATCTCGAAAAAGTACTGGCCAATAGTAGCGCTGGGCCATGCGATTGCTGATCTTCTGCTGTGGGAGTATCGTGGTTCTCCTGAAGAACCCGATGGCGATAATCCGCTCCTTAACACAGCTTTCATGTTGTGTACTCCCCTCCCTGTGGCCGTAGCCCAATGCGGCGATACAGCTGTCCGCTTCCCTTCCTGTAGTTTGTGAACTTGGATGGTTCGGTCCGAACCTTCTCCAGCATACTCGTGAGCCATCTTGTACCTGCGCTTGCTGCGGTACTGGCAGCGGCAGCGGCTACTGGCGCGAAAGAGCGTCGTCCACTAGATTCTGGGCTCCCCTACGGACGTCATATTGGTACTGCTGAAGCTCGAGTGCCCAGTGGGCAATTCTGCGGGTCGGATTGTCAATGGTGTTCAGCCACTTTAAGGCCTGATGGTCCGTCAGGACTTCAAACGGTATCCTATCCGTTTGTAGCACAAACTTCTGTCCGAAGTCCGGGCAGACCATTGACTCAAACACAGACCCCGAGTACCTTTGAGGTATGAAGCCAGGATACAGAGTCGCGCACGATGACTAGCCGAACACCCAGCTGAAGCCATGTTCTGCCCGTGGCTGATGCCACCGCCGCGCAGCGGAACCCTTTCCGCACCTCCAATAAGCATGTCCCTGTCCAGGATCACGCCGAAGCAGAGCGTGGACTATACATCACGACAGGATCATGCGTTCCAGGAGCTCAAGACTCGATTGACAGAAGCACCAGTCTCTGCTATTCGTCCTTGATGCGTGGCAGCCGGCCCCTCGTGGGTAACCGTACCGGATGATCCTCGATGATTGGAGTGGGACTCCGTGGTATCTCTTGTCCTGGTAGAAATGATCCGTGTCCGTGTCCGTGCCCGTGTTCGTCCGGCATCAAGCTGAGGGCCTGTCCCCCACAGCGGATGGTGCTTCCAAACCCACACAGAAAATCAACTCCTAGAAGCACGTGGTCCAGAACGTCCGTCATCAACAGCAGGATGGTCGGCGTGCTGCGATTCCCGCAGTGGATGATGGCTGCTAGTGCCCTCGTCAGCTCCCGGCACGTCCCGTCCCCATGTTATGCTGGTTGTGCTGGTTGTCAAGTTCCTTGGCCAAGTTCTCACTGATGAAGCTATGAGTAGCTCCTGTGTCCAGGGTGTCCACGAATTCTTTTCCCTCCATGAAGGGCTCGTAGGGCCTCTGAAAGTGCGTCCTGATTTCATCCTCCAGTTGGTGGTAGTAGCGCGGCCTCAGGACCACAGACCACAGGTCCTGAACCAGTTTTCGGCGCGGCCAGTCAGCAGCACCACCAAAGCCGGAGCCAGATACTTCCGGTCGATTCGCCAGGTGTCGGCCCGTTCCTCGATGTGCTCGATAAAGCATAATGGGTCCGCCGTCCCGATCATCTGATCCAATAGGGTGGCCCCCGGGTCGCCATGGTGAGTTGCCCAGCGTGGTGGATCCTCGGTTTTCGTTCTGCGACAGGAGAAGTGCTTCGGGGCAACAAAAGCGTGAGTGGTGCCGTCGGTGCTGCAGGTAACGACTGTAACGACCCTCTCTCGGGGTTGCTCGGCTTCGCTCGCCGGGGTCGGGATTCGTTCAGAAATGTATGGGTTCTGAGCCCCCTCGTTCCAATACCCAGTAACAACACCGAATGAATTGCTCGAAATATTAGTGTTTTATTTTCTTCGTAAAAGTGTGCTTGTTTGGGGTCGCCTTGTTGCCCCCCTGGTTATGGGATGTCCGCGGAATCGATGCTAGATGACTTGCCCGATTGGCATTCGTCGTGGGTCGCGAGCCTCCTGCTAGTCTACCGGCCCCGATTGCTACCCTTTCCCGTGTGCGAGCTGGGCTTCAAGAGCCTTACTCGACGATCCCAGCCTCTGCAAGATCAATTAGCAAAAGCTTAACCCTGGCCCTCCTATTTTGAATGATACCCTGTATTACGGGTGAGTTTGCTTGCAGGAACCTGACGCTCCCAACCTCCGCAAGATCAACTAGCAAGAGCTTCACCTTGGCCTTCCTATGCATGGATGCTACCCTGTGCTAAGAGCGAACTCGGTTTCAGGAACCTTACTCGACTATCCCAGCTTCTGCAAGATCAGCTAGCAAGAGCTTAACCTTGGCCCTCCTATGCTTGGATGCTACCCTGTGCTAAGTGCGGGTTCGGTTTCAGGAACCCTAATCGTCTATCCCAGCCTTTGCAAGATCAGATAGCAAGAGCTTAACCTTGGCCCTCCTATGCTTGAATATTACACTGAGCTAAGTTAGTTCTACTTTGATACTTAGGACTTACCCGTTGCGCTGCTCGTGGCGAATGTGTCGATTATGAGCTGTGCATCGCCTTATATAGGGCCCGATCCGTTGTCGATTCCTTTATCGATTTTCGACTGCGATAGGCAATGGTGCTGCCAGATCGTCTATATATATTCGATTAATATCAGCTGTACCGTCGGCGTTGCCGTACGGCACCAGTGTGTCCGTATTTAGGGATGCCATATTCCCTCCCTGGGTTTTCGCGCCATCGGATTTCCCTTATTTCTATTTTATTACTTATAATTATTTAACAACAATTATTTTAATGCTACTAGGGACTAAAGGAACTAAAACATTATAATTCAATATGTTAAGGAACTAAAACATAATAATATTTATTTTAATTGATTTTATTTCTTTACAAATTTTATTTGATTAGTTCCTTTCGTTTATTTATTTATTTTATTAATTAATTTTATTTTTCTCTGATTTAGTTTAGCTTTAATTTATTTAATTGTTTTTTATTTAGCTTATTCACGGGGCTGGTATACAGGCTCGGCGTATCCTTGATGACTGAGTCCTCGATGTTCGCGGTGTATTTTTGCAGGATTTAATAATTTATTTAAGTGAAACATTTTTTTCTTGTAATATAATTGACCAATTAATTATTATTCTTTTATTTACATTTGTATTTATTATATTTGTTATATATATTTTTTTTGATCCCTTAATGTGTTTGCGGCCGCAGGAATATTTGCTGTTCTGAAACTATCCTACTTATTCCCTATGTTATAATTATATTTACATTATTTACATAGTTGTGAGTTCGTCACATTATTAATAACATTTGCAGTGAAATCCACTGTTTTTGTATGGATTAACCCCATTGTATTTATATTTTTAATTTCTTTGCTATCATCGAATTAACTTATGGTATTTTTGTTCATTTATATGTTGATTTGAATGTATTTATATACATTTTTTGTGTTTGGGCTGGATGTTTATAAGCATTCAATATATGTTTCATTTCGAGACTACATAAGTTTAATTTCAAATTTTTTTTTACCAACGTCTACCTATTTTTTCGCATAGCTTTACAGGCTACACAGCTATTGTGCGGACAGGGTTCCGCTCAATTTAACATAAAAGTCGTTTATAATGCAACGTAGTACATTAATAATTCAAAGCAGTGCATCAATGTTGGAATATTCTCCCAACGCAGGTGTACTACTATCCAAGTCAATGAGAATCACATCCGTTATGGATTAATATTTAAGGTTTATTCTTGGTTATTAACCAACTTCTTGGAACTCATGTGGCCATTTTCAAAGATCTTAGGTGCCCAAAACGATCTGCCAGATTAGCACTTTCAATAAGGCGCTTAATTCAAACACACCCCCTCAAAGTAGTAATCGTACATGTTGGGTTGAGGCATGTTGGGTGCCTGGCAAATAGTGCATAAACTATTGCCTACAGTTGTCGCAACTAGCACTTGGAACTAGTTGGACGGTTTGAGTTGTGTTTGGGTGTGGTTTGATTGATTGGTTAAATGAGGTTTGGTTGGGGCATGGAAGACACGGCTATGGTGTCGGGCAAATGTGCATGAATAAAAGTTCTGTTGTGAGGTAGAGCTCTTACTGACTTTATTAATGAAACTTAACAGTATATATAGGTACAAAATGCTTATGGTTACAAATATCATATAACAAAATAATGTGGGTTACTGTGAATGTGGGTTACTCCGTATGTGGGTCATTGTCAGATATATGACCTGACACTTATTGCTATTGTGTATGTAGGTTATTGTCAGCTATATGACCTGACACCTATTGCTCTATTTCGCTTTCCTCATGTCCGCCAGCTATGCATATTCGCTTGACCTGGTAAGTGATACTTTATTAACGACAAATGCATGTGGCTGCGACTGAAGAATTATTATGTCGTATTCTAAATGTTATTGCTTATGAATAAATGCTGCCGTGACTGAACATTCTCCCGGCCGTTGAACAGGTGTTCAACCTTCAGAAATGTTGAACGAAAAACTTCGTGGGGTAGGTTCTGGTGCTGGTTGTTCCGTGCTCTGCTTGGATTCGGGTGTCCGGCGTAGAAATATCCGACGTCGTGGTGTCCATTTGCCGACCGTCCGGCTAAGAGCCCATACAATGCCTAGTAGGATTGACATCGCTAGTGCCACATAGGCAGCTACTTGATGATGTTGAGGAGCGACACGTTGATCCTTCCAGGTAGTCTCCTTTAATTTGACCAACTGGCGTTGCAAAGCGCCCAGTTCCTCCAAGCTGACTTCCTTGGCTGCCGTTCCTTGGAGTGGCTCAGGTGGATCCTTACAGTCAATCTTTGAGATATTGCCCATTCGAACATATGTAGCCTTCGTTTCGCTGACCACAGGGCTGAATGTGCTCACGCTAATCTTTGAATTGCGTGAAGTGCAACCTGGGGCCAATGACAATAAGCCCGTTCCGTTAAGTTCCACTGTAGAAGCGATTCCTTTGCACACCGCTTGAAGTTCTATGAGACTGCGTGTGGCAAACATCCAGCTGTTTCGTTGATGCGTTGCCAGCCACAACAGCTCGGTTCTTGACTGAAAGACCTCACATATAGTCTCAGTTTTGTTATTAAATAACTGAAACTCACACCGATTATCCACGCTGAATGTGGCTTGGTGGTTGAAACATATGTGCTCGTCATTTGGCAGCTCCATACATTGGCTGAGCTCGTCTTTAGTCAAACCCATGAACTGGTCTCTATGGGCATTGACGGCTATGATTTCGGTTCTTAGCCGAAATCGCTGCCAGCTTCCGGCCTTCCATGTTGGGATAGGCATGATGCTGAACACTTCCTGTTGTGTTACAGACACCAGAGGTAACGATATCTTGAAGATGACGTGGTTGCTCGTTGTGGTGCCTTTGGCATGCATCATTTTGTATAGTTGGATAACATTTTCAGACGATACTGGAAGCCGTTGATCCGGTGGGATATATTCCCGCATCTGATCTAGTTGCTCTCTGAGTTGCTTGGGGGATACTAGCATCGGACTGATCGTTCGATGGCGAATGTCAGTTAGCACGTTAGTTATTTCACTCTGCATCCGCTGCATCCCCGTTGCCACCAGCGTTAGCTGAGCTGTCAGAACCATAAACGCTTGCTGCAAGTGGTCGCCTTGGTACTTGCCTCTTTCTTGATTGATTGCACCTATCTGGTACTCTAGCGTTTTGATCCGATTGTTGGTGGCTGAGCTGCCCTTTCTGACTATATTTATCGTAGAGTCCAGAATTGATGTTTGATTTTTCAAGAGCATCATCAATACGTCCTCGTTAGACTTGACGTTGTTTATCATTTTAGACATGTCGTCGGCGTACTTTGAGTTCAGAACGCCAAATAATGAATTCGCCACATTTCCGACTATATCAAGTGGTGCTCTTCGTTGTCGGGAATGATTAATCAACTCATTTCCTGCTTGTAGCTCGTCATATACATGTTGAAAATGTTCATACATAGACTTGCAGGCATTGACGTTTCGCAACTCTGAACATTTGTGTTTTAGTTGTCGCTCTAGTATGGCTTCAAGTCATAATATGCGATTATGTTCCATTCCGAAATTGCCATTCTGGACGTTTTAAGTCATAATATGCAATTATGTTCCATTCCGAAATTGCCATTCTGGACGTGCCGAGCCGTTCGTAGAATATTCCCGGTTGACTTGCAAAAGGAGTTATGTTTACTGATTGTCCCATTGCTAACGGTAGTATGAGTAGCATTGCTAGCACCGTTGGTAAGATAGGACATGACATCTTCTTTTTCTCTTCTGCTACATCCTCACCGGAGCTGTGTGGACGTTTTGTGGCTACTTCTTCCTTTAACGAAGGTGCCAAACGAGTAACTGGTCGTTTGAATATGCCTGATGCCGTCTTGACATCTACTACTCGGACCTGATTGTCTTTGCCCGGATACGTTTTTACTATCCGCCCCGTAGGCCAGCTCATTACCGGCACATTGTCTTCTTTTACTAGGACTAATAGTCCTTCTTTGACATTCTGGGCCATGATATTCCATTTAGTACGCATTTGCAGCTCTTGAAGATATTCCATGGACCACTGGTTCCAGAACGATTGCTAGAGTCTGGATACTAGCTCCCATCTTTTTACCAGAGTTTTTCCGGGTAGGGCAAGATTTGCATCAGGAGGCGCTACTAGAGGTTCACCAATTAAAAAGTGACCTGGAGTGAGCGCTGATGTATCCGTGGGATCAGATGACATCGGAGTGAGGGGCCTTGAATTGAGTATCGCCTCGACTTCAATGATTACTGTGTTGAGTTCTTCAAACGTTAGAGACGATGTGGCTGTGACTGATACCAGTAGCCTTTTCGCTGATTTTACTGCAGCTTCCCATAGGCCGACAAATTATGGTGCTCTAGGCGGAATGAACTTCAACTCCTCCTGCTGCTTACTGCATTGGTTTACGATCTTGGTCTGGGACTGTTCTGTGAAGATTGTTTCTTCTAGCGCCTTTAAGTGGTTGTTGGCATCTACAAAGTTCGTGGCGTTGTCACAATGAATTGTTTGACACTTTCCACGTCGACCCAAGAATCGCTGAAGAGCGGCTAGGAAAGCGTCTGTTGTCAGGTCGCTTACCAATTCAAGATGTACTGCTTTAGTGGTAAAACAGCAGAATACTGCAATGTACACCTTATCTGGTCTTTTTCCACGGATTATATGGTGAATCCAAAAGGGACCGCAGTAATCGACTCCAGAGTTGGAGAATGGACGAGCCTGTGTTACTCGATCCGCAGGCAAATTACCCATGATTTGTTGCATCAATTTGGGTCGTACCCTTGTGCATCTGACACAACTTTGTATGATGCTTCTGGCTATTGTTTTGTCATCAGAATCCAGTATTGTTGTCTGGCTATTGCTCTCAATGATTGCGCTCCGCAATGCATGTTCTCTTCATGCATCTCTCGTAGCAGCATCCTTACAATTTGATCATGGAAGCAAGATCTGATGCTTTGCGGCATATGGCAGATTAGATTCTTCCAATCTCCCTCCGACTCTGATGAGTCCGTCATGTCCTATTATTGGAGACAGCGACATAATTGAACTTCTTTTGTCCACTGTCCTGTGGATGCGCAGTTCTTTATGCTCAGCACTGAATTAAATTTTTTGAATAGTGCTTAAAATCAGTTTCCTAGCATAAGTTAGTTCACCTACACTTATAGTAGTTGTAGGAGATCGGTTTTGCTTGTGACAGAAGCGCAGCATGTAAGCTACAATGCGTTGCAACTTGTGAAAGGAGTTGCCGTGATTGCAACTGTTGATCTTGGCATGTTGGCAAACTCACTTGCTTCACTCGTCGTTCTAGATCGCTGGGAGTGATGCTCGGTACCTTGGACCACTTGTCTCGGGAACCGTGTAGGAATAGCGGTCCGAACAGCCAGAGGTTGTGCCCCGCTTATTTGCTTGCCGCAATCCCTCTTGATGGCACATCAGCTGGGTTATTCGCGGATGACACATGGCGCCACTGAGATTGATGCGACACCGCCTGGATTTTAGCTATCTGATTTGCCACAAACGTGTGGTATGATGATGCGGACGCATTTATCCAGGACAGGACTACAGTTGAATCAGTCCATAAGTATCCAGATGCCTTGTCCTCAGACATGCGCAAATTTTTTCTGACTCTATGGGTCAACTCGGCTCCTAAAACTGCAGCACATAACTCTAGCCGCGGTAACGTTTCCTTAGCTGGCGGCGCAACTCTTGACGTTGAGCACAGCAAACGGACGGATACTTGATTATTTTTGTATGTGGCTCGCACATACACTGCTGCTCCATATGCTCGTTCTGAAGCATCGACAAATGTGTGCAATTCTTGTGTGACGGGCATCTGTCCTTCGAAGATGTGTCTTAGAATTTGCATGTCGTTTAGCGCTTGTAAGTCAGCGCGGTAATTTTTCCAATTCACCTGAAGGTGATGAGGAATCTTGTCGTCCCAGCCCATCTTTAATTCCCACCGGGTCTGCATAAAAATCTTTGCCTTGACCACCACAGGGGCAAAAAATCCTAGTGGATCGAATATTTTCGATGATTCCGAACTGACCACTCTTTTGGTGATGGTGGACGCTTCGCTTGTTTAAGATCGTCCACATAACTGATCCCTTTGTGGCATCCAAAGCAAACCCAAAGTCTTAACTTAACTATATTGTTGGAGTGTTTCGTCTAACTTGATGTTAGAGTCGAAATCCGCTTTGGGAATTTGGCTTAATACCTCTGAGTTATTGGAGCAACATTTTCGGAGCTTGAATCCGGAAGGCAGCAGTATTTTGTTTAATTCTTGTTGAATTTGTACGGCCTCTGGGATACTGTCTGCTCCTGTGAGACAGTCACGTAAAAATCATGTTTAAGTACGGATGATCCAAATGGTAGATGATTCTTGGCCTTCTCGGACAGATAATCCAAGCATTTAGTAGCCAGGATTGGCGCTGATGTTGTACCATATGTGAAAGTTTTAAGTCTATAAGCATCCACACTTGCCGATACATTTTTTCTATGTCTGCAGTAAACATATCTGTGAGTGCGGAATCGTAGTAAAATTGCAAACAATTCGCTCTGCACAGTGGGTCCAGCGTACAATATATCATTCAATGATTTATTGCTTGTCGTTTTACAGGATGCATCAAAAACTACCCGCAGTTTTGTGGTACTGCTTTTGGGTTTCAATACACAGTGATGCGGAATGAAGTAGTGATCTGAGGGTATGTGTGTGGGTGGTACCAGCTTCATGTGTCCAAGACGTTCATATTCTTCCATGAAGTCTACATATGCTTTCCAGACTTCTGGTGGCGTTCGTCGCTCTAATGCTACAAATCTGTTGGTTGCTATTTTTTGAGACACCCCAGGGCTGAAGTTCCTTCAGAAAATGAAAGTTTCACAATGAATTTTCCATCTATTGCAACCTGTAGATTCGCTACGAAATGAGATTCGCAATGAGCTTCTATTGGAGATCGAGCCTTTTCTTTGGTGTCTAGATTTTCTAGTGTCCAAAATCGCTCTATTAGCGTATCCACCTCCTCTTCTGTGGTTGCCGTTGCAGCCACAATCCATCCAAGCTTTGTATTTTGAAGAATTGGGCCTTCCGGCTTCATCAGCATCTGATTTGGTAGAAACAAAGAATAATAATGCTCTGCGACGATAAGCCAATTTTTCCTGGTTTGTCAAAGTTTGGATCAGCCAGAGTGACGTTGTTTGGGACTCGTAGTTGTGAGGCAATTAATTCATGAGCTGGTTGATCAGCTATGATATGCAGCAGCATAAAGGCTGGTTTTGTTGAGCAAAATTATTAAGCATCGACTTCATGAGAACGTTTGCTCTAGCTCGACTGGTTTTTGGGTTGCCTCCAATGCCCTCGATGCGTAATAATGCACCGTGGAGCTTTAATGAAAGCTTGGAGGCCATTCGTTCAGAGATCACATTAATTTGTGATCCTGAGTCTAGCAAGGCTCGAAATGTGGCCCATTGACCATTGCTTGCTTTGACCAATACCTTGACTGTGGCGGAAATAATCGCTTTTGTATAGCCAATGAGTCCGTTTGCAAAAAGGACAATTTGGTTGCCTTCCAGCGCTGGTAGAAGTGCATGATGGGCCCTTCTGCTCCGTTCTCAGTTGTTGACTGTGTTTTCCTGTTCCCAGCACTCGGCTTCGCTGGTCCAGGAGGCTTAGCATTGTATCAAGACCTTGGAGTTCTCGTGATCCGTCTAACGATTGTTCGTAGGTGATTATGATTGTATCCCAGCTGGATATATCAATGCCTAGTCCCTTTAATGATGCTAGAGACTCGATTGTTGTGATGTACAACTCTTTTAATGACTTTGGATCGTCACTGTTTGTATGATGTTGCAGGAGACGATTGAGAAACGTATCTGCTACATGGCTGGGATTGTTGTATGCGTCAACCAATATTTCCCATGCGCTCATGTAATTTTCTTTTTTAAGATCAATATGCCTTATTAATCTTTCTGCCTCTCCAGTTACGGTGGTTTTAAGGTACCACATCTTCCTGACTGTGGGCATGTTGGTATCGTGAACCATGCATTTGAATAAGTCAAACAACTGAGTCCATTTGAGTAAATCCCCATTGAATTTTGGGATGCTGACTCTGGGCAAATGTACATCTTTATTGTTTGATGCACTTGTTTGCGCCCCCAAGACTCTTTGAACTTCTTCTTCTAGTCGGAGGAACGACTGCATGTCCTATCCTTCTTTGACTGGGTCTTCGTATTCTTCGTGAAGCGCAAAGTGGACATTCTGATATTGGGACCATAATGAGGTTATCGAATCCCTTGTTATGGCCCTTCCGGTTTCGGAAAATTCATTCAGGGCACGTTTGATTGATTCAGCAATCGCCCTTTATCGCCGACAAGCTAATATCAGCTTGCTTGCAGGTTGCGTAAAGCTTGCAACGTCTGCATTTTTCAAAGCATTGATTGAGGTTGCACTTCCGGGGGCATTGCTCGAGGTTTGAGCCATTGCATCGGTTATTATCGTTCTATATTTGTCGTATGACTCACGACAGTCTACGTAGAACTTAAAATATTCTGCGGTTCTATATTCCGCTGGAATATTTTTGTCATTATCCGCAAATCGATTCCATGCTTCATCGATTGCGGCCAACTTTGATTTATAATACGTTGGATTTTGCTTTCCGCAGAGTCTTTTTTAAAATTGCGGATCAGCTTCGATATTTCTTGACTGATTTCTTCCTGCAAATCTAACGCCTCTGTGACTGCTTGCTCCTCCTTTCTAGACATATTGAAAATTGTTCTTGTTCCTGACCGTTGGGAGTATTTTATTTGCTTTGACAGCTGGATATGCTCCTATTCGCAACCGTGATGTGGTCGAAGGAAAACAAAAAATGTTCAATAGACTTAGGGGATTTTTAGAATTTGGAGTTTCTAAAAAAAGATTTTAGTCAAAGTTGTCGGAAAATCCCAAGAGTTACGGATTTTTCCTTTGATGATAAAAATGTCGGAACATCCCAAGAGTTAGGGATTTTTCCTTTTGATGATAAAAAATCGAAAAATCCCAAGAGTTACGGATATTTCCTTTTGTTGATAAAATGTCGGAAAATCCCAAGAGTTAGGGATATTTTTCCTTTTGTTGTTAAAAATGTCGGAAAATCCCAAGAGTTACGGATATTTCCTTTTGTTGTTAAAAGCCACCTATAAGCCTTTCAGAAAACTGGCGACGAGGATCAAAAACAAATATTCTGCAACCAAAACCAGCCATACATTCGTCAAAAACAAGAAATCCATTCGGAACCATAGTAAGCTGTTCTTATATAATTACAGTCCGGAAATTTTTAATTCACATGATCCCACACACGTGGCTGAACGCAAAAAGTAGCATAAAAACATAATAGGAAAGCTTTCATCGGAACACCTGCAGGCCGTAAAGAGGAGGAACCAAGAGTTGACAATTTTCTAGTAATTCAACCAAGACAAGAAATTCTGCTGACATTTTTTTTTTTTTTTCGAGAAATTAAGATTAAATAAGAAACGAAAAAAAAAACTAACTGTTAAATTTAAGAAACTCAAAGAAAAGAAATTTATAATGAATGAAAATAGCTTAGCTGCATTTAACTCAACCATGAATTGCATAAAATTAATACAAAATTTTGATGGTACTGATACGAATCAATTGCCAGATTTATTATCACAAATCGACATTGTCATCCGTACTTTTGATATTTTCGACACAACTACAAAAAAAAATTGTGTTTGGATTTATAAAAAATAAGTTCGTAGGCTTATGCAGACCAGTGCTCCATAGGCATGGAGACATAACCGAGTGGGAAAGTTTTAAACAGGCAATCTTGAATAACTTCGGTGAAAAGGAAACAAGCGATGTCTTAATGGATATGTTAAAATTGTGCCGAGTAGAATCAACAATAGAAGAATACTATAATAAAATAAATGAAATTTCTAATAGGGTACACAATCGGATACTAATCCATAACGACAAAACGTACACAACATTAGAAGTAAATAGAATTGCACTTCGCGTTTTTAAAGATAACTTGCCGGAACCTACAAAAACACTAATATTCGCAAGAAATTCACAATCGGTAGATGAGGCCTATAAAATCATTGAAGATGCTCGGCATCAAAGCTATACATTATACGGGCCAATTCGAAAGAATAATAAGTACAATAGATCAAACTTCAGAACTAGTAATGATAACAGAAACGTAAACGAACCAATTTCTACACAACGTAGCTCAGATGAAGTGAATAGGGACAAACTAAACCACATCGTTCAATATGAGAATCAAGGTACTAAAGGTACATTTAGGGTAAATAGTAGAAGGCATTCGAATTACAATCCGGCCTTTAATTGTGCTCGAGTATTGACTAATAGTCGAAATATGCAAACCCCAGAGCAAAACAGAAGTAGTTTCGAGCCAATGGATATAAACCAATCAAGCCTAACTTTTCGGATAGGGGATCCAGACGAATATCATATATAGAAGTTCAGGGAAAAAAGAGACCATTATTATTTATTATCGACACTGGAGCAGAATTCAGTGTAATAAATAAGAATTTATATCACCCTAAGTGGAAAACAGATATCGACATAGATGTGAAAGCAATAGGAAACAAAATTAAAATAGAACAACTATGCAGATTTCCATGTTTTCAAGAATTTCAAGCCGATGGCTATATCTGCGAATTTCTATAGTACAATTTCCATAACTCCTTCGATGGACTAATTGGCTGTAACATACTCCATGACATGAATGCAGTCATTGATTAACCAAAAAAAAAAAAAATTAAAAGTCAATGATGTTTATCTAGATCTTTTTATAAAGGTAAACCACTTCGACCTAAACATAAATAACTTAATTCCCACAAATTCAATCAGCCCACAGGCCAAATCTCTAATAAATGAGGTCATAAATAAATTCGAAGGTATTTTTTATAAAGAAGGACTAGACTTAAGTTTCACAAATAAAGTCAAACACAGAATCATTACAAAGAACGACCTTCCAATATATTCAAAAACATATAAATACCCAGAAATTCACAAAGACGAAGTTAACAAGCGAATAAAAGAAATGTTAGACCAAGGTATTATAAGACACTCTAAAAGCCCATACAATAGTCCTTTGTGGGCGGTTCAAAAGAAAATGGACCAGTCGAATAAGCAAAAGTGGCGGCTCGTCGTAGATTACCGTAAACTAAATAAAGAAATCATCGAAGATCGATTCCCGATCCCAAATATAGATGAGATTTTCGACAAGTTGGGTGACTGCAAAGTTTTTTCAACTCTAGATCTGGCAAAAGCACAACAAAGACGTACACAAAACAGCATTTTCAACAACCGATGGAAATTACGAGTTCCTTCGTATGCCATTCGGGCTACGTAACGCACCCTCAACGTTCCAAAGGCTAATGAACGAAGTTCATATTCCTGTATAGTGTCCCTATACCGGACAATTTTGTATCGTTTACATGGATGACATCCTTATATTTTCAAAAAATATAGAAGAACACGTCAACCATCTAAGCTGTATTTTCAACTGCCTATCTAAAGCAAATTTAAAACTCCAATCCGACAAATGTGCGTTTGTCAGAGAGGAAATCGAATTTCTCGGCCACACTATTAACCCAGAAGGCCTTAAGCCAAGTACAAAGAAAGTCGACGCTATCAACAAGATAAAATTACCAACAAATCAGAAACAAATTAAGAGTTTCTTAGGAATCACAGGTTATTTAAGGCGCTACATAAAAGACTACTCCAAAATTGCTCAGCCCTTAATAAAATGCTTAAAGAAAAATTTCAAAATAAACACTCATGATCAAGACTACATAGAAGCTTTTCAAAAACTTAAAATCCTAATAACAAGCGATCCAATAATAGTATACACAGATTTTAATAAACAATTTACAATAGTTACAGATGCAAGTAACTACGCATTAGGCGCCGTACTCATGCAAGATAATAAAGTAATTTCTTATGCTAGCCGTGCGCTTAAAACTCACGAGCAGTACTATAGAGAAAGAACTCCTTGCCATCTATTGGTCAACAAAATACTTTAAATATTATATTTACGGAAGAAGGTTTATTATTAAAACCGATCATAGGCCTCTAGTTTGGCTTAATAATCCGAAGGAACCTAACCTAAAGCTACAACGTTGGAAAGTGCAATTAAACGAGTTCGATTTCGACATTACATTTATAAAAGGCAAAGAAAACGTTTTAGCAGACGGACTTAGCAGAATCGTCGAAACATCAACAGAAGAGGATGACAGAAACGTTCAAATGAAATTGGATATAAATAACTTTGATATATTTATGCTAGAGAACAATAACAATTCATCAGAAGTTAAACCTAAGACAAAATTTGAAAATGAAGATTTTTCCAACGATTTAATCCATATATTTGCCAAAGAAACTGATGATTTAGGTACAGTCCACAGTGCGGACTCAGATGACCTTAATTTCATTAGTATTACAACTAATTGTCTAAACGTGTTTAAAATCGAATTAAAGAGGCAGAAAACGATTCAAGTACTTTCAAAATCTTGCAAAATAATCACAGAGGCATTAATGAAATTTTTAAATCTATACGAGAAAAATATTATTACCCAAAAATGCAAAAAGTTATTCAAACTTATATTAATAATTGTACAATTTGCATTTAGCCATATTACAGAAACACCAGATAAAATAAACGATATAATTCATATAGATATCTGGTATCCTAAAAAAAATATAATGTACGTCACAACCATTGACAAAATGTCTAAATATGCAACCGCTCAATATATTAAAGATAGATCCTGGATCTCTCTGCTTAACGCAATTAAATTAAGAATTCAATATTTAGGAAAACCAAAGAAGATTATAACTGATAACGAATTTGACACTGTTGTAATAAAGCAATTCCTCTTGGAAAACCACATTGAGGTGCACTTCACCACTCCGTATAAGAAAACTGGAAACTCTGACGTAGAAAGACTACATTTGACCCTCAATGAACATATGCGACTGTATAACGCCGATCCAAACAATACTGACACCGTTCAAGAAAATGTTTTTAAAGCAGTTGTTTGTTATAATAACACAATTCATTCAACAATAAATACTAGACCAATAGATTTATTTAATCATATTCTTTGTCATGAAGATATTTCCAAACTATCGGAAAAGCTTCTAAAAAATAAACAGACATTAAATATAAAACAAGATAACATAGACGATCCAAACTTTGCAAATATATATGTTAAAAATAATCAAGTAGGAAAATCTAACCCAAAATACAAAGAAATAAGTAACTACGAGGAAGCTGGTAACTACATGATTAATAATAAAGATCAAACAAAAAAAATCTATAAGGATCAAGTAAAAAGAAAATATAAATACCAAAATCAAGATAAAAAAAAAAAAAAAATCGGAATATTGCCGTACCTCTATTATATTTACAAAATTATATTAATAATTCCAACAACATTGTCGAAACTTATGCGGGGGGAGTCATGTATACCCACACATACCCTCACTTATTACAATAAGGTCATTGTTATTATGCATATACATGGCACTAAGCTCTTCTTGAAGCTTTTAACTCCAAAAAAATACTTAGCTTTAATCAATTGATAAGAACGCCTAGAACTCTGCGCACGTAATAAAGTAAATCCTCATTCATAAAGTCGTTTTACTAGACTGACAAGTCTATGTAGGCGTTTCGGGAAGGAATCATCATATTTATCCTTCAGACGACAACGAAGTCGTAACTGAAGGCTCCGCTCGACCGTTTTTGGGACACAGAAGTCTCGATCTGAACGCGGCGAACGGCAACCCATCTCAACGGACGCAGAGGTCTCGGATCGGAAGGCACCTATAAGCCTTTCACAAAACTATATTAGATCCCCAGTTACATCCACGAGGCCGAATAGGACATCTCTAGTCTTATTGAAGAATAACCCAAACTTCTTCGTACCTTTTAAGTACCGTAGTATACGGTTCGACGCCTTCCAGTGCTCGGCTGAGTTGTTGGGGTTGAACTAACGCAGAATAATCACTGCGAACGCGATGTCAAGTCACGTAGAAGCTGCAAGGAACATAAGAGAACCAATTAAGCTTTGATAAGGATACCGTTTCATTTTTTTCTGGTCTGGGTTCTTCGGGCTTGAATTTGCCTTAATCGGCGTTATGGCCCATTCCGTATTTTCGAAGAATGATATGGACGTATTTTTCTTGATTCATGAAAACTGTATGCTTTCAAGTATCCTGCTTGAATTCGATGCCAAAGCATGTGTTTACTGGTCCAAAATCTTTCATCTTGAATTATGCTCCCAAGTGCGTTTTGGTTTCTTGAAACTAATTAGGATGATTCGACGCCAACAGTAAATCATCACGTATATAGTGACCAGTAGATATTTGCCATCTCATTTCTTGACGACTAGGCTTATATCTTGCTCAGTTGGGCTAAGCCCGATTTCCTTAAGCTTCTCGGTAAGCTTGCAATACAAACAAAAACCGTCCGTAAATATCCTTTCCAAAAACATGCTGCCCTTCTGAATTCGGCCGATGCTACCTCCTGTTTTAATACAATTTTAGCACCTGATTTCAGTTTTTCCATAATCTCGCTAAAACTCTCAGGTATGTCCATAAATACCTGCTACTGAAGCTTCCCGTAAAATAGGCTGTGACGACGTCCATTTGAATTCTGCTGATAATGCTGCCAATAGTTGCTCCTACGTGAATCCCACTACTGGTGAATAAGGTTCAAAATAATCTTCTCCAAGTCTCTGTGCATATCCCTTGCTACTGGTGAATAAGGTTCAAAATAATCTTCTCCAAGTCTCTGTGCATATCCCTTGGTAACCAGACGAGCTTTCTTTTTCCCTAAAGAGCTTCCGTCATCCTTCGTTTGGAACACCAGCTTGTTTCCAATAATTTTTCGAATATTCGGGCGTTCTGTTACCTCCTACGTTTTTTTTTTAAACTTGGTCCATAAACTCATCTTCCACTGCTCGTTTCTAATTTACTGCATCTTTATTTGGATGTTTTCTCCAGTGTTAATGGATCGCCTATTGCTGCAATTTCGCACTCATTGCAGGATCATTGTTTCGCATTTCCTCGACCTGTTTCTGCTGATGAACTTTTCGTGGCCTGCCACGCTGTCCGTTTCTGCAATTTTGGGCGGCCTTCTCTACGACAGGATTCTCTTCATCGGCATTGATGCTGCTTGAGGATTCAACTTGTTCTTCCGCTGTAATGTTTGTCATCTGTATGCCAAATTCGCCCTTAGGTTCGTTCTCGTATAATTAGCAACATAACCTACGAGCCCCGACCACTATTAATTCGTACGGCACGCTTTTTTACTCGTATATAATGTTTAGCAACCGATATTGTCAATAATAAGGTATACCACACATAAAAATGATTTTTTATAGTATAATGACTTTATTCTCTTAAGTTTAAAACAAAAAAAATTGTATTGTACTTAATCAACAATAACAATAATATTTATTTTTTTTAATGTGTCATTAAACTGCTAACATAAATGCGACCACTATTAACTCGTACGGGGCCAAAAGCTTAGCTTAGAATTAAAAGAAGATCAAAACAAAAGGAAACTGTGAAACATAATCACTATCTAGTCTTCTGCTGGAAACAGTTTAACAAAGCCGAATGCATAAAATTTGCGATTGCTGAAAATTACTCACAGTTTAGCTACGATGGCACGTGGAAAGCCGATTTGCAAGGAAATAAGAATTTTAGTTCTTGATAATTACAAAAATGGGAAAACTTTTGGTGAAATTGCCAAGCAATTTAATCTGGCTAAGTCGTCCGTTCAGGGAATAATTAAAAATTTTAAGGAAAATGGCAATATTGAAAATAATATCGGAAAAAGAGGACGAAAATCGGCAATAACAGCTCGTGACAAAAGGGCCCTGGCGGCAATTGTAAAGGTTGATCGTCGTCAAAATTTACGATATATAGCATCTGAGTGGTCTGATAAAATCGGAAAAGGTGTTAAGCGTGAGTGTACGCGCCTGAAGTTGCGTGAAATCGGATATAAGTTCTATAAGGTATATGTTGTGATTGACTATGTTACATAATTAATAGATTAACTTACTCTTAGGCCAATGAAAAACCATTGCTTACGCTTCGTCAAAAGAAGAAACGTTTACAAAGGTCACGTGAACGGATGTCTTGGACTCAAAGGCAATGTAAAACTATCATATTTAGCGATTAAGCTAAATTTGATGTTAATGTCGGCGATGCGCGAAGGAGAGTCATCCGTAATAAAACTGAAGCCTAGCATAAAGACTGCCTTAAAAGAACAGTTAAGTTCCCAGCCAGCATTATGGTGTGGGGTTGTATGTCTGCCAAAGGAGTTGGCCAACTGCACTTTATTGATGGGATGGTCAACGCAGAAAAATATGTTAACATACTAGAAGAAAGCTTTCTGCCATCAATACCAAAGCTGGCTGACTGTGGCGAATACATATTTCAGCAGGATGGAGCATCATCTCATACAGCCAAACGAACCAAATCATGGTTGCAGAATAAGAACATTGAGGTCTTAGATTGGCCATCAAATAGTCCGGACATAAGTCCTATCGAGAATATATGGGGAATAATGAAAAGAAAACTAAAAAATTAGCCTCAAAGAACCCTGTCGTAATAATATACATTCTCCTGATCGCGACTCAAACTTGCCTTTATTTGTGCCTTTTATTAATGCATACGCCTTTGTCCCAAAAGTGCGCAAATAAACAATAGTGTTAATTTTACCTGTCCAATAGGTATATGGTAACTCTCCAAATAGCGCCTTCGTTGGGCACCTGTTCCGTAGATAGCAAGCTGTGGTTATAGCTTCTGCCCAGAAGGACGGCGGAGCCCCTTTTGTTTTATCATGCACCTGGCCATTTCTATCAGTGTGCGGTTCTGTTTCTCTGCCACGCCGGTCCACACACGTCACTGTGCACAATTTATAGAGTTTTGTCCGATCTCTTTTCCGTATAACTTTTGTATGTCGTAGCCGTTTGCTTTTCACTGATGCAAATTTCACACTGAGAAAGTTTGCCATTTTCTTTTATGTTAATTCCATGAACTTTTCCGCATATCGCCATTTTCTTCAAATCTTTTTCGTTTACATGGCCCAACCGACGATGCCATGTTTCTATTTCGCTTTGTTCTTCGTTTACCTTGTTTGCTTCATTTTTTCCGGTATTCAAATAATACAAATTCCCGTATTTCTTTGCTCAAATCCAAACTTAATTTTAATCTTTCATAATTATAGCTTTATCTTTACGAAAACGCACTTCGTAACCTTTTCCGGTTATTTTCGAAACAGAATCTAAGTTCTGGGGAAGGTCAGACACAAACAAATTCTTTAAGAGTAATTTGCTTATGCAATTTAATGTTTATACAACTCTAGTTATTTCGTTTAACAAATTCTTATTAGAACTCAAATGTGCCGAACAAACGCTGTCCAGATATCACATATCACTACCTCCTTCGGATATTTATGCGTTTTCTATACGTTCATTGTCATCTCCTTTTGGTACCGATTTCCGTTTTCGCGTTCATCGCCTTTCGCGCTAACATTTTCTTTTGGTTTCATTCTGCAATTTCGCTCTATATGTCCAACTTTGTTACACACTAAGCATTTTCTTCCCTCCTTTTAAGCTTTGCTCTCCTTCCTATTCCGATTCCCTATCGGATTGCGTACAAAGAACTCTGTTCTTTACTTTCACTTTTTGTCTTTCTTGCCTCCGATTCTTCTAATATTTTTTCACGAAGTACCTCAGGACTTGGTAGATCGTCTCGATCGTCTCAATCGCTCATCTAAAAGTCTCATACGAATCCGGCAAACCATATGGTAGTAAAATCGCAAGCAAATCGTCTCCTAATGTTACTCCGATTTTCTTAAGCATTCAAAGTTGAAAAATATTTCCGTTTTTGCAACACACAACAAAAGTGCAATGGGTTGACTTTCAGGTAATATTACACAAAAACAATACAACCAATCTGAATGATTTTGGTTTTGATTAAATGATAGAAACTTTCATAAACTGTACAAAAAATGACTCTTTTGATTCGGCTTGTACAGGTAAATCGCTTCCTACCATGTGTGAATTTTTAACACCTTTTTTTGCATAAAGTAGTCTATAACTTCTGAAGCCCACCAAAGCCTACTACTACACTATGTCTTTCAGTTGCGTCAATCTTTCCTGAACCAGAATACGTTTAGAAAGTCTGCGCTGAGCTGCGACTCCACCTTTGGTAGCAAATCTAGTGAAACAACTCAGGGTCAAAAAACACGAAATATGGGAGAAAACGCTTCAGGGGTACCCGCAGCGCGCAAAGGCATTTGACTGATTTTAGGACGCGAAAGGTTGAGGAATTAAATGTTTATAGTAAAGAAATGCTTGAGCATTTATAATATTCTCTCATTATAGGTTTATTGATAGTCAAAATTATGGAAAAATTATCAAAAAAATCGAAATTATAGTAAAAAAATTTGTAAAATATTTTATTTTTATTTTTCAAAATTTTTTTTTTGATCAAGTCAATAAAACTAAAGCTACAAAATTAAATACTTTTTTTAATCCTTTTTATGAGAAAATTCGATTTTTTTGTTTTAATACCTTGTAAATCGGCGAATGGTCAGGCGTGGCAAATTGTCCACTGGATATATCAATTTTACAGCAATTCACTGTGAAATTATTGAATTATCTTATTTGGCTCAAAAGTTATGTTTTTTTCGCAACGCTAAATGAAAAAAGGCGCTACTGTGCGTCGTCGCCCTCACTCATTCGCGGCAATACAACTCTTTTTAACAGGCTGACCTTTCTCACCGGTCCTTTTGATTGGAATGTAGATTGCAATTTTAACCAATACTCTCTAGATGTGATACAATCCTCGATTAGACTTAACTCAGATGTTCTTATAGATAAAAGTATACCTGCTCGAGCTTTCTTGTCTTTTATGGACCATTCATGAAATTAAAACAGAAATTCAGGAATAATAAAAAACGGCTATATCTCAACTTTGATGAAAATATGATGAAAACTGACAAACAAAAATTTTTTTTCTAAAAATTTTCCTATTGTTCCTATGCCAGCTATATGATCGTCCGATCCGTCTCGTTCCGACATATGTACGAGTGAGAGTATATAGAAGACTAACTACAAAGTTTCATTCAGATAGCTTAAAAACTGAGGGACTATTTTGCGTAGAAACGGACAGACGGGCATGGCTATATCGACTCGGCTGTTGATCCTGATCAAGAATATATATACTTTATAGGGTCGTAGATATCTCCTTTACTGCGTAGTATTTACAAATGTTCTTGGCTTTATTTCCCAATGCCATTGTTATGCCAAGTAATACTTGAAAGTGTAAAAAAAAATTTTCTCTAAACGCGTTTCAAAAAGGGCTGCTGTGGGCTTTTCGTAAGTATTCTTATTAGTACAGTTTTAATTATTCTAAACCTTCCATAAAAGACTGCGCTGCTGCAAAGGGCAGCGGAAGAGCGTCGGCAATATATATTACTTATATATATTTATTTTATATATTTTAATATATATTTTTGCTAATATATAAGTAAAGGGGCGTTGTGCATGCATATGGTTATGTCGTTCATACATTCATATGTGGCTGTAGCTGGGCAGCATAAGAATGCTGACCAACCGTTTAAACCTTATGCGCACAAGTGGCTGATCATATTGAACAAGAACTAAAGTCAAGTGTTTCTGTATTTATTGCATTTACAATGTTTAGTTTATACTTACGTTACAGTGATCATTGACTATAAACAACTGCATATACTACAGACCCCTTTAACACTACTGGCTTCTACGGGATAGGCATGCTGGTAGAGGCAATGAAATAATTAATTAAAACATTGTAAAGGGTTTCTATTACGATCTAGATTTTGGTTTCTTATAAAATATAAATATAGAGTACATGCTAAGACTTGTCAGATTTTAAACATAAATGGATAATTTTTAAATGTGTGGTAATTTGTGTAATTTAAATTAAGTTCTTGTTAGCATTAAGATCAAGTTTCAAATGACACGGAAACATGTGGTTGTGAAAAAAAGAAAAGATCGAAAATTCGCTTTTAAACAAAAAAAAAAAAAACAATTTAACTTGCGTTGTTACTTCGCCACATCTCTGTCCGCTGTCTCATTCATTTATGTTTTTGTTTTTTTTTTTTTTATCGTGCGGGTCCCACGCCCACCTCCCGCCCAACCGACCGAGGGGCGCAGCCTTGTGACGTACGGCACGAAACGCGTGCTAGATAGACGCGAGAGAAGAAAAAATATAATAGAACGAGGACAAATTAAGATACAATACAGGATAGTAGAACAAGCAATACAGTTTTTAGTTTTTAAAGGCTTTCAATGCCTTCAATACTACTAAATAGACGATTGTAATCAGTACATAAAACCCTAAAGGGCTCATGTACTTCAAACCCACGCCTACAGTGGTTAACTACTAGTGGTATAAAAGTTCTAGATGAAAGACGGAGAACATGGATATTGAGCTGGCCTAGAAGGTAGGGGCTCTCCACATCACCGTGAATAATTTTATGTAAAAAGACGACGCCAAGCATCGTCCTACGGTTAGCTAAAGAAGGTAGATTAAGTAGGAGAAGTCTCCTAACGTAAGACGGTAATCTAAGGTTGGCATCCCAGGGTAGGCCACGGAGGGCGAAAAGCAAAAAGTTCTTTTGGACAGATTCAATGCGGCTACTATGGACTCCAAATTGAGGACTCTAGACACACGAACCATAGTCCAATATAGGGCGAACTAACGAAGTAAAAAGAGTCTTCGTTTTATAAGGAGAATCAAATTCCTTCGCCCACCTTTTAATGAATCCCAGCATGCCTCTGGCTTTCTTATCCATACAAGAAATGTGTTCAGAGAACGAAAGTTTAGGATCCAGGCGAACACCCAGATCATCAACGATAATAATTCTTTCCAAAGAGCAATCGTTAAGCATATAGGTGGCAAGCAGGGGAGTGACACGTGAAAATGTCATCAGTTTGCATTTTTAGCTGTTACGATGTAAATCGTTAGCATGACACCATGCTTGGAAGTTATCAAGATCCGATTGTAGCTCTGATTGGCACGAACTGTTCCTATACTGCAAGCAAAGTTTAACGGCAAATCATTGATAAACAATGTAAATAGTAGTGGTCCAAGGTGGCCACCCTGTGGGACGCCAGATGTGACCCTGAGGCTATTGGATAGAATGTTTCTGAACAGAACCTTTTGGGTCCTGTCACTTAGATAACTCGAAATCCACCTAAGAAGATCACTAGGAAACCCCATTGAATGAAGTTTCCTAAACAAAAGAGAATGATTAACCGAGGCGAAGACTTTACTAAAGTCCGTGTAAATAACATCGGTTTGAAGGTTTTGTTGGAAGCCCCTAATAACGAAAGAGATAAGTTCCAGAAGATTGGTCGTGGTTGATCTTCGCCTCATAAAACCATGCTGGCATGGAGAGATGACGGATCTGCATAGATGTTCCAAGTGAGGGGTGATTACATTCTCGAAAAGTTTGGGGATAGCCGATAACTTAGACATACCCCTATAGTTACTGGCATTCGATTTGCTACTTTTTTTGTGGAGAAATGATTCCCTCCAAATAAAGGGAAATTCTAAAGATAAGGTAGACAATTTAAGAAGGGGGTTACACAGCGCCTCGGAGCAATACCTAAGCACAGAGCCCGGTATTCCATCGGGACCTGGAGAATAAAGTGAGCTTTCGTGAGAATAAGTAAGCTTTCGTTTAAAATAGGACTGAATATTAAAGACGAACTGGGCATAGCTGCAGAAAATGTATGATCTGAAGATGTTGAGGGCGAATATGTCGTTTTGAAAAACTCAGCAAAGAGATTAGCAATTGCTTGATCAGAATTTACTGTAGTATTCTTAAATGACAGCGAGGGAGGGTATAACGTGGGTTTACGTTTAGAGTTAACAAAGTTATAAAACTGTTTAGGGTCCTGCGTGAACTGGACCTTACAACGAGTCAAATAATTTTTATAACACTGAGCGTTAAGCACGGTAAAGTTAGATCGAGCACTAAGATAAGATGAGAAAGCCGTTTTTGAACCAGTGAATTTATTTTTGTTATAAAGCCAAAAAAAATGTCAACGGCGGATGCCATGTGCGAGCTCGTGTAAAAATTCGACCAATCAAATTCTGTTATTAAAGTATTTAGCCTCTGATAGTCAGTCTTTCGGAAACAGCGGACTTTGTTTAATCTACTACCAGATGTTGTTGCTAAAGCTGTCCCAGTGTCGATAGTCACATCGAAAGTTGGATGATAAGGATCTGCAGGTTGCGTCATTGGAGGAACTCTAATAAGGTTTCCGCCTGCAGGATCGAAGACATAGCATAGATCCATTAAGCGGTTTAAAGAATTAAAGATATGCTTAACTTGAGATAATGATAAATCAAGCAAGCCATTTATGAGGTCATGCTGTGCCGCAGTGTGAAGGACGTTAGACACACCATCAGAAGACCAGTGAGCTCTGGGTATGTTGAAGTCACCCAAAGCCACTAATTGGTCCCTATCAGAAAGCCTATTGGAAACTGCCCGAATTGCCGAAAGCTGTTTCCAATAAATTGGTTCTTCCGAAGATGGAGGGATGTAAGGGCAGGTTACATAAATGCAACTACCTGTGAATGATAGTTTAACGCAGATAAATTGGATGTCCAAGAAGTCATTAGATACCACCCGTTCCGAGATGAGGCAGGAGTCAACGGCAATTAAAACTCCGCCACCACGCTGGAGAAGACGGTCTAATCTGTTAATAGTGTACTTACATGGAAGAATTTCGGAGGAGAGGATCTCCGGCTTCAACCAGGTTTCTGTAAATACAATCACCTGGGATGCGAAAGAAAGGCTATCTAAATATAATCTAGAGAGCTTACTGCGTAAGCCCCTAGTATTTTAATAGGAAAGTAGTAGGGAAGAGGTTAGTTTTTTGGGACAGAAGGTACTGCAGTGGACACTGAGGGTTGTGACGGCTTGGGCAGTTGAACTCCCGCAGGCCGATTTCTCTTCTTCCGTGCCTCGTACTCCTTGACTACAACGCACTCGGGCCAGAAGTCACCCGAGCAAATAGTGTCAAAGAGCTGGAATGAGACATTTATCTTAAATGACGAAATGTCTCTGGCATACGAAAATTTGAATTTTTCCACCTTGATATTGCCAGCTTGGGTTTTGCCTTGAATATAGGCTAGAATATCTTCCGATAACAGATCAGGGGCAAGCCTCGAAACAAATATAGTTTTCGAAGGTGGGACTGCTGTTAGGGTCTTATGTAACGAATTGTTACCAACAACGGCCGGTATTCCGGGCAATGTTAGACCCTGGGTAGAATTTTTCTACGGTGATTTGCGGAGCCAAAGAATTGGGCTGCACATCAGACACAACGCGGATGACGCGGAAATTGCTGGCTGTGCGGCTTCCAACACCTCAACGACCGATTCGGTTACCGAATCTTTGATCGTTCCTGATCTCAGAACCATTGGAACGGGGACCAGGAGCTGTGGCGACGGAGAGTGGAAGGAAATCCGTTGCTAGCAGCGTATTTTTTGCGTTTCGGCGACTCATTTAATAGCTTCATACTATTAAATTGAGCGTCCAGCGCGAGAACAGGTCATTCGCCTTGCGAAAAGTGGCCATGATCTCAGAAAATCCACTCCTGTTCTAACGCATGAAGGATGATATTTCCTTCTCAACCGGTCGACAGGCCTCACAGCAATAACGCAGGCCCTTTTTGCTGGACACTGCGTCAGCCATTCGACCCGTCATCTCAATGCACTTAGCGTGCACAACTGCCTCGCAAAGCCAGCAATGGAAACTGGGCTGGTCTGTTTGTTATTATTTTTTCCCATATATTTCTTCTTTATGCATTTATGTTGTGTACAGTGGAACTTGACAGTATAGTTATTGCGGTAGCTGGCATTTATCTGAGACGCTATTTATCCCCGTCCATTTGCGGTTTATATTGATGCACTACGGTCACTACTCAAGTGACCCTTATGAAACCAGGCACGTGTCTGTTAGGGTTGGGTATTAGTAGACGCGATGGAAAATATAGAAAAGAACACGAGGAAATAAACTACCGGCGTGATGCCTGAATGTTTGCTTGCATGCGAACTAAGTTGGTAAGGATTAACTTTTCTAGTTTACGTAGACTATCAACATGTGATATGCGATCTAGTATTTCTACTCGGAACGTGGAAATTGAGCTGACCTATCAAGTACTTTCCACGTCACCGTGAATAAGGTTATAAATAAAAGTAATGCCTAGCATAGTTCTACGATTGGCTAAGGAGGGTAGGAGAAGTCTACTATAATAAGAGGGTAATCTCTGTCCAACATCCCAGTTTAAACCGCGTTAACCGAAATGCAAAAAGTTCTTTTGAACTGATTCAATGCGTTTACTGGACCGCATACTGGGGCTCCAAACGCAAGATCCATATTCTAAGAAAGGACGAACTAATGAAATATATAAAGTTTTTGTTACATAGCGGTCATCGAATTCTTTCGACCATCGTTACATAGCGATCATCGAATTTTTTCGACCATCGTTTAATAATTCATAGCATACTCCTGGCTTTGTTCACCATGCACGAAATATGATCAATAAAGTCATGTTTGGGAGCCAGGCGGTCACCCAAGTCACCCAAGTCAACTGAGTTAATTCTTTCCAAAGAGCAGCAGTTTAGCGTGTAACTTGCAAGCTTGGGAATGACACGGAAGAATATCATAAGCTTGCGTTTAGAACCGTTTAAGTTTAGTAGGTTAATGCAGCACCAGTTTCGGAAGCTATCAAGATCTGTTTGTAAATCAGACTGGTAAGCGACGTCCTTATATTGCACACAAAGCTTGACTTCATCAGCGTACATGAGTACTCTAGAGTTTGACAGAACTTCGGGTAGAACACGAATAAATAATGTAAACAATAAGGGATCCAAATGGATCGATGGCGGGGCACCTGAGGTAACCTGGAGAACATTAGATAAATTATTTTTAAGGAGGACCTGCCAGTCAGATAACTAGGGATCTACATATGATGATTAATTGGAAATCCCATTAAGTCGAGTTTCCTGAGGAGAAGGGAATGATTAACGGAATCAAATGCTTTGCTGAAGTCAGTATAAATTACATCCGTTTGGAGGTTATTATGGAAGCCCCTTCTAATGAAGGAAGTGAGCCTCAGAATGTTAGTAGTCATTGATCTCCGCTTAATAAATCCATGCTGACATGGAGAAATTACTGATCTACAAAGATGCTGCAAATGTGAAGTAATAATGTTTTCGAAAAGTTTAGAGATGGCTGAAAGCTTAGAGATTTCTCTATAGTTATTTGTATTCCGGTATTCCGTCGAGACCCGGCAGATAAAGTGGCTTTACACGATGAAGATCCAAAAGGAAAGAGCTTTCGTTTAAACATGGACAGAAAATTGGGTTCGATTTGGGCAAACTACAAAAATGTGTCTGATTTAGGTTAATGGAACTTACCCTTGTTTGAAAAAACTGGGCAAAAAGGTCGGCAATTGCCTGATCGCCCTTCACACTCGCATTTTCAAAAGAAAGCGATGAAGGGTGAGGTAACGCTTTGCGTTTAGTATTAACAAAATTATAAAACTTTGTACGATCTTGAGAAAATTGTACCCTTCAACGAGTCAAATAGTTTTTGTAACTCTGTGCGTTCAGCACGGTGAAGTTTGTCCGGGCTGATATATAGTTAGAGAGGTCAGAACGAGAACCGGTTTTTTACATTTAGTGTACAGCCTTGGCTTTACATTTTTTAAACGACTCAATTCTTTAGTAAGCGAAGGTGGTTTTATTTGAAATCGAGTGATAGTATAACGGAAGTATACAATTATTCAGGCGGTCGAAGTCAGATTTGCGAAAGCTGTTAACTCTTTTGGCTGGTCTATTAGATATTTTCTGTAGATCAGCACCAATGTCGAGTGTCACATCGAAAGTGGGATGATAGGGAAATTCAGGTTGCGTCAGAGGCGCCACCCTTGCTAAACTAACACTCGCCGGATCAGAGACGAAACAAAGATCAAGCAAGCTCTCTAAGGAATTTCGTACATGGTTGACTTGAGACAGCGAAATGTCGAACAAGCCAGCAGTAAAATCATGTTGTGTTGAGGATTCAAGTGTGTTAGAGGAATTACTTAGGGACCAAATAGCCCCAGGGATATTAAAATCACCCAAGACTACAAAACAATCCCTATCAGAAAACATATTGGAAACCATCGAAATTGCGGAAGGGTGGTTCCAAAAAATAGGTAGTTCTGACAGTGGTGGAATGTAAGAACATGTAATAAAAACTAAACGACCATTAAATTATAGCTTCACACAAGGGAATTCAACTTCGTTGCTTTCCTCGAAAGTTACTAATTCTGACGTGAGAGTGGAGTCCGATCTTGCGTTATGATAGGAGATTAACAGAGAATTCTTTAGTTTTTTTGGACGGAGTCGGAGGATGTAGAGGGCACAGTCGTCAGATAGGGCTTAAGAAGAGTTATCCCAACAGCCCGTGATCTCAGAATTCAGGGATTTAAGCGGCAGCGGAAAGACGGTTATGTATTCTTAAGTATATATGTAGCTATGCTCGCTTAGTCTGGAGCGCGGAGGTATATGCGCTTACGTAAGGTCCGCTCGTGTTGCATTTTTACCGATACATGCACTTTCTGCATGCGGGCCAGTGCACGGAGAGGGGTTCATATTTCGGCCACTGATGTTTATGACCGAGGCCTTGAATTGTTTAACCAAATGTTACAGTGCGTTCCCTTTAAGTACTCTATGTGTGCATACCACATCACACAGCCAGCAGCCGATGGTAAGATCAGTAGACAAAAAAGCCTTTTTGCAGGTTTTGGAAGAGCAGACAATATCGGAAGACATTATTACAAACTTACCCCTGTACTTGTTACTTTAGGATGAGGGGGCGACAGATAGGAAAAAATTGCAGTTGCACAGAGAGAGTTAGAGACGTTTAGCTGTCGTGACAGAGGAAAAACGGAGAGGTACAAAGTGGAAATGCTAAAAAGACAAAAAAAAAACAAACACTGGCAGCACAATTAAATAGTGAACAAGAAAGGAAGCTAACTTCGGCTCACCGAAGTTTTTATACCCTTGCAGAATTTAAACAAAAAATTAAAACGGAAATTCTGGAATAATAACTAGTTGCCAAATCTCAAATTTGATGAAAATGGTTTAAAAAACGGCTAAGATATGGTTTTGTTGTTATTTTCCCATGGAAGCTATAGGATATAGTATACCGATTTTCATGAAATTAAAACCGAAATTTTAAAATAATATAAGATGAAAACTGACATAGCTATAATTCTTTTTCGAAAAATTTTCCGGTCGTTCCTATGGCAGCTAAATTATATAGTAGTCCGATCTGGCCCGTAACTGCAAAGTTTCATTCAAACTGAGGGACTAGTTCGCGTATAATCGGACAGACGGACATGGCTAGATCTACTCGGCTGTTGATCCTGATCAAGAATATATATACTTTATAGGGTCGGAGATGTCTCCTTAACTGCGTTGCAAACTTCTGACTGAATTTATAAGCGCTTTCTCGAGACTAGCTGTAAAGGGGGAAAAAAGAAAATAGGCACACCAACTAACAGGCAATTTCGGCCCACTGCTCAGGCCTGAATTCTTCGGCCACACAGCACAAACACAAAGAAACAATTAAAATTAATATCAGTCACTTGGACTTCACAAAAATAACATGTTACAAGAAAATTAAAAAAGACGATACATAAAAACGAATCTGTTTCTTGACGGAAAATTTCAGAGACTGATCGCCATTTTATTTTTCACTTTCCTTCTTTCTCTTTCCCTTTCCCTTTTTCTTTTTCCCACTTTCTCTCTAACTCACATCACTAAAATACTAATGCAAAATTCTTAAAAATAAAAATTTAAACAAAATATTCTAAAACTACGATGATTATTTCCGCGGCTGCGCATGCGTACGACTTGCGGTTTTGCGACACTATTCGCTCTAGCGCCGATTCTGCTTCACCTTGATCTCCCAAAAAGGAAAATGAATAGCGAAATTCGGGTTGAAAACTTCTCCGCTTCTTTAAGGTGGAACGCAGCCTATTTTTGGGGTTAATTTTTTTCCGACTATAAGGGAAACAAGAAAAAACGCTAATCTTTTGCTACTTTGGGACACTCGCGTTTCTTTAGTTTTCTCTAGATAGGTTTCTGGCGTAAGGTAAGGCTATAGCCTATAGTGTATCACACAAACGTACGTTAGGTTCGATATCGATATATTACGCAATAACCCAAAACGTTTGTTTTGATATCTAATTGTCAGTGTTTATTAAAAAACTACAACAAATTGAGAAAAGAAGCAATTCGAAATTCAGGGACTTGCAAGGGATATCAAACCTTCGAAGATCATAGATACAGTTGGAACCCAACTCATTTGGAGTAACCTAAAATAAAAAAAAATTCTATAGAAACAAATATATCGGCTTAATGTAAATGTTTCTTATTTTTATCTTATCTTATTATTATTATTATTATTATTATTATTATTATTATTATTATTATTATTATTATTATTATTATTATTATTATTATTATTATTATTATTATTATTATTATTATTATTATTATTATTATTATTATTATTATTATTATTATTATTATTATTATTATCATTATTATTATTATTATTAATATTATTATTATTATTATCATTATTATTATTATTATTATTAATATTATTATTATTATTATTATACATTTGACGGTCAATAATTCAAAAAATTTGATTATAAAATTTCTGTGTGGTAACTGAACATTCGAATTAAAATAATATAGATGCTCTGCTTATTTTATGTTTATTTATTTTGGGTAAATATGAACTTGAAATCATTTGTGATAATCATACTATACTACTTTATAGTAAAATATATTTATAATATACTGTAAACTACATACCTCTTATTCTTTACATATTTAAACAATAATTACACATTTATATACTTATACACTTTCACAAATTATTTACATTTCAATTTGCTGCACAACAGAGCAAGGAAGCAGGGATACGTACACTTGTCGCCCTTGATGATCAAGGAGGTGAGTCCAGACCAATATATTACAGACAATCTTTAATATATATTACAAAACAATAAAACCAAGGTGTTTTGGCCAACATACAAAGCATAATTTTGTTATTACCTCAAAATATATTACTTGTTTTTGTTAGTTATTAAGACAAATACATAAAAATACATATATACTAAATTAAATAAAAATTTCCTTCGAAAGTAACTTTTAATTCAAGTAACCCAAAACATATACAAGAATACTTCCATTAAGTTTTTCTGAATATAAGCCCCAATACTTTTTAGCCATTGCGGTTAATTTTCGGATAAGTTTCGTTTATGTTCAGGGCTGAATGTTACATACTAAAATTAACTATAAATTATTATAGATTTAAATAGGAGATCAAAGACAATTTTCGAGATTTCCAACGAGTTTGCCACTATTCCCAATATTCCACTGATGAATAATACTTTTGTATCCTCCTTGCCTCGTCGCAACAAGGTGAATAAGAAAGTAATCCAACATCCACAATTCAAACAATTAAGAAAGCTACAGTCGAGTGAGCTCGACTGTGAGATACCCGCTACCCATAATAAATAGTTAATACATTTTTGAACGGCTAATAATTATTACCATATATTAAAATTGGTTCTCGAATTCTTATAAAATTCTTTTCCGCTTCCAATCAAGAACTGGTAAGAATATTTAGTTGGTCTAGTTGGTCAACCAAATGAGGCATGCTGCAGCGGCCGTTTGTGGCCATTCAAAATAATTTCTTTAATAACTTCGACACTAACGATCTGATCACAACCAAATTTTCAGGAATCACACAGACTATAGTTCTTAATGTACATTCCAAAATTAAAATTATGAAAAGTATACGCTTTTTGATGATCTGCGGGGGCGGAAGTGGGCGTGGTAAAAATTTGAAACAAACTTGATCTGCGTGCAAGCATAACAAATACTGTCGAAAAAAAAAATAGAGCTCTATCTCTTATAGTCTCTGAGATCCAGTGTTTCATACGGATAGAGGGACAGACGGACAGACGGACAGACAGACAGACAGACAGACAGACAGACAGACAGACAGACGGACAGACGGACATGGCTAGATCGTCTCGGCTGTTGACGCTGATCAAGAATATATATACTTTATAGGGTCGGAAATGCCTCCTTCTACCTGTTACATACATTTCCTGCCGGCACAAAGTTATAATACCCTTCTACCCTATGGGTAGCGGGTATAAAAAGGAAGATCTATAATTTTAGGCTCACCAAGGGCACTACTCGATATGATGAAATTTCGGACTATATGATTTCATATTCTTCCAAAAAGATAAAAAAAAAAATGTTGTTTTCTCGTTGTCTTTTTTGTTTTTCTTTTACTACTACTACTTAAATGACGACCTATTTTCCTTTGTAGTGTGTTAATTCTATTCAGATGCTTGCAGCGCCGCACAGTAACGCCTCTCGAACAAACGGCGCATAGTAGCGACTTTTTTTTTTTTTTTGTTTTTTACCCGCGCGTCCCACGCCTACCTCCCGCCCAACCGACTGAGGGGCGCAGCCGTGTAACGTACAGTACGAAACGCGTGATAGATAGACGCTAGAGAAGAAAAAAATAGAATAGAACGAGGAAAAATTATGATACACTACGGGATAGTACTACAAGCAATACAGTTTTTAGTTTTTGAAGGCTTTCAATGCCTTCAATGCTACTAAAAAGACGATTGTAATCAGTACAAAAAAACCCTAAAGGGCTCATGTACTTCAAACTCACGCCTACAGTGGTTAACTACTAGTGGTATAAAAGTTCTAGATGAAAGACGGGGAACATGGAAATTGAGCTGGCCTAGAAGGTAGGGGCTCTCCACATCACCGTGAGTAAGTTTATGTAAAAGGACGACGCCAAGCATCGTCCTACGGTTACCTAAAGAAGGTAGATTAAGTAGGAGAAGTCTACTAGCGTAAGACGGTAATCTAAGGTTTGCATCCCAGGGTGGGCCACGAAGGGCAAAAAGCAAAAAGTTCTTTTGGACAGATTCAATGCGGCTACTATGGACCCCAAATTGATGACTCCAAACGCATGAACCATACTCCAATATAGGGCGAACTAACGAAGTAAAGAGAGTCTTCGTTACATAAGGAGAATCAAATTCCTTCGCCCACCTTTTAATGAATCCCAGCATGCCTCTGGCTTTGTTCTTTCCAAAGAGCAATCGTTAAGCATATAGGTGGCAAGCAGGGGAGTGACACGTGAAAATGTCATCAGTTTGCATTTTTAGCTGTTGAGATGTAAATCGTTAGCATGACACCATGCTGGGTCTGATTGGCACGAACTGTCCCTATACTGCAAGCAAAGTTTAACGTCATCAGCGATCAAGAGTACTCTGGATTGGGTTAGAACCTGCGGCAAATCTTTGATAAACAATGTGAATAGCAGTGGTCCGAGGTGGCTACCCTGTGGGACGCCAGATGTGACCCTCAAGCTATTGGATAGAACGTTTCTGAACAGAACCTTTTGGGTCCTGTCACTTAGATAACTCGAAATCCACGTAAGAAGATCACTGGGAAACCCCATTGAATCAAGTTTCCTAACCAGAAGAGAATGATTAACCGAGGCGAAGACTTTACTAAAGTCCGTGTAAATAACATCGGTTTGAAGGTTTTGTTGGAAGCCCCTAATAACAAAAGAGATAAGTTCCAGAAGATTGGTCGTGGTTGATCTTCGCCTCATAAAATCATGCTGGCATGGAGAGATGACGGATCTGCATAGAAGTTGCAAGTGAGGAGTGATTACATTCTCGAAAAGTTTGGGGATAGCCGATAACATAGAGATACCCCTATAGTTACTGGCATCCGATTTGCTACCTTTTTTGTGGAGAGGAATAACAAATGATTCGCTCCAAATAAGGGGAAATTCTGAAGATTCTAAAGATAAGGTAAACGTACGAGGTAAATGTATGATCTGAAGATGTTAAGGGCGAATATGTCGTTTTAAAAAACTCAGCAAAGAGATTGGTTATTGCTTGATCAGAATTTACTGTAGTATTCTTAAATGACAGCGACGGAGGGTATAACGTGGGTTTACGTTTAGATTTAACAAAGTTATAAAACTGTTTAGGGTCCTGTGTGAACTGGACCTTACAACGAGTCAAATAATTTTTATAACACTGAGCGTTAAGCACGGTAAAGTTAGGTCGAGCACTAAGATAAGATGAGAAAGCCGTTCTTGAACCAGTAAGTTTATATTTATTGTAAAGCCTAGTTTTTACGTTTTTAAGCGCGTCAGCTCCTTGTTAAACCAAAGTGGCTTATTAGAGACCGACGGGTAGGTTTCAGGAACATATAAAGAGAAAAATGAGTTCATGGCATTGTAAAAGATATCAACGGACATGTCAGAGCTCGCGTAGAGATTAGACCAATCAAATTCAACTATTTTGCGCGTTAAGCGGACTCTGTTTAAGCTGCTATCGGGTGTAGTAGTTAAAACTGTCCCAGTGTTGATAGTCACATCGAAAGTTGGATGATAAGGATCTTCAGGTTGCGTCATTGGAGGAACTCAAATTAAGTTTACGCATACAGGATCGAAGACAAAGCATCGATCCAGTAAGCGGTTTAAAGAATTAAAAATATGCTTAACTTGAGATAATGATAAATCAAGCAAGACATTTAAGAGGTCATGCTGTACCGTCGTGTGAAGGACGTTAGACACACCATCAGAAGACCAGTGAGCTCCAGGTATGTTGAAGTCACCCAGTGGCTTTGGGTGACTTCAACATTGGTCCCTATCAGAAAGCCTATTGGAAACTGCCCGAATTGCCGAAAGGTGTTCCCAATAAATTGGCTCTTCCGAAGATGGAGGGATGCAAGAGCAGGTTACATAAATGCAACTACCTGTGAATGATAGTTTAACGCAGATAAATTGGATGTCCATAAAGTCATTAGATACCACCCGTTCCGAGATGAGGCAGGAGTCAACGGCAATTAAAACTTCGCCACTACGCTGGAGAAGACGGTCTAATCTATAAATAGTGTACAAGCAAGGCATTTATCTTAAATGGTGAAATGTCTCTGGCATACGAAAATTTGAATATTTCCACCTTGATATTGCCAGCTTGGGTTTTGACTTGTATATAGGCTAGAATATCTTCCGATGCGAGATCAGGGGCAAGCCTCGAAACAATTATAGTTTTCGAAGGTGGAACTGCTGTTAGGGTCTTACGTAACGAATTGTTACCAACAACGGCCGGTATTCCGGGCAATGGCAGACCCTGGGTAGAATTTTCTACGGGAATTTGCGGAGCCAAAGAATTGGGCTGCGCATCAGACACAACGACGGGGACGACGCGGAAATTGCTGGATGTGCGGCTTCCGACACCTCAACGACCGATTCGGTTATCGAATATTTGATCGTTCCTGATCTCAGAACCATTGGAACGGGGACCAGTAGCTGTGGCGACGGAGAGTGGCAGGGAATCGATTGCTGTGTCTCACACAGTTGCAGCCGACCAGCAGCGGATTTTTTGCGTTTCGGCGACTCATTTAATAGCTTCATACTATTAAATTGAGCGTCTAGCGCGGAGAACAGATCATTTGCCTTGCGAAAAGTGGCCATGATCTCAGAAAATCCACTCCTGGTCTGACGCATGAAGGATGATATTTCCTTCTCAACCGGTCGACAGGCCTCACAGCAATAACGCAGGCCCTTTTTTGCTGGACACTGCGTCAGCCATTCAACCCGTCATCTCAATGCACTTAGCGTGCACAACTGCCTCGCAAAGCCAGTAATGAAAACTGGGCTGGTCTGCCAAAACATTTTTTTGGCAATTCTTAATAACACAGACAATATTCTGTGATATGTTCACTAAACCTAGAACCACTGTGCACACTATCAATACCAAAAAAGTAAAGAGAGGAAGAGAGAAAACAAAAGAGCGCAAGAGTTAGAATTTGAGCAGCAGAAAATCACAAGAGCGGTGAGAGCTATGAACAGCTTAGATGCAGCTTATATAATATATATATAAAATATTTTTTTTAATATATCAAAATATTTGTATTAAACAAGTAGATAAAAATAAATCTACAAAATTTAAAAAAAAAAATCGTTTCCTATGAGAAAATTCGATTTATTCACTTTGATACCCTCTAAATGGCGAATGGGTGGCCTTGGCACATTGTCCACTTCGGCTCACCGAAATTTGTATACCTCTGCAGAAACAAAAAATGAAAACAAAAATTATGGAATAATAAGAAGTTGTCAAATCTCAGATTTGATGAAAATATGTTAAGAAACAGCGAAGATATGATTTTTTCTTTTCCTAATTGATCCTATAGCAGCTATAGGATATAGTTGCCCGATTTTCATGAAATTAAAAATTAAATTCTGAAATAATATTAGATGGCCAAATATCAAGTTTGATGAAAATATCTTGAAAACTGACATAGTTATACTTTTTTTTCGAAAAGTTGTTCGATCGTTCCCATGGCAGTTATATGATATAATCTGATCTAGCCCGTTCCGACATATCATATGTACGAGTGCGAGTATATAAATGACTAACTTCAAAGTTTCATTTTAGATAGCTTTAAAACTGAGGGACTAGTTTGCGTATAATCGGACAGACGGACATGGCTAGGTCAACTCGGCTGTTGATCCTGATCAAGATACTTTATAGGGTCGGAAATGTCTCTTTCACTGCTTTGTAAACTTCTGATTAATATTATAATACCATGCATGGGGTATAAAATGGCGCTACTATGCGCCGTCAGCCTATATATCCATTCCTGCGTCTATTCCTTTCTAGTCTGTTAGATTTGAAACTATAATCATTATATAAGTCGGAACGGGTCAGATGTTAATGTATAAACTTAAGCGTATATTTACATATTTAAAAGTTTAGTTTTTAGTTTTAGTTTTTATCAGGAGATCAGTGTAAGGGAAAATGAAAAACTGTGCATGTTTTATAAATTCACTCACAACAATATTACACAGGCCAACAATTAGAATTACGAAGAATAAAACCTGCAGATTGTGAATGATCACGGTCTGTATATTGATAGTTCCAAACCCTTCTATGTTGTAGCCCTGGGACTGAGAACAAATGTGGTGACTCAGATGTAACTCACACACATTTTGTTCTAAGTTCCAGGGCTACAACATATAAAACAAGATGGACATACGGATAAAAACGGAGACAAATTTACATATTAGGTTGTCAAAATAGTCCTGCGGCATTTTTATTGACCCATACCCATACATCGAGCTTCTTAGTGAGTCCAAGATTCTTCAAATGGTTTATAAGGGTTTGATGAGTCATGCCCAGCTCTTGACCGATGCTACGGCTGCTCCTATGCCGGTCTCTTTCAATCAATTAAGAGATTTTATCCGGAGCGTGGCGCATCTTCGACCACCTCTACGCCAGAACGAAAACGTTGAAACCATCGTTGTGCGATGGAAATGGAAACTGTATCGGGTCCATAAACTGCACAAATTATATTGGCGGCTTGAGATGCATTTTTGCCTGTATCGTAGTAGTACTATAAAATATGCCGTATTTTCTCTTTATTTTGCTCCATGTTTAAAAGAAACAATATTAAATCAAACACGTGTTAGCGCGTGAAAAGAGCTTTCCAAAAACGTATAGTCTGACCCGATGCAACGAATAAAACTAAAACTATGCGCTTGCAGCGACAACTAGCGAAAATACCGCAAGACTTTTTTGACAATATAATATAATGCAAATGTCTTGAATTTTAAGAGCAAAGTCGATAGCTCAGTGGGTAAAGCTGCACATGTGTTTTGTGTGTAAGCAAATGACCTGGATTCGATTCCTGCCGCGCAAGGCATAGGGCAATTTTTTTAATTAAAATAAAATGAAGTATAGTTCTTTGCTTACATTTTTTTATTTCTTGGGATTAAATACTGCAATTATTTTGATTTACAGGGAAAAATTAAAAAAAATAAATAATTTGCTAAAAGTATAAAAAAAATTTTACTCGTCGCAGACGGTATTCGAACTCGTGACAACTAATCTTTTTTAAGAAAAACCATTTCGAATAGACTGCAGCTTAGACAGCTGCACCACTAACCAATTTGAAATGGATATTCATAATTTCATAACTAAAAAGTATAATGAACGTTTTGATTTTTTTGAAGCCTTCAGGCTGGGCTGCCTTTTGTACAAATCTGAATAAAGTGAAGAGCCTATATCTCCGCTATTTATGGCACGATCGCAATGAAATTTAGGCAATCTGTGTATTTTGCTACATAAAGGTTTTGAATATGGTTTACATAACATAATAAATTTGGGAGATATATGGTATGCTATATTTTTAAATAGCTCCACCAAAAAGGGGAGTAGAAAAAATTTTAAGCAAACTTGATCTGCGTGCAGTTATAAGAAGTCTAAATCCCAAGTTACGTGTCTCTAGCTCTTAATTTTTTTTTTTTTAATTTTATTAAGTTTTTATTCTATCGCAACAAGTTTACACTTATAAATATAGCACTAGTCACATGAATTGAAAAACATATTTACTTACATAGACTTATAATTATTACTTAATATTAAGAAATTTTCTTCTTTTTCATTATTTTAAATAGTTCTTAATTTTGAGATTTGAACTGAGTGAGAACTGAGCGACCCTAATTGTCTTATATCTATGCGGTAGATTGTTCCACAGACGGATAGCTTTTATAAAAAATTGCCTATTCGAGCACAATGCAGTATATTTTGGGAATATAAAATTATTAGTTCTCGTTGAAGTGGCAGATACGAGTTTGTCAAACAAATATTTTGGTTCATGAGACATTACAATTTTGTGTAAATATACTAGAGTCCTATATTGAATCCACGAAGTGAAGTTTAGGTCCAGTATGTTATACGTCGATTTAAATTAAAAACATATCTAATAATAGAGTTTAAAGCTGCTACTAGCTTGAGCATATCCCGCGAGTCACAGTGTCCAAAATCTTCTATCCCATAAAACATAGTCGGAATGAGAATGACCTTTGCTACCAGAAGTCGTATTTCAGTCGGAGGAAAAGTCTTTGAATACGAGAGCTGACGCAGCAACCCATATGTTCGCCCAGTACCTTTGGAGATATGTTTGCTCCAACTAAGGGTATTACTAAAAGTAAACCCTAAATTAACTGCGTGCTCTTCAAATTGTATTGGGCTGTCATTGATTAGTAAATTGGGTATATTACTTGTATCAACAGGTTTTTTGGCAATTACTATGCACTTTGACTTTGTCGGGTTAATACTCAAGCCATTACTTCTTGCCCAATTATCAATTACTCCAAGCATTCTATTACTAGCACTAACACAAACATTTAACTGATTAATAGGACTACTAACGTAAATTTGCACATCGTCTGCATACAAATGAACTTCACAATCAGACAAGAGACTAGGTAAATCATTTACATACATAGAGATCAACAAAGGGCCCAGGACTGATCCTTGGGGAACGCCACGCGTGAGCTCACCGTAGTTCGAAATTCGATCTCCGAAACGACTGCCTGAAGCCTATTACACAGTTAAAAAGGGTTTTTAGTTTAATACTTATAATATGGTGGTTAACTGAGTCAAAAGCTTTACTATGGTCAAGAAGGGTAAAAAAAGTCACACAATTATTGTCAAGTTGTTTACGGATATCTTCCACGATGTTAGTAATTGCACTAACACAACTTCCCTTTTTCCTAAACCGACTGCTTCTGCGACAACAGCGAATTCCTTTCGAGAAATTTCTGAATTTGCAGCGACATTAAATTTTCAAGTACTTTAGCTAGGAAAGGTAGAATTGAAATAGGCCTGTATTCCTTATTGGGTTTCAACAGAGGGATTATTTTAGCTTTTTTCCAAGCTGAAGGGAAAGTGGATGTGGTAATTGCTGAATTAATTATAATGTGAGGAAGTAATAATGGTAACATAATTTTAATAAATTTAGGGTTAACATTGTCACTAATAATCTCATTTGACTTAATTTAAAGTATACATTCCAACACATCACATTGATCGACACACACAAAGTTAAAACTAGTATCAGTGTTTATTGCATTATTCAGGTACTGATTAGATGTTGCACAGGTACATCAAGCTGTGAGAACGATCGACACAGTTTTTCCACATCGACGTTGGGGTCTACTCATGACCTACTCTTCCCTATGCCTACGCTAAATAAATGTTTGGTTTGACGTTACATTGTTGTTAAATTTAGACTTAAAGTGCTCACACTTAGCCACTTTTATCATTTTTATAACAATAGCTCTTGAAACCTTGAATTGCAAATAGAAGTAGTGAGTTTTGTATAGCTTCCACTTAAAATAGGCTACATCCCTCAGCTTAATATACTTTTTTATCTCATTGTTAAGGATTTTGTCTCGGTTTAATTATTTTAGTCTTGATAGGGACGCATTTATTGAACAAATACACCAAATTATCGTTTAGGACACTCAGTTGGGACTCAACACTACTACATTGATAAATCGGACGCCAATCACATGCATTATATTCACACTGAAGTTCTGTATAATTTATATTTTTGAAATCCCTATAGCCAAAAGACTCATCAATATCGTCAATAAAATGAGAAATATAAGAAATGAGAAATATAAGATCATGTCTGGAAAATACTGGTACGGAGACCTGGTCGTATAGTAAAATCTTTCTAAAGTCATTAATGAAAAAAAGGTAAAGTAGAGTATCACAGTAGTTACTAAAATGCTTGGGCGTAGTTGTATTGACAGGGTACAGACCCAAAGACTCAAATCCATCTAATAATGTTTTTTCATTTAGTATATTGCTATTAAAGTCTCCTGCAAAGATGATGTCTCTATATGAAGCTGATAACTCACTAATAATCTCAATTAGGGGCGCAAAGTTTGTATTTCGGTTCGGGCGATAAATGCAACCAATGAGCACTTTACTGCGAGAAAATTTGTTTGAGACTTCCAAAAATAGATATTCAATTAGGCTGTCTCTAGGCTGGTTACATTTAAGACTACAATTTAGCGAACTTTTAACATATATAGCTACACCACCAGCATGACCAACACGATCAGAACGAAACAAAACATAGCCCTCACAATTAATTAATAAACTAGACAAATCAGACGTAAACCACGTTTCAGAAACACAAATAACATCAACATCAGACAGAACAAATAGTGACCTGAACTCGTCGATCTTTTTGTATAGGCTGTGAGCATTAATGTGAACTATTTTTAAGCCCTTTTTTTGTTTACATAAAACTCGAATAACGCTTCCAGCTGTGGTAATTGCAACATTATCCGACATAGAAATAATATTGACATTTTGCATCGCAAACTCAGAATTATAATATGCAATAAAAAACAGAAGATGTAAACATAACTTATATCAACACTTAACTAACACAAAAAATTTTAAAATGTTAATTACTAAAATATAAATATATTTAAGAACGAAAGCTCTTCAAAGCGGCATTAGTAACATTAGTAAGAGCGGGCGTAGAAGAGAGAAAGAGATCAGCACGAGATTCACCCCTCGTTATCAGCTAATTTCCTTAGCTCCTCCATATGTTCGATGCAATTTATGCTCTCACTCCCTTTGCATCGCACATGCACAAATCCACGACGGGTAAATACCGCAGTCAGAATTTTTCTCTTCTTAAGACGTATCGACTCTTTAAAAATCAGATAGTGCTCTCTTTGCAGTTGCTCATTGATATAGATAGCTGCATCAGAGTCATAGCCTACATGTTTTAAGCTCAGCGGAGTTTTAGTTTCTCTCCTATATGCAGCGATTACACGCAGCACCGCGATCTTTTCTCTCACGTTGTCCATTCGAATAATGATGACCGGGTCAACATTACTCTGCTGCGCCTTTCGGGCCCGGAAAATGTCCCGAACTCGAGGCGGCGGAGTCATGTGGAGTGAGAAACAAAGTTGATTGAAATGTGACCGCAAGTTTTCGCCGTCTACATAGGGCACTCCATGCATTCGTAAATCGAACGCGTTGTTTACATTATTTTGGGCATCTAGTTTGGCCTCTACAGTTCCCACCCTTTCTCTCATCGCCCTCATATCCGCGACCTCCTGGTGCAAGTGCTCTCGCTCGCTCGCTCGTTCAGTTGCTCCCGTTGAGAGCGAAGTACGGCCACCTCCCGCTCCAGGTTGGAAACCCGGTCACCCGTCTGCTTAACCTCACCCGCAATCACATCAAGTCACTCCGATAGGCTAATGAGAATGGCTAGCAATTGCGCCAGTCTGCTCCTGGAAACACATCTTCATCAGATCAGCAGCTGTGGTGACGGAGCATCTGAGAGGCACTCAGCTGCGCCAGTGTCTTTACGAAGGCGTTTGCTGGATATTGTCGGCATATTTAGTTTCAGTGTAGCTTCTTCAGTGTATTGGAGCAGCTTCCTTATCAGTGTTAGTTTAAAGTGATGTGGGCAGTAAATCAACGAATAAGTTCGAAGCAAGTTTGAAGTTGGAGACTAGCGAACACACACAGGCACGGCATTGTTTTGATTGCAAAAGTTAATTATGCCAATAAATTAAACAATTTTGATTTAAATTTCAATTGCAAATCGGATTTTGCTTTCCTAAAAGTTTATGCTGCGATCAACGCTACAAGACTTTTTATTCATACAGTAATTTACTAATACGAATATAATAAATGCGGAGCAATGAAAAACACGACCGTTTTGTTTAGCTTCGAAATATAGTCCCTTATAGTCTCTGAGATCTAGGCGTTCATACAGACAGATGGACAGACGGACAGACGGACATGGCTATATCGATTCCTTTAGTGGTCCTGATCAATATTTAGGTAACTTTTGGGGCTCTGCCACGCCTCCTTCTGCCTGTTACAGAAAATTGCACTCGCACAAAATTATAATACCTTTGTACCTTTGGTACAGGGTATTAAAAAAGGGTCAAATAGCAGTTTAGAATACGCGATATAGCCGCTGAACTTTTCCTTTTTATTAGCGTTTAAAAAGTGCCAAAATAGGCAATTTTTCGGACTTTAAATGCGATTTCCTGAAACTTGGTACGTGATGGAAACTTTTGGGTTTCGAACTGATTTTATTCTGTATTATTATTCGGTATTGATATTCGGCCTGTATTACACAGGTCAACAAAATTGGACCTTAAAAAAAGTACGGAGAATAAAACCTTCAGGTTGTGAACGATCTCAGCCGGTATATTACTAGTCCGAATGTAGTTGTGATTGTGATTGTGTGATTGAGACCGAAATCTTGGGTCTGAACTGTTTTGAACAGGAGTTTGATTTGAATTAAAAGCTGCTTCGGAACATGAAATGGCCGTGCTTGAAAGTAATGCTCCGCCACGGTGAGACAAATCCCTCGTTGGTTAAGCTGTTATGATAGCTGTGCGATAGCTTCTAATGCATTGTCAATGCATTAGCCAATGCATTAGAGACCAAAATCGATATATCTACATAAAATATATTAGATAAGAACTTTGACTGATGACAATATAATGCTCTAATGAAACAAAAACATTAAGGTAATGAGCCAATATCGGCACACATAACCAATTGATTTTTGCTGATTTTTTTTCAATTATTTGTTGAAACTAAAATGCAAAAAATCTTTAAAAATTAAGAAGAATACTATGTTTTAGTTGACGAGGTTCCTGAGTTGCAAACTTAACTAAAATTAATTTTTTTTGGTGTTAATAATAAAATTTGTATGTCTAAGAACGTTGGAAAAATAAATTTAAGCGCTTCCATATGCATAACAAGTAAGAAAGCTAACAAAGTCAGAAAGTGATCTCGAGATCACTCGACTGTGAGATTTCCGCTACTCATAGTAAATAGTTAATATATTTTTGAACATAACGGACCAATGCAAATGCAAGTGTAATATAATCACATGCATACTATATCTATGTGTGTAAAAAAGCGTTATTATTTTATTAAAGCGGCTAATATTTATTACCATTTATTAAAATTGCTTCTCGAATATCTTATAAGATTCTTTTCCGATCACAATCAAGAACTGGTAAGAATTTTTAGTTGGTCAACCAAATGAGGCATGCTACAAAATTTCTTTAATTACTTCGACAATTTTTATCTGATCGCAACCAAATTTTCAGGAATCACACAGACTATAGTTCTTAACGAACATACCAATATTCGACTCTAGCTTTAAAATTTGATTTCACTTTTTGATGATTTTCGGGGCCGGAAATGGGCTTGCTAAAAATTTGAAACAAACTTGATCTGCGTGCAAGCATAACAAATACTGTCGAAAAAAAATTAGAGCTCTATTTCTTATAGTCTCTGAGATCCAGTGTTTCATATGAAGACAGACAGTTAGACGGATAGACGGACATGGCTAGATCGTCTCGGCAGTTGACGCTGATCAAGAATATATATACTCTATAGGGTCGGATATGTCTCCTTCTACCTGCTACATACATTTCCTGCTGACACAAAGTTATAATACCTTTCTACCCTATAAACAGGACAACTTTAACGATGACTCAAAATACAATAACATTTGTTATTGTTTACCTTTTAATATCTGTATGAATACAGTCGCATTACAAAGAGTTCCGAGCAAAATAACACATATAGTTGTCTCTTTCTAATGAAGTTTCTAATTAATGAAATCTGCATTACTGTGTCATAGCGCCATTAAGGGAGCTTACAAAAAATGGCATGTGCATCGCCACTCGTTTTGGACAGTAGGTGAAATAACCTTTCTACCGTCGCACAGTGGCGCCATTGGCGCATTTGGCGTTGCATAAATCAAAAAATCATAGTCGCAAAAACGATTTAAACTATAAGAAATCGACAGGGACGACGATTCCAAATCCGTTGAGAAAACAAAAATCTGACAATTTTTGTAGAAGTTATGTTGAAAAATATTTCCGTTTTTGCGACACAAAAAAAAAAGAGAATTTGGTTGACTTTCAGGTAATATTACACAAAAACTAGACAACCAATCGGAATGATTTTGGTTTTAAATTATAGATACATTCATAAATTGTAAATCAAAGCAAAAAAACCGGCAGTTTGGGTTTGGCTTGTACAGGTAAATCGTTACCTGCCAGGTGTCCATTTTTAACAACTTTTTCTGCCTAAAGTAGTCTAGAACTTTTTTGGCACTACGGAGCACTCAACTACACTATATAGGTCAGTTCCGTGTATCTCTCCTGAACCAGGATCCGTTTAGATAGTCTGCGACTAGCTGCGACTCCACCTTTGGCAGCGATTTTACTGAAACAACTCAGGGTCAAAAAACACGAAATATGGGTGAAAACGGTTCAGGGGTACCGGCAGCGCGCAAGGCATTTGCAGGTCAAAATCGTGATTTTTTTGTTTTAAATAATATTAAGACGCCAAAGGATGAGGAATCAAATGTTTATAGTCCAGAAATACTTCAGCTATTAGAAATTCCCTCAATATAGGTTTATTGTTAGTCAAAATGTTAGAAAAATAATCAAAAAAAAAATCGAAATTAAAAAAAATTTTTATGTAAAATATTTTTTTACATTTTTTAAAATATTTTTATTTGAGCAAATCGATAAAAATAAAGCTAAAATATTAAACAATTTTTTTTGTTTAAAAATCGTTTTCTATGAGAAAATTCGATTATCTTATTTGGTTCAAAAGTTATGATTTTTGCAACGTCAAATGCCAGAAAAGCGCCACTGTGCGTCGTGAGACTCTTATGATTTATTTAAATCGCCGCACTGGTGACACAAGACAGCTAATAGAAGTGGAAGTTTGAATGTTTACAGAATTCTGAATTGATTGAGAGGTGAACTTTCCTTCCGATTCTTAAAGTTGAACGACACACCTTACATACACAGAATAGCAGGAATCGTTTATTGAAGCGAAGATTTTTTACGGACGTTCTGTGTGTGAGATATAAATCTTATTCAAAACTTGGGGATTCAGCGGATTCAGCGTCCAAAAATCTATAAGAAAAGGTTTGTCTCACTCAAAATACAAAATTCGTGTTGCACTGCGTTATTTGTTGAAACTAAAATGTAAAAGATCTTTAAAAATTTAGAACAATAATATGTTTTAGTTTATAAAGTTCTTGAGTTGCAACATTAATTGAAATTAATTTTTTGGGTATAAAAACTAAAATTTGTATGCCTAAGAAAGTTAGAAAAATAAAATTTAGGGCTTTCACATGCATAAAAACGGGATTATTGTTTAACTTTTAAAATGTGTGACCCAAGACGAATTACAAAAGAAATCCGAGCCAAATAAAAAATATAGTTGTCTCTTTCAAGGTTATAATGAAGTCTCTAATGAAAGAAAATTGCATTAGTGTGTCATAAGGCCATAAGTGATAGGCTGGTTAGAATTCTCAAAACAAACAATTGTAAGTAATCTTACATAATTGTTTTCGCCTTCTTCTTCTGAAGGCAAATGTAATTTTGGTGATCATCAGCACCGTAGACATTCCACGACCCTGGTCCTCTCTTTGGCTTGGTGCACTCACTTTCTCAGTGCCTTTTCCAGTTACAGTTGAAGACCCGAGTCTTACTGTTTGCCGCTGTTGCTTTTGTTGACGGCTCCTTTGCCGTAGTTGACGCTGTTGCTGGCAATTTAACATCGAAACTGCTTGCAACATTCTCCCTGCATTGCAGTTTTGCATACGTTCGGAGACTTGGTATTGGAATGCCTTTTACAAGCCCCTCTACCAGTTCATCATCCTCCATGGCCACATTCCGAGCGAATCTGGACTTCTCCTCGAAGTGCATAGCGAATTTCTCATCTGGCGACCAATTTCGCGCCTTAAACTTGAGCCTCAATGTCGCTTTAGATTCAAAGCTAGCTTAAATTCTTAGGCCAGTTCCTCTATGAGCCTTGCAAACCGTCCGGTATCCGCATGCAGCCATTGCAATGACTCTCTGCAGTGTATTGTAGAAAATCTCCCTTGAGTTTGCTGTTTAACAAAACTCGCCGCTACATAAACGCGGTAGGGCCGATATGTTGTTCCGTAGGTCAATCCATGATCACACACTCATTTTGCAGCAAAAATCAAATTCCAAAAATGGAAACTGATAAATTGCCAAGAGATGTTTCCAATAAATTGGCTATTCAGAAGATGGAGGAATGTAAGAGCAGGTAAATAAAACTATCTGTAAATGATAGTAAATGCAATGTCCTAGAATTCATCAGATACCACCTGTTCCGAGATAAGGCAAGGGCCTACCGAGATATAAGCTAGTTGCAACAACACCACTTTTGTGCCCTTCGTGCATAATGTCAACTGCATCACTTTTATGTCTGTTATGCTTAAATTCATTTTAGTCACTTCGAATCCTACTTCTGATGTTTGTAGCAGGGAAACACACGACTCGTAATTCGTTATTCTTTATTCTTATGTTCATACTTTTTCGCTTGTCCAAATCTAACTTCTTCGTTTCACAGTTTGCTTTTAAGTGCTGCTCGCAGGCAGCTCACAATCAACCCTGTTTTTCTGAACAGTCTTCGCTCTGTGCTCTCTCACTCACTCAACCGAAAGATCTTAACACCATTGTGACCAAAGCATATTAATATTACTCCGCCTGCTACACTATTAACCTGACAGTGATTTTGTTAAATTTATTGTGCCGACTAGAGTAGTTTCTTTTTCTTAGATATCTAAATGTTGCTTTTAAATTTGATTTTATTTGTGTTTTTTTGGTATCTTAAACATTTGGTTTGAGACTTTTTGCCAAGAAAATGTAGTCTAGGTTAAAATTGATCATAATTATTTTGCTTAGAGGCGAATTAAATATATTAAAAAAAAAGTAAATACCTGATATTAAAATCGTTTTGTTTTATGTTTATAAATTATGTTAAAAATAATAATCCAATAATAATATTTCTGAATGAAAAATTCTGTTAAAACCATTGAGGTATTTACCACATCCATAAAAAAAGGATTATTAATGGTGGTACAGATAAAACTGATTTTGTTCTTTATTTTCTGTAAATGGAATTCTAATAATTAAAAAATGCACGTGTATTCCTATTTAGAGCGCGGAAGTTGGAATGCGAAGCATTGTTATGCTGGATGAGCAAGGAGGTAAGATTTTTTCTGGAAATAGATTTAACAATAAACATTCACTAAGGTCTATAATGTAATAAATTACACAGTGCGACAAAATTCAACTTTTTTTCTGTATCTGGAATGAGACAAACCTTTTCTTATAAATTTTTAGACGTGCTGGATGTGGATGTGCTAGAAACTTCGTTCTTTTCGCAAAATATACTTCTTTAATGATGACCAAGTGGTCATTCATCGCAGCAATATGACTCGCGCGAGCGCCTTGTTTAATTGCATATCATTTATCTATTAAAAATGTATCTGATGAATGACCACTTGGTCATCATTATAGAAGTATTTAGCTATATTTTCCGAAAAAAACGAAGTTTTTAGCACATCTTGAAACCGAGATCTATTACTGTAAAGTGGGGCAAAAACAGCGTTTTTGACAACTACAGATTACAGTTTACAGATTCGGATTCAGCGTCCAAAAATCTATAAGAAAAGGTTTATCGCATTCCAGATACAGAAATCGTGTTGCACTGTGTTATATACGTGGACTAGATTATAACATGTGAATAGAGTCGTAATGCACATACTACACGTAAGAGTTTTTTACTTTGTAAAGTACATTTCCAAATAAGGCTCTCATGAATTTTCCACAAGCGTGTAGCAACCATCAGCATCAAAAAATAAATTTCTGATTTGAGAAGAGGACATTAGATCTAAAGCTATAGACCATGTATACTCAATATTTGGAAAGCAATGCATCCTTTAAAAAAAATCAGTAAGCTAAAATGTATACTTTCAGTCTTACAATCCTGCATTCATAAATAAAATAAAAATTAAAATAAATACAATTTTTATGGAATCAATGTTGGCGAAAATTTGAAAATTAGCAAAATATATTAAAGTAAACAAAAATATGTTAAATAAGAATGGGAGCTAAAATCGGCATGCCGAAGTTTGAAATGAGGTTCCGTCAGAAAGTCGTTTTACTCTCTCCAGTTGGACTTTCGGATTTATGTATTATGAACGGACTGCTCCTAAAGAAGCTGACTTTCTCCGAGCTGCCGAGCTGCAGCTCGGAGAAATTCAGCTTCTTTAGAACGACCCCGGTTCTTTTGAGGACATCCTGCAGGTTGCATCGCACCGCCACGATCCTGAACCGCAAATGGGCCGTCACTCACGATCCTCACTTAAAAAAAGGACGAGGGCCCTTTGTTGTAGCCCTGGAACTTAGTACAAAATGTGTATGAGTTACATCTGAGTCACCACATTTTGTTCTAAGTTTCAGGGCTACAAGACGTCCCACATTCAGGATCCATCTGAAATTTGATTGGCCTTTCATTTAAGCCCAATTTCAACGTTGATTGGTTCTGTGTTATTAGAGTTTAAAAAGAGCCAAAATATGCAATTTTTGGTACTTTGAAGGCGATTTCCTCAAAATATTAGGTTATAGAACCTTTTGAGTTTCGAACTAGCAATATACAAACCGATATCTTTTAAAATATGCAGGTTTTATTCTCCGTAACAAAATAGGGTCAATTTTTGTCGGCCTGTGTTATAATCAGAAGCAAGTTTCTAAATTAACATACATTTTCATAATTTTAAATACTTTATGTGAGCGTACTGTAAAGAAATTGCATGCGCATGTATCAACTCCATTGTTGCTATAATCATCCGCCCAATAACAAGATGTAGAATCGTGTCCATCTATTTTGACACTAACGGTGTATTAGGCATCCTCTTATAGAAATTTCAATGAGTCCTCCAGATAACAAACGTGTTTAGGGAAAATTTGATTTGATGAAATTATTTATCCTTATGACAAGTTGTTGGATTGTGATGGGGATTGTGCTGTTGATTTTATTTCCGATTGCCAACATTTTTGATAACTCCGTGAACGTCTGCTTCCAGCGAATTTTAATATTTGAATGAACTTATCCTTTTTAGAGTGTTGAACGATACATTAAACTAATCCATTCTATGGTGTGTATTCAACTAGGCGACCATGGATGAAAAGGCAATATAACTTCGTATTCATCTTTCTTGCTTTAGTTAGCTATGTGTGATATTATAACATCAATCGGTCCTGATTTTGCAGTCTCATTCTAGTATGAGAGATCTACAACAACAATTGGTGCCTTTCTTAAGAAATCCATGGGGGCTAAAATAGCTCGTGGTTCTCGGTTGAAATTTTGTATACATATCATACAAGACCGATTCTCAGAATAAAATCATAAGGATAAACTTCTGAATTTACATATACTTTTGCAATTCTGAAATAGTTTGTAATTACTTCTCCATTTAAAGCAAACGCAATGATAGCAAACCGTGGACGTCCTCTATCGGCAGACAACTTTGCATTCAATATATGATGTGTTCCCTGCACCAATTTAACACTAATTTCTTGTAGTCTTCAGCAAATCCCATAAAAATTGTAAAAATTCAGAAAAGCTAAAATGACTTTCAAAAACGGATATCACCTCATTCACTCCACCCATCATTGCGGTAAAGAGCTTCTTCTTGTTGACCGACTGATAGAAAGTTCATGTAATACCAGTAAAACTAGTGTTGTAATACCAGTAAACCATGTTCTATCCACTTCACATCCGTTGAACTCATATCTTATTTCATCCAGAAAATAGGTCATGCAATTATTTTTCAGCATACCGTTGACGCTATTTGAATTAGTTGTTCCTGAATTCGTCTCAATAATGTTAAATATAAATAAATAACATTTCGCGGTGTAATGTTCATTTTAAATCCCCGGATGACCTTGATACCAAATTCATGAAGCACACGATTTGGTCTATTCCCCACATACGACCCACTACTTATGTTGCATTCCAATGTAAAAAAAATTTATGTATAAAACATTCACAGGGTTGTCGAAGACGTAAATATTATTTTCATGTGATCTCCAATGTGGCGTTCAATTGATTACACAGGTCGACAAGAAAAAGTACGGAGAACAAAACCTTCAGATTGTGAAACTGTATATTACAGTTTCCATCACGTCCCAATTTTGAGGAAATCGCCTTTAAAATAATACCAAAAATGATTTATTTTGGCCCTTTTTAAATGCTAATAACATAGAAACCGCGTTGGTATATACGGGTATTGGTATTGGGCTTGAATGAAAGGCCAATCTTTTCCCTTTCAGATTTCAGATGAATTCCGCATGTGGCACGTCAGGTTCAGGAGCTATATGGCTTTTTCTGAACTGCTTTTTGAGCCCTTTTTTTATACTTTTTAGCCCTGGAACTTAGTACAAAATGTGTTAGAGTTAGATCAGAGTTTTGTACTGAGTTCCGTACTTTTTTAAGGTCCATTTTTGTCGACCTGTGTTATTCAAGATTAACATATACAGTCTAATTTTTGGCAATAATTTTAACTTTTAAGGTATTTGTGTTACACTTAATTTTTATACTGTTATAGAGATTATATTCCTTGACCTTATTTTATACCCTATACAGATTTCCACGACTTTATTTCCAACATTTATTATATTATATAAATATTATATTCCTCATCCACATTCGGTATAGAGTTGAATGTGTAAAAGTCGATGAGACTACATTCATAATTATGCATTAGCTTATCTGTGGGAAAAAATGTTCGCTTAGTACAGATGTATTCCCATTTAAAGCAATTGCCAATATATATATCTATATTATAATATAGATATTATAAAGCTGGATGGGTACCTGTCCTTTTTTAAATGAGTTTATTATACTTATATCATATTTTTTGAGTACAATACACGGATCGCATTCTTCCTGTATTGTCCACTTTTCAAAGCATCATCCTTAAAGATTACAAGAAAGCCACATTTTTTGTCTGCCCAACATATTCTAAATATATTTATAAATGAATAGATAATGTAAACCGCAGCATATTCGACAATTGTTTAAATCATTTTGTTTAAACATAATTAAATGTGCAGTATCTCGAATTAAATGTTTTGGAGTATACGTTTAAGATTAAAAGAAAGAATCAATTTGTCTATGACGACAAATACAAAAATAGTGACCTTTTTCAGTTCGATGGACCAACAATTAAAGCTCAATTATGTTTGGTAACAATGAGTGCTCTTACCATGTGCATCACCTTTAATATTGCTTACTACAATACTTTTATTCTACCCTAATAACACAGTGCGACAAAATTCAACTTTTTGTCTGTATCTGGAATAAGACAAACCTTCCTATAGATTTTTGGACGCTGAATCCGAGTCTGTAATCAGAATTTGTCTATCACGTCACATTTTTGAAAAAAAAATTATGACCAAGTGGTCGTTCATCGGAAACATTTTTAATTGATTAATGATAAGCAATTGTAGAACGTGCGCGCGCGCGCCTTGTACCGGGTGTTACCGCTGCAATATGGGACGCGCGCGCGCCTTATTCAATTGCATATCATTAATCAATTAAAAATGTTCTTCGATGAATGACCACTTGGTCATCTTTTTAGAAGTATTTAGCTATATTTTGCGAAAAGAACGAATCTTGCAACCGAGTTATATTACTGTAAAGTACGGCAAAAACAGCGTTTTTGGCAACTTTAAACGCTTTTTTGCTATATCTATAAGAAAAGGTTTGTCTTATTTCGATTCAAAAATCGTGTTGCACTGTGTAATCGAATGTTTTGGTGATGAGTACTTCATTCAAGGACAAGCCTTCGTGAATTGGGGATGATATAAAATCGGGAAACATTTTAAACATCAGTCATAAATCAAATGTCAAAGATGTTAGTAGTCTCAATTTGATAAATACTCTATATACTCATATACTTTGATAAAAATATGTTGAAAAACAGCGAAGATATGATTTTTTCTTTTATTTCCTTAATTGTTCCTATGGCAGCTACAGGATATAGTTGTCCGATTTTCATGAAATTAAAACCCAACTTCTGAAATAATATAAGATGGCCAAATGTCAAGTTTGGTGAAAATATCTTGAAAACTGACATAGTTATATTTTTTTCGAAATTTGATCGGTCCTTTGGCAGCTATATGATATAGTCGTCCGATCCGGCCCCTTCCGATATCTGTAGGAGTGAGAGTATATAGAACTAACTAGACTAACTACAAAGTTTCATTGCGATAGCTTTAAAACTAAAGAACTAGTTTGTGTATAATCGGACAACCAGACGGACAGCCGGACATGGCTAGATCGACTCGGCTGTTGATCCTGATCAAGAATATATATACTTTATAAGGCCGGAGATGTTTTTTTTAACTGCGTTGCAAACTTCTGACTGAAATTATAATACCCTCTAAGGGAATAAAAACTACTAAATGAGCTACACAAAAGAGCATTATCTAACATTGATATATTTAAGTTTGCACTTAAAAATATTCCACATTTTCGAGAAGTTTATATAAAAGACGAGCTACTCAAATCTTAAATAATAAATAAAAAATTTCTATAAATATTACTTTACATGCTTATTCCCAAGCTCAAGACGGAAATAACCTCTGTAGATCTTTCGAATAGAAATACTTAATACTTATACTAAAATTATAACAAAATTAATCAAAGTATTTTATCACAATTGAATAAAACTCTGACTGAACCTGTTTATACGGAGGCTTAGATGCCTGGCAGATAGTGCATAAACTATTGCCTTTGGTTTATTTACGATAAATGCATGTTGCTGCGACTGAAGAATTATTATGTACTATTCTAAATATTATTGCTTATGAATAAACGCTGCCGTGACTGAACATTCTCCCGGCCGTTGAACAGGTGTTCAACCTTCAGTAAGGTAGAAGAAAAAACTCCGTGAGGTAGGCTCTGGTGCTGGTTGTTCCGTGCTTTGCCTGGGTTCGGGTGTCCGGCGTAAAGGTATCCGGCGTCGTGGTATCCATTTGATGACCGTCCGGCTAAGAGCCCATACAATGCCTAATAGGATTGACATCGCTGGGGCCACATAGGCAGCTACTTGATGATGTTGAGGAGCGACAAGTTGATTCTTCCAGGTAGTCTCCTTTAATTCGACCAACTGGCGTTGCAAAGCGCCCAGTTCCTCCAAGCTGACTTCCTTGGCTGCCGTTCCTTGGAGTGGCTCAGGTGGGTTCTTACAGTCAATATTTGTGATATTTCCAAATCGAACATATGTGGCCTTCGTTTCGATGACCACAGTGCTTAATGTGCTCACGCTAATTTTTGAATTGCGTGCAGTGCAACCCGGGGCCAATGACAATAAGCCCGTTCCATTAAGTTGCACTGTGGAAGATATTCCTTTGCACACCGCTTAAAGTTCTATGAGACTGTGTTTGGCAAACATCCATCTGTTTCGCCAATACGTTGCCAACCACAACAGCTCAGACCTTGATTGAGAGACCTCACATAGTTTCAGTTTTTTTATTAAATAACTGAAATTCGCACCGATTTTCCACGCTGAATGTGTTAGGTGGTTAAAACAAATGTGCTCGTCATTTGGCAGCTTTATACATTGGTTAAACTCGTCCTAAGTCAATCCCATGAATTGGTCTCTATGGGCATTGACGGCTATGATTTAGGTTTTTAGCCTAAATCGATCAATCAGGAAAGAGGCGAATATCAAGGCGACCATGGAAGGCCGGAACCATGTTGGGATAGGCATGATGCTGAACACTTTCTGTTGTGTTACAGAAACCAGCGGTAGCGATCTGCGCTGTCAGAATCATAAACGCTTGCTGCAGGTGGTCGCCTTGGTATTCGCCTCTTTCCTGATTGATCGAACCTCTCTGATCCTCTAGCGTTTTGATTCGGTCGTTGGTGGCTGAGCTGCTCTTTTTGACTATGTTTATCGTAGAGTCCAGATTTTTCAAGAGCATCATCAATATTTTTTTTTTTTTTTTTTTTGTTTGTTTATTTGGTTGTATGCAAGTTTGCTGCTAAACTTATTTGGCTACATATCTATTATTATTTAACAATTTTATGTATCGAATATGTATCAATGTTAATTAAAAATTAGTTTAAACGCCGGGTTGGCAGCTCCCGGATCATCAATACATCTTTTTTGAACTTGACCTTGTTTATCACTTTGGACACGTCGCACAGTGGCGCCATTGGCGCATTTGGCGTTGCATAAGTCAAAAATTCATTGTCGCACGATTCCAAATCCGTTGCCAAAACAAAAATCGGACCATTTTTGTAGAAGTTATGAGCATTCAAAGTCGAAAAATATTTCCGTTTTTGCGACACAAAAAAAAAAAAGAGAATTTGGTCGACTTTCAGGTAATATTACACAAAAACTAGACAACCAATCGGAATGATTTTGGTTTTAAATTATAGATACATTCATAAACTGTAAAATAAAGCAAACAAACCGGCAGTTTGGGTTTGGCTTCTACAGGTAAATCGTTACCTGCCAGGTGTCCATTTTTAACAACTTTTTTTACCTAAAGTAGTCTAGAACTTTTTTGGCACTACAGAGCACTCAACTACACTATATAGGTCTGTTCCGTGTATCTTTCCTGAACCAGGATCCGTTTAGATAGTCTGCGTCTAGCTGCGACTCCACCTTTGGCAGCGATTTTAGTGAAACAACTCAGGGTCAAAAAACACGAAATATGGGTGAAAACGCTTCAGGGGTACCGGCAGCGCGCAAGGGCATTTGCAGTGTTAAAATCGTGATTTTTTGTTTTAAATAATATTAAGACGTGAAAGGATGAGGAATCAAATGTTTATAGTCCAGAAATGCTTCAGCTATTAGAAATTCTCTCAATATAGGTTTATTGTTAGTCAAAATGTTAGAAAAATGATCAACAAATAAAAAAAAATCTAAATTTAACAAAATTTTTGTGTAAAATATTTTTTTAAATTTTTTAAAATATTTTTATTTGAGCAAATCGATAAAAATAAAGCTAAAAAATTAAACAAATTTTTTTATTTAAAAATCGTTTTCTATGAGAAAATTAGATTTTTTCACTTTGACGCCCTATAAATGGGCGAATGGGTGGGCGTGGCACTAGATATATAAATTTTACATCAATTCACTGTCAAATGCCGTTTAAATTATTCGATTATCTTATTTGGTTCAAAAGTTATGATTTTTGCAAGGTCAAATGCCAGAAAAGCGCCACTGTGCGTCGTCGGCGTACTTTGAGTCCAGAATGCAAAATAATGAATTCGCTACATTTCCGACTATATCAAGTGGTGCTCTTCGTTGTCGGGAATGGTTAATCAACTCATTTCCTGCTTGTAGCTCGTCATATACATTTTGAAAATGTTTATATATTGACTTACAAGCATTAACGTTTCGCAGCTATGAACATTTGTGTTTTAGTTCCGATATCCCGGCAGCCAATATTCCCATGACGCTCCAATATGGCTTTAAGTCGTAATATGCAATTATGTTCCATTCCGAGATTGTCATTCTTGAAGTGCCGAGCCGTTCGTAAATTATTCCCGGCTGACTTGCAAACGGAGTTACGTTTACTTATTGTCCCATTGCTAACGGCAGTAGGAGTAGCATTGCGAGCACTGTTGGGACGATCTGGAATGACATCTTCTTCTTCTGCGTGGGGGTCTCTTCTGCCCGCGCTGCATCCTCACCGGAGCTATGTGGAAGTTTTTGTGGCTACGTCTCCCTTTATCAAAGGAGCCGAACGAGTAACTGGTCGTTTGAATGTGCCTGATGCCATTTTGACGTCTACTACGCGAACCTGATTGTCTTTGCCCGATACGTCATTACTATCCGCCCCATAGACCAGCTCATTACCGGCACGTTGTCTTCTTTTACTAGGACTAATAGTCCTTCTTTGACATTCTGGGCCATGGTCTTTCATTTAGTACGCATTTGCAGCTCTTGTAGATATTCCACGGACCACTGATTCCTGAATGACTGTTTGAGCCTGGATACTAACTCCCATCTTTTTACCAGCGTTTTTACAGGTTGGGCAAGATTCGCATCATGAGGCGCTACTAGAGGTTCACCAATTAAAAAATGACCACGAGTGAGCGCTGATGTATCCGTGGGATCAGATGACATCGGAGTTTCCCTAAATAGGCCTAGTTCACTATTAAAATATTCTCAATATATTCGTATTTTAAAATCTCTCTGTAAACACAATTTTTTGCTTGACCATCATGAGATAGGATCATAAGGTTCTTTGCCGAGCTGACTCTTGAACAGGCCACATAAAATTGGCTGTGGGAGAAAAACTCGTCCCTACGATCTACTCCAGGTACTTTCAAAGTCTGTCCTTGTGCTTTATTTTTTGTTATCGCAAAACAAACCTTTACAGGAAATTGTAAGCGCAGCCAGTAAAAATGACGGCTTCAATAACAAATTTGAGAAGAGTTTTCACTTCCAATCTTGTTCCAATGCATAATTTTGGGGGTTTTAAGTTTCTTAATAACATTAACAACGTGCAATGGGAGTCCAGCTGGATTCTGGTTGTTAAGAAATTCAACAGCATAATGGACAGCATTTTCTGGCTCAGTAACAGAGTCAATTGATTTATATCAGCGGTCGGCACAGCCCTATCCCGTGGGGTTGGAATTTCCTCTGCCGAAGCTCTGGCAGCACATAGATAGTGTGAAGACTGTGGTGGCTCTGATGCTCTAAGAATCAGTGCTATTGCTCTGGCTAAATCTAACACTTTTAACGTGAAATACCTATTTTTATAGTATAAGTTATTGATTTTGCATAGAAAACCAAATGCTAGCTATATTATTTCTCATATCTGGTCACGAAGACGTTTACTCACTCACACATATGAAATTTTTTCTTGCGAGTGTGGTAGTGCCGACCACTGATTTATATGTAACTTTTTCTCCGTGAAAAGATTTTATTAGCTGATCATTAATTGAAGCAGCTCTGTCATTTCTGGAAGTTAAAATGGCTCGTTCTGCTAACCAGTCCAATGACTTTTGTCAGATTTCTGAAATATCAAGAAAATTTTAGAAGTAAGCTTCTCCAAAGTGCTTGAAGACAGTTTTATTTTTCCCTCAAGGGTCGGATAATCTCCATTTCCTTTTTTAAGTAAAGATTGGGCAAAATCACCGGCAGTTTCACCACCTAGTAAATGTACACGCATATTTTTTGTAAGAGTCATTTTTTTGTATTTTACACCACAAAAAGGAAAATTTTATGCAAGATTTTATCTCATCAGCCCTTGTTCCTCGGGGTACAACTGTGAGCGTTTGTATAAAATCTCCATTTAATACAACGGTAATACCTCCCATTAATAAGTCATTGCCTCTTATATCTTTTATCAATCGATCAAGAGCTTTAAGTCCACCTTTATTCATTCCAAACAATGAGTTTACAATGTTTAAGGACGAATACCATATTGTACTGTTTGTAAATGTTACAATAAGGTGTTTCTATATTTATTAAATCAAAAGGAAGCTTAAATGCTCAATGGGCTGTATCTTGTCTAATTTTTGCCAATAGCAAATTTAAAAGAATCGTTTTCCAATGCCACCAAAAGTATCCAAAAAATATATTCCTCCGTTTCCAGTGTCAATGCTGTCTAAGATTGTTTTATAACAGTTCTTTTGTTCGAGAGGGCTTCATTGCATTCAAAATTTATTTCTCGTTTTATATATAGATGATGAGTGTCTCCTGCCCCTTTCCCAAAGCCCAGCGACGTGAACGCTTTGACGGGGTTTATTCGTGTGTCTGTTGTTGGTATAATGTAATTTATTTTATTGTTAAGCTAATTTTATTTTAAGTTTTTAATTTTTAAGTTTTAAAAATAAATAAATCAGCAGCAATTTAATTATCATACTACACAGAGTCATAGAGTCTCAGAGAGAGAGATAGAGAGAGAGAGTCAGAGAGAGAGAGAGAGAGTGCGGGAGCGCAGTCTGTTAGTTCAATGCTTGTGTACCCAATTGGACTTCGCATCATGCTATGAGCTGCTCACCATGGAAAAAGGCTGCCGCGGGTTTGGGATTTTATTTTTCCCTCTTTACCTTTCGGGACATCTTTTTTTACCAAGCAGTTACTAAGCAGTTACCAAGAAGCGCGCTGATGAAATAGCATCTGATCTGCATATCGGCGTTGTATATCGAATTGGCTACGTAGCGCGTTTTGTAAGCGGCTGGTCTTGGAATCGCAGAATCCCAAGTTCGAACCCCAGTCCATCCGAAATTTTTTTGTTTGTGTTTAGTTGAATTACCCCATGAACGTGAATTTAACAGTAAGACGAGCAGCGGCGTCGGTATCATGAATGACACCGGCCGCCCAAGTATAAACGCGAATAAGAACTTTACAAGAACGATGGGCCCAACCCCATGAGCGATTCGGTGGGAAAAGCATGTAGATTTCATAGTGAAAAGTCCGACTGGGTATATTTTGAATAAATTATTATTCCGCCTTTAGGCTCATGACTTAGATAATTTTTTTTGCCGTTATAAGAAAAAGGAGGAGATTTTCAGATTTTCTAAAATCGATAAAATTTCCAATATTAAATTGAATTGAATCTTTATTATGTTGAGGACGAAATGTTGGCTAAAAATCGCATCGATTGATTAACGCGTTTAGCGTCCAGATTTTTTTATAGAAATTATGAGTTTTTTGCCAATGGAAGAAAATGGGGGTATGTTTGTGGCAAAAATAAAACTTAGAAAATCAGTTTGGTCTTTATCGAGGACGAAATGTTGGCCAAAAATCGCATCGATTGATTAACGCGTTTAGCGTCCAGATTTTTTTATAGAAATTATGGGTATGGGTTTTTTGCCACTGGAAGAAAATGGGGGTGTTTGTGGCCAACATAAAACTTAGCAAATCAGTTTGGTGTTTGAATGATACAAAAATTTAATCGGGTAATTTCGATCTTTCTCTCAATTTCGATCTTTCTCTTCGTATCGGACGGTCGTGTTTTTGTTTTGCGCTCCGACTTTTGTGTTTATTTTGAATCTAAACCACCGGGGTTTCATCTTAACTTATAACCTAATATTTATAACGATATACCGTTTTGCTACCGCGCGTGCATACACTTTTCTGTGTAATTAATTTCCATAAATAATTACTTGTTAGTTTTGTGCTAAGACGGTTATCTTATTTTATTTTTCCTCTTTGCTATTTTTACCGTTTTTATTTTTCTCTCCCCCGCTCGAGTGCCGTTTGCTATTAGCTGCATCCAAGCTGTTCATAGCTCTCACCACTCTTGTGATTTTCTGCTGCTCTGACTCTTGCGCTCTTTTGTCTCTCTCTTCATCTCTTTACTTTTTTGGTATTGATAGTGTGCACAGTGGTCCTAGGGTTAGTGAACATGTCCCAGAATATTGTCTGTGTTATAAAAAATTGCCAAAAAAATGTTTTGGCAAACCAGCCCAGTTTCCATTGCTGGCTTTGCGATGCAGTTGTGCACGCTAAGTGCATTGATGACGGGTCGAATGGCTGACGCAGTGTCCAACAAAAAGGGCCTGCGTTATTGCTGTGAGGCCTGTCGACCGGTTGAGAAGGAAATATCATCCTTCATGCGTTAAACCAGGAGTGGATTTTCTGAGATCATGGCCACTTTTCGCAAGGCGAATGACCTGTTCTCCGCGCTGGACGCTCAATTTAATAGTATGAAGCTATGAAATGAGTCGCCGAATCGCAAAAACTCCGCTGCTAGTCGGCTGCAACTGTGTGAGACACAGCAATCGATTCCCTGCCACTCTCCGTCGCCACAGCTACTGGTCTCCGTTCCAATGGTTCTGAGATCAGGAACGATCAAATATTCGGTAACCGAATCGGTCGTTGAGGTGTCGGAAGCCGCACAGCCAGCAATTTCCGCGTCGTCCGTTGTGTCCGATGCACAGCATAATTCGTTGGCTCCGCAAATCCCCGTAGAAAAATCTACCCAGGGTAAAACATTACCCGGAATACCGGCCGTTGTTGGTAACAATTCGTTACATAAGACCCTAACAGCAGTCCCACCTTCGAAAACTATATTTGTTTCGAGGCTTGCCCCTGATCTGTTATCGGAAGATATTCTAGCCTATATTCAAGGCAAAACCCAAGCTGGCAATATGAAGGTGGAAAAATTCAAATTTTCGTATGCCAGAGACATTTCGTCATTTAAGGTAAATGTCTCATTCCAACTCTTTGACACTATTTGCTCGGGTGACTTCTGGCCCGAGTACGTTGTAGTCAAGGAGTACGAGGCACGAAAGAAGAGAAATCGGCCTGCGGGAGTTCAACTGCCCAAGCCGTCACAACCCTCAGTGTCCACTGCAGTACCTTCTGTCCCAAAAAACTAACCTCTTCCCTACTACTTTCCTATCAGAATACTAGGGGCTTTCGTAGTAAGCTCTCTAGATTATATTCAGTTAGCCTTTCTTTCGCATCCCAGGGTATTGTATTTACAAAAACCTGGTTGAAGCCGGAGATCCTCTGCAACGAAATTCTTCCAGGTAAGACCACTATTAACAGATTAGACCGTCTTCTCCAGCGTGGTGGCGGAGTTTTAATTGCCGTTGACTCCTGCCTCATCTCGGAACGGGTGGTATCTAATGACTTTTTGGACATCGAATTCATCTGCGTCAAACTATCATTCACAGGTAGTTGCATTTATGTAACCTGCTCTTACATCCCTCCATCTTCGAAAGAGCCAATTTATTGGAAACACCAATTCCAATCGGCTTTCTGATAGGGACCAATTACTGGCTTTGGGTGACTGTTTCCGAAAGGCTGACTATCAGACTCTAAACACTTTAATAGCAGAATTTGATTGGTCTAATCTTTACACAAGCTCTGACATGGCATCCGCCGTTGACATTTCTTACAATTTTTTTCCTTATGTGTTCCTAAAACCGACCCGTCGGTCTCTAATAAACCACTTTAGTTTAACAAGGAGCTGACGCGTCTAAAAAACGTAAAATCTAGGCTTTATAATAAATATAGACTCACTGGTTCAAAAACGGCTTTCTCATCTTATCTTAGTGCTCGATCTAGCTTTACCGTGCTTAACGCTCAGTGTTATAAAAATTATTTGACTCGTTGTAAGGTCCAGTTCACGCAGGACCCTAAACAGTTTTATAACTTTGTTAACTCTAAACATAAACCCACGTTATACCCTCCCTCGCTGTCATTTAAAAATACTACAGTAAATTCTATTAATCTATTTGCTGAGTTTTTTAAAACGTCATATTCGTCCTTAACATCTTCAGATCATACATTTTCTACAGCTATGCCAAGTTCGTCCTAAATTTTCAGTCCTATTTTAAACGAAAGTTCACTTATTCTCGATCTTCAACGTGTTAAGCCAGTTTATTCGCCAGGTCCCGATGGTATACATGGCTCTGTGCTTAGGTATTGCTCCGAGGCGCTGTGTAACCCCCTTCTTAAATTGTTTACCTTATCTTTAGAATCCTCAGAATTTCCCCTTATCTGGAGGGAATCATTTGTTATTCCTCTTCGGATCGGATGCAAGTAACTATAGGGGTATCTCTAAGTTATCGGCTATCCCCAAACTTTTCGAGAATGTAATCGCCCCTCACTTGCAACATCTATGCAGATCCGCATCTCTACATGCCAACATGGTTTTATGAGGCGAAGATCAGCCACGACCAATCTTCTGGAACTTATCTCTTTCGTTATTAGGGGCTTCCAACAAAACCTTCAAACCGATGTTTTTTACACGGACTTTAGTAAAGTCTTAGCCTCGGTTAATCATTCTCTTTTGGATAGATAATTTGATTCAATGGGGTTTCCTAGGGATCTTCTTACGTGGATTTCGAGTTATCTTAGCGACAGGACCCAAAAGGTTCTGTTCAGAAACGTTCTATCCAATAGCCTCAGGGTCACATCTGGCGTCCGACAGGGTAGCCACCTTGGACCACTGCTATTCACATTGTTTATCAATGATTTGCAGCATATCCAGAGTACTCATGTACGCTGATGACATTAAACTTTGCTTGCAGTATAGGGACAGTTCGTGCCAATCACACATACAATCGGATCTTGATAACTTCCAAGCATGGTGTCATACTATCGATTTATATCTCAACAGCTCAAAATGCAAACTGATGACATTTTCACGTGTCACTCCCCTGCTTGCCACCTATATACTTAACGATTGCCTTTTGGAAAAAATTACTATCGTTGATGATCTGGGTGTTCGCCTGGATCCTAAACTTTCGTTCTCTGAACATATTTCTTGTATGGTTAATAAAGCCAGAGGCATGCTGGGATTCATTAGTTCGCCCTATATTGGAGTATGGTTCATGCCTTTGCAGTCCTCAATTTGGGGTCCATAGTAGCCGCATTGAATCTGTCCAAAAGAACTTTTTGCGTTTTGCCCTTCGTGGCCCACCCTGGGATGCAAACCTTAGATTACCGTCTTACGCTAGTAGACTTCTCCTACTTAATCTACCTTCTTTAGGTAACCGTAGGACGATGCTTGGCGTCGTCTTTTTACATAAACTTATTCACGGTGATGTGGAGAGCCCCTACCTTCTAGGCCAGCTCAATTTCCATGTTCCCCGTCTTTCATCTAGAACTTTTATACCACTAGTAGTTAACCACTGTTGGCGTGAGTTTGAAGGACATGAGCCCTTTAGGGTTTTATGTACTGATTACAATCGTCTTTTTAGTAGTATTGTATTGCTTGTATTACTAGCCCGTAGTGTATCCTAATTTTTCCTCGTTCTATTCTATTTTTTTCTTCTCTCGCGTCTTAATAGCACGCGTTTCGTGCCGTACGTCACACGGCTGCGCCCCTCGGGCGGTTGGGCGAAATACGATTTTAAAATTCTTGAAATAAGATTTAAAAAGTCTTGAATTAAAAGAATACAAAATTTTTGAAACAAGAACAAAAATCTCAAAAGAAGACCGAAAAATGCTAGCGCTACTTTTGTAAACGAATGGTCTTGATTTTATGACCAAAATTCTTATTTTTTTCTATCAGTGTAGTTACTGGCATCCGATTTGCTAACTTTTTTGTGGAGAGGAATAACAAATGATTCCCTCCAAATAAGGGGAAATTCTGAGGATTCTAAAGATAAGGTAAACAATTTAAGAAGGGGGTTACACAGCGCCTCGGAGCAATACCTAAGCACAGAGTTAACAAAGTTATAAAACTGTTTAGGGTCCTGCGTAAACTGGACCTTACAACGAGTCAAAACAATTTTATAACACTGAGCGTTAAGCACGGTAAAGTTAGATTGAGCACTAAGATAAGATGATAAAGAACTGAACCCATTTTTTGGGAGCAGCCAGTTGAAAATATTTGGAAATTAAAGTGACCAAGTGACAGCGCCAATACAGTTTTTAGTTTTGTGGGCTTCCAATGCCATCTATACTGTTAGAAAGGCGATTGTAATAAGTACGTATAACCCTTAAGAGTTCATGTACTGCAAACTCACGCCGACAGTGGTTGACTACTAATGGAATAAAAGTTCTGGATGAAAGACGGGGAATATGCAAATTGAGCTGGCCTAGCAGGTAGGGGGTAAATAAGTTTATGTAAAAAGACGACGCCAACGGTTAGCTAGAGAAGGTAAGTTAATTAGGAGAATTGAAATGAGGATCAGCTAGCAAAATGTTTTGTGGTATCCTCCATGATGTTCATTTATATTGAAATGCGGCTGATAGTCAGTATTACTGTGAGTTAAAAATCTAGAAGACTGGCAAATAATGATCCCGTGCATCGCAAGATAAACACATCAAATTATTTGAGTTACCAAGGCCTGATCCAAGTTCTCCATCATCCTGCACCTCCTTTCCAAAAACGTCTCCATAGCATTCCAAGTAGACAGCTCAGTGATTGACAAATCCTCTCTCTAACTCCCAACTTAATATAAGGGCCGCGCTCCCGACTGATAAGCTGAGCAGCGGCAGCGGGCCCGAGCTGTCAAGCCTCGGCGTAGTTTCGCCATTACATCCATGAAAACCTCCGCAAATTTATTTCCGTTTTCGAAATCTCCGTAAAATCCAGTTTTTCCAACGACGTTTGCGCAGAATCAAATGCCTGGTTTAAGGAATTGATCAATTTCACTCGTGCCAGCAAGTCAGCTTCGTCAAACCGCACCCGTGTTTAAATAAAATTTCATCGAGCTTATTCGCCGCAAAATAGATTGGGTTTTGACTAGGTAGTACTCAACATCACTTGTGGATTCATTTTGAACCCGAGCCGAGTTTTCCGTATAAAACATTTTTCAGTCACGAGAAAAAACAAATAAAATAAAATGTCCGACACCGTTAAAGGCACGAAACACCGTATACGAAAATGTAGAGGTTAACAAGCGTCGCCGAGATGCAACGGAACCTTTCACTTGGTTGTTGTTGCCCTTGCCGATAAATTGCCTGCCTAGCAAAAGTGGATATATGTAACTGGCAAGCGAATATACGTATATATATTTAATATGCGCTATTAACAAAGATTAAATGCGATTCATATTGTTAAGAGTTATTTGCACAACACAGTTTTGGTGTTTTTTCACAGCGCGAAACGTACACAAAATCAAACGGCCGGCTAAACGCTTTATATGCACATATGTATTTATATATGTATGTTCGTGTGTTTGTGACCGAATACCTGCAAACGACAGTGAAACAAAGAATTGTTTAAACTATATTAAACAATCGCGAGACCGAGTTGCAGACTCCGATAAACTACTATCACGTCGGGGTCACCAAAATGTTTGTGGGGAAGACAACAAATATGCCACCCTTATATTTTAAATTAATAAAAACGCACGAATAGGTTGTAATATGTATAGCGTTTATTCGGAGCGGCAGACGGACTGAGTCAAAACTTGGCTCCAAAATTTTAATATATACATATGCAGGCTCACAATGTAGTTGCTGAATACATAAGCGACAGCTTCAGTGGTATAACAAGATGGACATACAGTCGGGTGTCCCGACAGTAGAATACCCTGTATCATTAAAAGGCGCCGCTCGATTTTGTTCCTGATTATATTCAAAACGTTATTCAGGGAACACCACGTGGAGGTTATTGAAGATGCAATGGTATTTTTAAACTTTGGAGTCGACTTTAGATGTTCAAATGTTTTTTTATTTTAACACCTCCATGTTCCCCATCGAAAAAAAAACACCTACCCGAAAGACTTTTTACCTACTTTCCCTAACACTAACAGAAATGGCATTATGAAAGCTGTGTACGGTATCGAAGATCGTTCCGCTGGCTTGGCCAATCGGAATATTAGAAAACGCCAAGTCAATATGGGATCCGTCAATTGTAGGCGGCGTTTAAACAAAGATTAAAATCTCCTAATATGACAGTTTTGCTACCTAAAATATGACTAAATTCTTCAAATAAATTAGCAAATTCAATTTTAAATTTACGCAAGGGATATCGTGGACTTGTATAAACAATGAGCAAACTATTTAAAAACTGCAAATTCAAAAGTTGCCAAATCACTACCTATGCGAACACAATGACTAAAACTAATATTCTCAAAAAGCTCATTTCTAATATAAATAACTATTCCTCTTTTTGGTCGCGTCCTATTGACTACGTGAACACCCTGACAGTCTAGATTGTCAGAGTCAAGCAACCCTAAAACCTTGTACTTCATATGCTTCATTTTCAAAGATTGAACTTTCAAAAAAGCACAACAAAGAAAAATGAAGCATAAGTTTATCTGACTGAACAAGCTCTGTACATTATAAAACATTAATTCTTAATCTGTGCATTTTACTATAATAAAAAATCTATAATAAAAAACCCGCTTGCACTAATGGCCCTACTGCAACCCACATACAACGCAGCTCGGTCCATCCGAACTGTTGTTTTGTTTTGAAACCTTTAACAGATTCCAAAATACGGAGTCTGTTAGCTTCACCTACACAAAATCTTCTGATTCTGAAATATATTGATCTGTGGCAATTGAGTTGAGTTTTGAAATGTTATATACATTTGTAGCGGCGTGCCATTGGCGCATTTGGCGTTGCATAAATCAAAAATTCATAGTCGCAAAAACGATTTAATTTATAAGAAATCGACAGAGAATTTTAAACTTTTTTTGTCTAAAGTAGTCAGTCAAGAACTTTTTTGGCACTACAGAGCACTCAACTACACTATATAGGTCTGTTCCGTGTATCTTTCCTGAACCAGGATCCGTTTAGATAGTCTGCGTCTAGCTGCGACTCCACCTTTGGCAGCGATTTTAGTGAAACAACTCAGGGTCAAAAATCACGAAATATGGGTGAAAACGCTTCAGGGGTACCCCTAGCGCGCAAGGGCATTTGCAGTGTTAAAATCGTGATTTTTTTGTTTTGAATGATTTTAAGACGCAAAAGGATAAGGAATCAAATGTTAATTGTCCAGAACTGCTTCAGCTATTAGAAATTCCCTCAATATAGGTTTATTGTTAGTCAAAATGTTAGAAAAATGATCAAAAAATAAAAAAAATCGAAATTAAAAAAAAATTTTATGTAAAATATTTTTTTAAATTTTTTTAAATATTTTTATTTGAGCAAATCGATAAAAATAAAGCTAAAAAATTAAACAAATTTTTTTATTTAAAAATCGTTTTCTATGAGAAAATTCGATTTTTTCACTTTGACGCCCTATAAATGGGCGAATGGGTGGGCGTGGCACTAGATATATAAATTTTACATCAATTCACTGTCAAATGCCGTTTAAATTATTCGATTATCTTATTTGGTTCAAAAGTTATGATTTTTGCAAGGTCAAATGCCAGAAAAGCGCCACTGTGCGGCGTTTGTATTAAAAAGATGTATTGCAGCTTCAGGTACATTTTCTGCTCTTACAATGCGTGACCTAATTAAACAAATATCTTGTTCTGTCATATGGCAAGATGCCATATTATTTAACGCTAACGCAAACAGTTGGCCCTCTCTCTGTCTCATAATTTTAGTCAGTTCAAAAAACCGAAAAATATCCCACAGCGTTTCATATAACGCACTATATGGATTGCTAGAGTTAGACTGGAAAAGCCAGCGATCCCCTACAGTTCGAAGCAGTCCTTAATCGCCGAAAACGATAATAGGGATTCCCCCAAATGGCAAAGAACTCCTTAATATTTGCTTTAGCCTAATATGTACAAAACTAAACATTCTAGATCCTACCATAGAAATTTCGTCAATTTTTAAAAGTTTGAGATCAATTAAATTTGAATGTAAGTACGTCAGACAGAAGGACCCCAATTCTATTAGACTTATTAAGCGGAAGAGAAAATAATGAGTGCGCCGCCACCTACAATTCTGTAAATTTTTTTTGCTGATATTAAACTATGTATAACATGTTGAAAATAAAGCCTTTGCTTGAAATTAGGAGATCTAACGGTTTCTAAAAGTAAAGAAGGCGAAATTAAATTTAGCAGCTTTATTACTCTAACGTTATGGTCCACCGATTCCAAATTTTCTACGTTATTATCTAAATTTAAAATACTTTCCTGTGAATCTGCTAAAGCTTCTAATGCTCTATACCTACTGTTGGATTGAGGCTTAGATGCCTGGCAAATAGTGCATGAACTATTGCCTACAGTTGTTGCAACTAGCACTTGGAACTAGTTGGACGGTTTGAAGTGTGTTTGGATGTGGTTGATTGGTTTGATTGATTGGTTGTATGAGGTTGATTGGGGCATGGAAGACACGGCTATGGTGTCGGGCACATATGCATGAATAAAAGCTCTGTTGGGAGGTAGAACTCTTACAGACTTTATTTATGAAAACTTAACAGTATATATAGGTACAAAATGCTTATGGTAACAAATATCGTATAACAAAATAATGTGGGTTACTATTAATGTGGGTTACTGTGTATGTGGGTTATTGTCAGATATATGACCTGACACTTATTGCTATTGTGTATGTAGGTTATTGCCAGCTATATGACCTGACAATTATTGCTCTATTTTGCTTTCCTCATGTCCGCCAGCTATGCATATTCGCTTAACCTGGTAACTGATACTTTATTAACGACAAATGCATGTGGCTGCGACTGAAGAATTATTATGTCGTATTCTAAATGTTATTGCTTATGAATAAATGCTGCCGTGACTGAACATTCTCCCGGCCGTTGAACAGGTGTTCAACCTTCAGAAATGTTGAACGAAAAACTTCGTGGGGTAGGTTCTGGTGCTGGTTGTTCCGTGCTCTGCTTGGATTCCGGTGTCCGGCGTAGAAATATCCGATGTCGTGGTGTCCATTTGCCGACCGTCCGGCTAAGAGCCCATACAAAGCCTAGTAGGATTGACATCACTAGGGCCACATAGGCAGCTATTGGATAATGTTGAGGAGCGACAAGTTGATCCTTCCAGGTAGTCTCCTTTAATTTGACCAACTGGCGTTGCAAAGCGCCCAGCTCCTCCGAGCTGACTTCCTTGGTTGCCGTTCCTTGGGGTGGCTCAGGTGGATCCTTACAGTCAATTTTTGAGATATTGCCAAATCGAACATATGTAGCCTTCGTTTCGCTGACCACAGTGCTGAATGTGCTCACGCTAATCTTTGAATTGCGTGAAGTGCAACCTGGGGCCAATGACAATAAGCCCGTTCCGTTAAGTTGCACTGTAGAAGCGATTCCTTTGCACACCGCATGAAGTTCTATGAGACTGCGGGTGGCAAACATCCATCTGTTTCGTTGATGCGTTGCCAGCCACAGCAGCTCGGATCTTGACTGAAATACCTCACATATAGTCTCAGTTTTGTTGTTAAATAACTGAAACTCACACCGATTCTCCACGCTGAATGTGGCTTTGTGGTTGAAACATATGTGATCGTCATTTGGCACCATACATTGGTTGAACTCGTCATTAGTCAACCCCATGAACTGGCCTCTATGGGCATTGACGGCTATGATTTCGGTTCTTAGCCGGAATAGCTGCCATGATGCTGAACACTTCCTGTTCTGTTACAGACACCAGAGGTAACGATATCTTGAAGATGACGTGGTTGCTCGTTGTGGTGCCTTTGGCATGCATCATTTTGTATAGTTGGATTACATTATCAGACGATTCTGGAAGCCGTTGATCCGGTGCGATATGTTCCCGCATCTGATCTAGTTGCATCCTGGGTTGCTTGGGGGATACTAGCATCGGACTGATCGTTCGATGGCGAACGTCAGTTAGCACGTTAGCTATTTCACTCTGCATCCGCTGCATTCCCGTTGACACCAGAGTTAGCTGAGCTCTCAAAACCATAAACGCTTGCTGCAAGTGGTCGCCTTGGTACTTGCCTCTTTCTTGATTGATTGCACCTATCTGGTATTCTAGCGTTTTGATTCGATCGTTGGTGGCTGAGCTGCTCTTTCTGACTATGTTTATCGTAAAGTCCAGAATTGATGTTTGATTTTTCAAGAGCATCATCAATACGTCCTCGTTAGACTTGACGTTGTTTATCATTTTAGACATGTCGTCGGCGTACTTTGAGTTCAGAACGCCAAATAATGAATTCGCCACATTTCCGACTATATCAAGTGGTGCTCTTCGTTGTCGGGAATGATTAATCAATTCATTTCCTGCTTGTAGCTCGTCATATACATGTTGAAAATGTTCATACATAGACTTGCAGGCATTGAAGTTTCGTAACTCTGAACATTTGTGTTTTAGTTCAGATATCCCAGCAGCCAATATCCCCATGTCGCTCCAGTATGGCTTCAAGTCATAATATGCAATTATGTTCCATTCCGAAATTGCCATTCTGGACGTGCCGAGCCGTTCGTAGAATATTCCCGGTTGACTTGCAAAAGGAGTTATGTTTACTGATTGTCCCATTGCTAACGGTAGTATGAGTAGCATTGCCAGCACCGTTGGCAAGATAGGAAATGATATCTTCTTTTTCTTCGTGGGGGTCTCTTCTGCTCGTGCTGTATCCTCACCAGAGCTGTGTGGTCGTTTTGTGGCTACTTCTTCCTTTAACAAAGGCGAGTAACTGGTCGTTTGAATGTGCCTGATGCCGTCTTGACATCTACTACGCGGACCTGATTGTCTTTGCCCGGATACGTTTTTACTATCCGCCCCATAGGCCAGCTCATTACCGGCACATTGTCTTCTTTTACTAGGACTAATAGTCCAGAATTCTGGGCCATGGTCTTCCATTTAGTCCGCATTTGCAGCTCTTGAAGATATTCCATGGACCACTGGTTCCAGAACGATTGCTAGAGACTGGATACTAGCTCCCATCTTTTTACCAGAGTTTTTCCGGGTAGGGCAAGATTTGCATCAGGAGGCGCTACTAGAGGTTCAACAATTAAAAAGTGACCTGGAGTGAGCGCTGATATATCCGTGGGATCAGATGACATCGGAGTGAGGGGCCTTGAATTGAGTATCGCCTCGACTTCAATTATTACTGTGTTGAGTTCTTCAAACGTTAGAGACGATGTGGCTGTAACTGATACCAGTAGCCTTTTCGCTGATTTTACTGCAGCTTCCCATAGGCCGCCAAATGATGGCGCTCGAGGCGGAATGAACTTGAACTCCACCTGCTGCTTACTGCATTGGTTTACGATCTTGGTCTGAGCCTGTTCTGTGAAGATTGTTTCTTCTAGCGCCTTTAACTGGTTGTTGGCATCTACAAAGTTCGTGGCGTTGTCACAATGAATTGTTTGACACTTTCCACGTCGACCCAAGAATCGCCGAAGAGCGGCTAGGAAAGCGTCTGTTGTCAGGTCGCTTACCAATTCAAGATGTACTGCTTTAGTGGCAAAACAGCAGAATACTGCAATGTACGCCTTATGGGGTTTTTTTCGACGGATTTTATGGTGAATCCAAAAGGGACCGCAGTAGTCAACTCCAGAGTTGGAGAATGGACGAGCCTGTGTTACTCGATCCGCAGGCAAATTTCCCATGATTTGTTGCATCAATTTGGGTCGTGCCCTTGTGCATCTGACACAACTGTGTATGATGCTTCTGGCCATTGTTTTGTCATTTAGAATCCAGTATTGTTGTCTGGCTATTGCTCTCAATGATTGCGCTCCGCAATGCATGTTCTCTTCATGCATCTCTCGTAGCAGCATCTTTACAATTTGATCATTGCATGGAAGCAAGATCTGATGCTTTGCGGCGTATGGTAGGTTAGATTCTTCCAATCTGCCTCCGACTCTGATGAGTCCGTCATGTCCTATTATTGGAGACAGCGACACAATTGAACTTCTTTTGTCCACTGTCCTGTGTATGCGCAGTTGTTTATGCTCAGCACTAAATTCAATTTTTTGAATAGTGCTTAAAATCAGTTTCCTAGCACTACACTTAGAGTAGTTGTAGGAGATCGGTTCTGCTTGTGACAGAAGCGCAGCATGTAAGCTACAATGCGTTGCAACTTGTGAAAGGAGTTGCCGTGATTGCAACTGTATAGTTCGATCCCCAGTTGATCTTGGCATGTTGGCAAACTCACTTGCTTCACTCGTCGTTCTAGATCGCTGGGAGTGATGCTCGGTACCTTGGACCATTTGTCTCGGGAACCGTGTAGGAATAGAGGTCCGAACAGCCAGAGGTTGTGTCCCGCTAATTTGCTTGCCGCAATCCCTCTTGATAGTACATCAGCTGGTTTATTCGCGGAAGACACATGGCGCCACTGAGATTGATGGATTTTATCCGATTTGCCACAAAGGTGTGGTATGATGATGCGGACGCATTTATCCAGGACAGGACTACAGTTGACTCAGTCCATAAGTATCCAGATGCCTTGTCTTCAGACATGCGCAAATCTTTCTGAATCTATGGGTCAACTCGGATCCTAAAACTGCAGCACATAACTCTAGTCGCGGTAACGTTTCCTTAGCTGTCGGCGCAACTCTTGACTTTGAGCACAGCAAACGGACGGACACTTGATTATTTTTGTATGTGGCTCGCACATACACTGCTGCTCCATATGCTCGTTCTGAAGCATCGACAAATGTGTGCAATTCTTGTGAGACGGGCACCTGCCCTTCGAAGATGTGTCTTGGAATTTGCATGTTGTTTAGCGCTTGTAAGTCAGCGCGGTAATTTTTCCAATCCACCTGAAGGGGCTGAGGAATCTCGTCGTCCCAGCCCATTTTGAATTAACACAGGATCTGCATAAACATCTTTGCCTTGACCACCAAGGGCAAATAATCCTAGTGGATCGAATATTTGCGATGATTCCGAACTGACCACTCGTTTGGTGATGGTTGATGCTTCGCTTTTTTGAGATCGTCTACATAACTGATCCTTTTGTGGCATCCAAAGCAAACCCAAAGTCTTAACACTGTATTGTTGGAGTGTTTCGTCTAACTTGACGTTAGAGAAGATATCCTCTTTAGGAATTTGGCTTAATACCTCTGAGTTATTGGAGCAACATTTTCGGAGCTTGAATCCGGAAGGCAGCAGTATTTTGTTTAATTCTTGTTGAATTTGTACGGCCTCTGGGATACTGTCTGCTCCTGTGAGACAGTCATCCACGTAAAAGTCATGTTTTAGTACTGATGATCCAAGCGGTAGATGATTCTTGGCCTTCTCGGACAGATAATCCAAGCATTTAGTAGCCAGGAATGGCGCTGATGTTGTGCCATATGTAACCGTTTTAAGTCTGTAAAACTTTAGATCTTCTGATGGTTTCTTACGCCATACGATTAATTGATGGAACTGGTTGTCTGGGTGCATCCACACCTGCCGATACATTTTTTCTATGTCTGCAGTAAACATATCTGTGAGTGCGGAATCGTAGTAAAATTGCAAACAATTCGCTCTGCACAGTGGGTCCAGCGTACAATATATCATTCAATGATTTATTGCTTGTCGTTTTACAGGATGCATCAAAAACTACCCGCAGTTTTGTGGTACTGCTTTTGGGTTTCAATACACAGTGATGCGGAATGAAGTAGTGATCTGAGGGTATGTGTGTGGGTGGTACCAGCTTCATGTGTCCAAGATGTTCATATTCCTCCATGAAGTCTACATATCCTTTCCAGACTTCTGGTGGCGTTCGTCGCTCTAATGCCGAAAATCTGTTGGTTGCTGTTTTTTGAGATGTCCCCAGGGCTGAATTTTCCATCTATTGCAACCTGTAGATTCCCTACGAAATGAGATTCGCAATGAGCTTCTATTGGAGATCGAGCCTTTTCTTTGGTGTCTAGGTTTTCTAGTGTCCAAAATCGCTCTAGTAGCGTATCCACCTCCTCTTCTGTGGTTGCCGCTGCACAAAATGCCGCTGAGTCGTGCTCAGCAGGAATTTTTCCGGCCACAATCCATCCAAGCTTTGTATTTTGAAGAATTGGGTCTTCTGGCGTCATCAGCATCTGATTTGGTAGAAGCAAAGAATAATAATGTTCTGCGCCAATAAGCATGTAAATTTTTCCTGGTTTGTCAAAGTTTGGATTCCGGATCACTGTGTATTGAAACCCAAAGTTTGGATCAGCCAGAGTGACGTTGTTTGGGACTTGTAATTGTGATGCAATTAATTCATGAGCTGGTTGATCAGCTATGATATGCGGCAGCACAAAGGCTTCTACTTGTTGAGCAAAATCATTATGCATCGACTTCATGAGAACGTTTTCTCTAGCTCGACTGGTTTTTGGGTTGCCTCCAATGCCCTCGATGCGCCATGATGCACCGTGGAGCTTTAATGACAGCTTGGAGGCCAATCGCTCAAAAATCAGATTAATTTGTGATCCTGAGTCTAGCAAGGCTCGAAATGTGGCTATCTGACCATTGCTTGCTTTGACCAATACCTTGACTGTGACCAGCAAATTGTAACTTTTGATACTTGCTGCACCTACTTGCTGCCGCACCTGACGTGGCCTCTAGGTGCAGCAATGTATGGTGTTTTTTGTCACATTTAAAACACGTACGGCCTCTGCAATATTTCGCCTTGTGGTCACTGCTGAAACAGTTAACACACAGTTTTTTTTTTTTGAACCCAATTGACTCGATCGGGTATGGTTTTGCTGCGGAAATCATCGCATTTGTATAGCCAATGAGTCCGTTTGCAAAAAGGACAATTTGGTTGCCTTCCAGCGCTGGTAGAAGTGCATGATGGGCCCTTCTGCTCCGTTCTCAGTTGTTGACTGTGTTTTCCTGTTCCCAGCACTCGGCTTCGCTGGTCCAGGAAGCTTAGCATTGTATCGAGACCTTGGAGTTCTAGTTATCCGTCTAACGATTGTTCGTAGGTGATTATGATTGTATCCCAGCTGGATATATCAATGCCTAGTCCCTTTAATGATGCTAGAGACTCGATTGTTGTGATGTACAACTCTTTTAATGACTTTGGATCGTCACTGTTTGTATGATGTTGCAGGAGACGATTGAGAAATGTATCTGCTACATGGCGGGGATTGTTGTATGCGTCAACCAATATTTCCCATGCGCTCATGTAATTTTCTTTTTTAAGATCAATATGCTTATTAATCTTTCTGCCTCTCCAGTTACGGTGGTTTTGAAGTACCACATCTTCCTGACTGTGGTATGTTGGTATCGTGAACCATGCATTTCAACAAGTCGAAGAACTGAGTCCATTTGAGTAGATTCCCATCGAACTTTGGGATGCTGACTCTGGGCAAATGTACATCTTCATTGTTTGATGCACTTGTTTGCGCCCCCAAGACTCTTTGAACTTCTTCTTCTAGTCGGAGGAACGACTGCATGTCGTATCCTTCTTTGACTGGGTCTTCGTATTCTTCGTGAACAGCAAAGTGGACATTCTGATATTGGGACCATAATGAGGTTATCGAATCCCTTGTTATGGCCCTTCCGGTTTCGGAAAATTCATTCAGGGCACGTTTGATTGATTCAGCAATCGCCCTTTGTCACCGACAAGCTAATATCAGCTTGCTTGCAGGTTGCGTAAAGCTTGCAACGTCTGCATTTTTCAAAGCATTGATTGAGGTTGCACTTCCGGGGGCATTGCTCGAGGTTTGAGCCATTGCATCGGTTATTATCGTTCTATATTTGTCGTATGACTCACGACAGTCTACGTAGAACTTAAAATATTCTGCGGTTCTATATTCCGCTGGAATATTTTTGTCATTATCCGCAAATCGATTCCATGCTTCATCGATTGCGGCCAACTTTGATTTATAATACGTTGGATTTTGCTTTCCGCAGAGTCTTTTTTAAAATTGCGGATCAGCTTCGATATTTCTTGACTGATTTCTTCCTGCAAATCTAACGCCTCTGTGACTGCTTGCTCCTCCTTTCTAGACATATTGAAAATTGTTCTTGTTCCTGACCGTTGGGAGTATTTTATTTGCTTTGACAGCTGGATATGCTCCTATTCGCAACCGTGATGTGGTCGAAGGAAAACAAAAAATGTTCAATAGACTTGGGGGATTTTTAGAATTTGGAGTTTCTAAAAAAAGATTTTAGTCAAAGTTGTCGGAAAATCCCAAGAGTTACGGATTTTTCCTTTGATGATAAAAGTAGGAAAATCCCAAGAGTTACGGATATTTCCTTTTGTTTTTAAATGTCGGAAAATCCCAAGAGTTACGGATATTTCCTTTTTTTTTTTTTTTTTTTTGTTAAATGTTGGGGTCACCAAATGATTTATTTGGTGTGTGAGACAAGAGTTACGGATTCTTTCCTATTGACTAACGTCGGTTGACGTGTTCGTCGGGGTCACCAAAATGTTGGATTGAGGCTTAGATGCCTGGCAAATAGTGCATGAACTATTGCCTACAGTTGTCGCAACTAGCACTTGGAACTAGTTGGACGGTTTGAAGTGTGTTTGGGTGTGGTTGATTGATTTGATTGATTGGTTGTATGAGGTTGATTGGGGCATGGAAGACACGGCTATGGTGTCGGGCACATATGCATGAATAAAAGCTCTGTTGGGAGGTAGAACTCTTACAGACTTTATTTATGAAAACTTAACAGTATATATAGGTACAAAATGCTTATGGTAACAAATATCTTATAACAAAATAATGTGGGTTACTATTAATGTGGGTTACTGTGTATGTGGGTTATTGTCAGATATATGACCTGACACTTATTGCTACTGTGTATGTAGGTTATTGCCAGCTATATGACCTGACACTTATTGCTCTATTTTGCTTTCCTCATGTCCGCCATCTATGCGTATTTGCTTAACCTGGTAACTGATACTTTATTAATGACAAATGCCTGTGGCTGCGACTGAAGAATTATTATGCCGAATTTTTAATGTTATTGCTTATGAATAAATGCTGCCGTGACTGAACACCTACTATCTAATTCTTCCTGATTACCTGGATTTTCCTCCTCTTGAAATACATTGTGGGCTCCACTGAGAGCCTCCTGCACCTCCTCATCATCCCTATGTGCTGCAATTTCTGTTTAATGGTGAAATTCCCCCTTCGGACATCTTCTACAGCTTCTCAACTTTGAAATACCTCTTTGAGACTTGTTTATGTAATTAATAACATAACTGCAGCATGCATACGGATCTAATATAAACTAAATATCTATGTTGAATATCTAAATCTAAATATCTGAATATCTATCTATATCCTGCTTACTACGTATACTGTTCCTCTGTTGCTCTTGTTGCCTAATTTCTAAATTTGCACGTCGGCGTACATGCCCCATTTTATTTTGGATCTGCTCTCTCCTACGATAGTCTGGATCCTGTATACGTAACGAGCGGCGCTGTGCATTCGCGGCCTGATCTGCATTTCGGACTTATAAATGCTGCCTACGTTGGGATCTACGCCGCGAGTCGTCTATATGCTCTGCCTCTCTGACTTCTAAGTCCTGCCTACTTAAGAATCTACTCCGTGGATCGGCTATTTGCTCTGCCTGTCTCACATTTACATTCTGCCTACGTCTGTTTTGTAGCAAAGAGTCATTCTGCTGCTCATTTGTTCTAAATCGGCTACTGCTTTTACGGACAGAATGCTGCTGGCTATCATGAAATACTTCGTTTTCCCTAAATTCTCTATTTTCTCTCCTACGCCTTTGAGGCAGAACGTTTTCGGCTCTTTCTCATTCTAAGTATTCAGCATCCAGTCGTTTGGCCCTATTTCTCTCTCTTGATCTTTGAAACCGCAGACTACCAGACTACCTATGCAAGCGCAGCGATTTAACTGATTAAAATTATAAAATTATTCGTGGAAATGTTAAAAATGTAAAATATAATATATGGATAATCAATATGTAATATTAAAAAAAGTTTCAAAAATTTAAAATTAAATCCAATAAAATTTTAATAAAGTACAAATATAAAAAAAAATTACAAGATTGTGCTTGCTATGGATAGCTTATAAAGCAATAGTGAAATAATTAAAATAATAAATAGTGAACTAATTAGACAAAGAAAAAGACAATAATTAATTAATTTTAATAATTTAAAGATAAATAATTTGTCCAAAAATAATTTATTTTATTTTATAAATTGTCAAAAAGAAATTGAGAAACTGTAATAAATTTATATTATAAAATTGATGTTAAAAAATTATTATATTTTTTATTTCATAAATTTCATTTTCATTTTATTTCAGTCAAGAACTAAAACTTACTCTGAACTCCGCCTAATAACCGAAACCGATGGTCGAAAAATCGGTCAACCCGATTAAACAACACAATTAAAATAATAAATAGTGAAATAATTAGACAAAAAAAAAAAACAATAATTAAATAATTTTAATAATTTTAAGATAAAAAATTTGTCCAAAAAGAATTTATTTTATTTTATTAATTGTCAAAAAAAAATTGAGAAACTGTAATAAATTATAAAATTGATGTTAAAAAATTGTTATATTTTTTATTTCATAAAATAATCAGTCAAGAACTAAAACTTACTCTGAACTCCGCCTAATAACCGAAACCGATGGTCGAAGAATCGGTCAACCCGTCTTTACTAAAACGCGTCTTGACTCTATGGTAATAAGGAACCCGCGTTTTGCAAAACCTTACACGACCCGCAAACAATTCGCGCAAAACCAAAAAAAAAAAACGCTCAATAAAAGGCAAGCTATTTGCGAACGCGAAGGCCGAAAGCGATTTTTACCGCTTGCACAATAACCAATTTTAAACTATGCCACGAACCACGCAGACACGAACAGACGAAGCGAAATACAATATTTAAGTTGATTTTACACTTATTCTTATATCGTTTTAATATCGAAAATTAGTCTAAGCCGAAATTATGATGATCGTAATGACAATTACGGTTGATAAAATATTTAAATTGCGATTAAAACAATAATAATTGCAAAAAATATCGTATCCTAACAAGCGGTCGAGTCAATCGTTCGATGTGAATTAAAGTAAAAAGGCAAAGAATCTGACAATTGCCAGTGTTTTTATACCCTGTACCAAAGGTACACAGGTATTATAGTTTTGTGCGAGTGCGATATTCTGTAACAGGCAGAAGGAGGCGTGGCAGACCCCCAAAAGTTACCTAAATATTGATCAGGACCACTAAAGGAGTTGATATAGCCATGTCCGTCTGTCCGTCCGTCCGTCCGTCTGTCTGTCTGTCTGTCTGTATGAACGCCTAGATCTCAGAGACTATAAGAGCTAGAGACACGAAACTTGGGATTTAGACTTCTTATATCTGCACGCAGATCAAGTTTGTTTTAAATTTTTGTTGCTCCCCTTTTTGGTGGAGCTATTTGAAAAAAACCATTTAAAACCTTGATGTATTTTATCAAAATACACAGATTGCTCAAATTTCATTGCGATCGTGCCATAAATAGCGGAGATATAGCCTTTTTATGATACTTCATACATATTAATTATACCAGAGGCAGCGCAGGCAGAGGGCTCCAAATGTCTAAATCAAAATGTTCATTTCACATTTTTATGAAATTAAGATTACCGATTTCGAATTGGTTGATGGTGCAGCTATAAGTTGGTGGCAGAATCGAACCCAGGCCAATTGCATACAAAAATGCACGCGCTGTTTTAACCACTGAGCTACCGACTGTACTTTTGATTAAGCTGACATTTGCATTATATGTATGTCAATTTCTCTCCGTTTCTTAGTTTTTGGCTTCTTATTCTCGGGAACCAAGTCGAGCGGCGACTTGTAATGGTACAGGGTATTCTACTGTCGGGACACCCGACTGTATGTCCATCTTGTTGTAGATGTTTTGGCGCGTGCCAAAATCTTATGAAAGAAAGAGAATAGGAAGCTGGCTTTGCGAGGCAGTTGTGCACGCTAAGTGCATCGAGATGACAGGTCGAATGCCTGACGCAGTGTTCAGCAAAAAGGGCCTGCGTTACTGCTGTGAGGTTTGTCGACCGGTTGAGAAGGAAATATCATCTTTCATGCGTCAGACCATGAGTGAAATTTCTGAGATCATGGCAACTTTTCGCAAGGCGAATGACCTGTTCTCCGCGCTAGACGCTCAATTTAATAGTATGAAGCTATTAAATGAGTCGCCGAAACGCAAAAAATCCGCTGCTAGTCGGCTGCAACTGTGTGAGATATAGCAACCGATTTCCTGCCACTCTCCGTCGCCACAGCTCCTGGTCCCCGTTCCAATGGTTCTGAGATCAGGAACGATCAAAGATTCGGTAACCGAATCGGTCGTTGAGGTATCGGAAGCTGCTCAGCCAGCAATTTCCGCTTCGTCCGTTGTGTCCGATGCGCAGCCCAATTCTTTGGCTCAGCAAAACCCTTGTAGAAAATTCTACCCAGGGTCAGTCATTGCCCGGAATACCGGCCGTTGTTGGTAACAATTCGTTACGTAAGACCCTAACAGCAGTCCCACCTTCGAAAACTATATTTGTTTCGAGGCTTGCCCCTGATCTCGCATCGGAAGATGTTCTAGCCTATATTCAAGGCAAAACCCAAGCTGGCAATATCAAGGTAGAAATATTCAAATTTTCGTATGCCAGAGACATATCGTTATTTAAGATAAATGTCTCATTCCAACTCTTTGACACTATTTGCTCGGGTGACTTCTGGCCCGAGTACGTTGTAGTCAAGGAGTACGAGGCACGGAAGAAGAGAAATCGGCCTGCGGGAGTTCAACTGCCCAAGCCGTCACAACCCTCAGTGTCCACTGCAGTACCTTCATTCCAGAAAAACTAACCTCTTCCCTACTACTTTCCTATTAGAATACTAGGGGCTTACGCAGTAGGCTCTCTAGATTATATTCAGATAGCATTTCTTTCGCATCCCAGGTATTTGAATTTACAGAAACCTGGTTGAAGCCGGAGATCCTCTCCTCCGAAATTCTTCCATGTAAGTACACTATTTATAGATTAGACCGTCTTGTCCAGCGTGGTGGCGGAGTTTTAATTGCCGTTGACTCCTGCCTCATCTCGGAACGGGTGGTATCTAATGACTTTTTGGACATCGAATTCATCTGCGTCAAACTATCATTCACAGGTAGTTGCTTAATGTAACCTGCTCTTACATCCCTCCATCTTCGGGAGAGCCAATTTACAGGAAACACCTTTCGGCAATTCGGGCAGTTTCCAATAGGCTTTCTAATAGGGACCAATGTTGAAGTCACCCAGTGGCTTTGGTCACTGGTCTCCTGATGGTGTGTCTAACGTCGTTCACACTGCGGCACAGCATGACCTCATAAATGGCTTGCTTGATTTATCATTATCTCAAGTTAAGCATATCTTTAATTCTTTAAACCGCTTACTGGATCTATGCTTTGTCTCCGATCCTGCAGGCGGACACCTAATTAGAGTTCCTCCAATGACGCAACCTGCAGATCCTTATCATCCAACTTTCGATGTGACTATCGACACTGGGACAGTTTTAGCTACTTCACCTGATAGAAGTTTAAACAGAGTCCGCTGTTTCCGAAAGGCTGACTATCAGACTCTAAACACTTTAATAGCAGAATTTGATTGGTCTAATCTTTACACGAGCTCTGACATGGCATCCGCCGTTGACATTTCTTACAATTTTTTTCCTTATGTGTTCCTAAAACCGACCCGTCGGTCTCTAATAAACCACTTTAGTTTAACAAGGAGCTGACGCGTCTAAAAAACGTAAAATCTAGGCTTTATAATAAATATAGACTCACTGGTTCAAAAACGGCTTTCTCATCTTATCTTAGTGCTCGATCTAGCTTTACCGTGCTTAACGCTTAGTGTTATAAAAATTATTTGACTCGTTGTAAGGTCCAGTTCACGCAGGACCCTAAACAGTTTTATAACTTTGTTAACTCTAAACATAAACCCACGTTATACCCTCCCTCGCTGTCATTTAAAAATACTACAGTAAATTCTGATTAAGCAATTGCTAATCTCTTTGCTGAGTTTTTTAAAACGACATATTCGCCCTTAACGTCTTCAGATCATACATTTTCTACAGCTATGCCAAGTTCGTCCTAAATTTTCAGTCCTATTTTAAACGAAAGTTCACTTATTCTCGATCTTCAACGTGTTAAGCCAGTTTATTCGCCAGGTCCCGATGGTATACCTGGCTCTGTGCTTAGGTATTGCTCCAAGGCGTTGTGTAACCACCTTCTTAAATTGTTTACCTTATCTTTAAAATCCTTATTTCCTCTTAGTTGAGGGAAATCATTTGTTATTCCTCTCCACAAAAAAGGTAGCAAATCGGATGCCAGTAACTATAGGGATATCTCTAAGTTATCGGCTATCCCTCCTCACTTGCAAAATCAATGCAGATCCGTCATCTCTCCATGTCAGCATGGTTTTATAAGGCGAAGATCAACCACGACCAATCTTCTGGAACTTACCTCTTTTGTTATTAGGGGTTTTCAACAAAACTTTCAAACCAATGTTATTTACACGGAATTTAGTAAAGCTTTCGACTTTGGTTAGGAAACTTGACCCAATGGGGTTTCCTAGTGATCTTTTTCTTGGGTTTCGAGTTATTTAAGTGACAGGACCCAAAATGTTGTGTTCAGAAACGTTCTATCCAATAGCCTCAGGGTCACATCTGGCGTCTCACAGCCACCTTGGACCACTGCTATTCACATTGTTTATCAATGATTTGCCACAGGTTCTAACCAAATCCAGAGTACTCATGTATGCTGATGACGTTAAACTTTGCTTGCAGTATAGGGACAGTTCGTGCCAATCAGACCTACAATCGGATTTTGATAACTTCCAAGCATGATGTCATGCTATCGATTTACATCTTAACAGCTCAAAATGCAAACTGATGACATTTTCAGGTGTCACTCCCCTGCTTGCCACCTATATGATTAACGATTGCTCTCTGGAAGAATTACTTCTGTTGATGATCTGGGTGTCCGCCTGGATCCTAAACTATCGTTGTCTGAACATATTTCTTGTATGGTTAACAAAGCCAGAGGCATGCTGGGATTCATTAAAAGGTGGGGCGAAGGAATTCGATTCTCCTTATGTAACGAAGACTCTCTTTACTTCGTTAGTTCGCCCTATATTGGAGTATGGTTCGTGCGTCTGGAGTCCTCAATTTGGAGTCCATAGTAGCCGCATTAAATATGACCAAAAGAACTTTTTGCTTTTCGGCCTCCGTGGCCTACCCTGGGATGCCAACTTTAGATTACCGTCTTACTCTAGTAGACATTTCCTACTTAATCTACCTTCTTTAGGTAACCGTAGGACGATGCTTGGCGTCGTCTTTTTACATAAACTTATTCACGGTGATGTGGAGAGCCCCTACCTTCTAGGCCAGCACAATTTCCATATTCCCCGTCTTTCATCTAGAACTTTTATACCACTAGTAGTTAACCACTGTAGGCGTGAGTTTGAAGTACATGAACCCTTTAGGATTTGATGTACTCATTACAATCTTACAGTAGTATTAAAGGCATTGAAAGCCTTCAAAAACTAAAAACTGTATTGCTTGTAGTACGAGCCCGTAGTGTATCTGTGTCTGTCTGTCGGTGTGACTGTGTTTTTTTTTTTTTTTTTTTTTTTTTGTATTCATAGTTTATTACCTTACTTCCTAATACAGATGCGCTTACAATACTAACAACAATAGTAACAATAGAAGGAAGTGGGAAAAGGGAGAAAAAGGGGTGCGTGGACGCGGTATCACCGCCTGGCATTGCATCGCGTTTGCTGGGCACCTTACTCCTGCTGCTCCTTCCGCCTACCCTCCAGGGCCCTCAGCTGCTTCATCACCCCCGACGTGAGGGTGGCTGCCGCCTCCCACACTATCCGGTCGTCCAGCGCATCCGGCTACCGCCTCCAGCTCCTGTCGTTCGAGGCTAAACCTGCGGCACTTGAAGATCACGTGCCGCGCGTCTTCCACTATGCCGGTGCCGCATTCTGGGCACCAGTCCTCCGTCTCGTGGCCGAACCGCTACAGGTACTGGCGGAAGCATCCGTAGCCACTTAGCACCTGCGTTAGGTAGAAGACCACCATTCCATGGGATCGTTCCACCCAGCGCTTAATGTCCGGTATGAGTGCGTATGTCCAGCGGCCCTTGGACGAGGAGTCCCAGCTGGCCTGCCACTTCTCCATGCTTAACCTCCTGGCGACTAGCTTACGCTCGGCCCTGATTGACTGCTCCGACCCACTGGTCGTCGGGGCAACGGCTGTCTCCTTCCGCTCCCTTACCAACTCCGTAAGCGGGACTTGTCCCTCGATGACCAGCACCGCGTCCTCCGAGATGGTCCGGAACGCTGATGCTGTTCTGACAGCGCATAGCCTATAGGTCGCCTCCACCCCCCGCATGTAGGTCTTCACCTTCACCGCACGTGCCTGTTAGGGTTAGGTATTAGTAGACGCGATGGAAAATATAGAAAAGAATGCGAGGGAATAAACTACCGGCGAGCTGCCTGAGTGTTTGCATGCATGCGATCTAAGTGGGTAAGGATTAAAGCTTTTAGTTTAGGAAGACTATCAACACGTGAGTTCACCGAATACAAATCATTATAACTTGCACACAGTACTCTAAAGGGATCATGCAGTTCATAGGAAGTTCTACAATGGCACAAATCTAAGGGTATGTACGATCTAGTACCTAACAAGTCAGTATTTTCCACATCGCCGTGAATAAGGTTATAAATAAAGGTAACACCAAGCCTAGTTCTACCATTAGCCAAGCAGGGTAAGTTAATTAGGAGAAATCTGCTATAATGGAAGGCAAATCTCTGTTCAGCATCCCAGTTAAAGCCGCGAAAAGCGAAAAGCAAAAAGGTCTTTTGAACCGATTCGATGCGTTTACTATGGACCCCAGACTGGGGGCTTCAAACGTAAGATCCATATTCTAAGATAGGACGAACTGGTGAAATATATAAAGTTTTAGTTACATAGCGGTCGTCGAATTCTTTCGACCACCTTTTAATAATTCCAAGCATACCTCTGGCTTTATTCGCCATGCACGAAATATGATCGATAAAGTCAAGTTTGGGAGCCAGGCGGACACCCAAGTCATCAACTGAGTTAATTCTTTCCAAAGAGCAGCAGTTAAGCGTGAAAATTGCAAGCTTGAGAACGACACAATAGAATGTCATTAGCTTACATTTAGAGCCATTTAAGTTTAGTAGGTTTATGTGGCACCAGGTTTGGCTATCAAGATCTGTTTGTAAATCAGACTGGTAAGCAACGTCCTTGTATTGCACGCAAAGCTTGACATAATCAGCGTACATGAGTACTCTAGAGTTTGTTAAAACTTCGGGCAGATCATTAATAAACAACAAAGGACCCAGGTGGCTCCCTTGCGGGACACCTGAGGTGACTTGGACAACATTAGATAAAATATTTTTAAAGAGGACTTTTTGGGTCCTGCCAGTCAAATAACTAGAGATCCACCTAAGAAGATCAATTGAAAAACCCATTAAGTCGAGTTTCCTGGGGAGAAGGGAATGATTAATGGAGTCAAATCCTTTAATGAAGTCAGTATAAATTACATCCGTTTGAAAGTTATTCTGGAAACCTCTTATAATGAAGGAAGTGAGCTCCAGAAGATTTGTGGTTGTTGATCTTCGCTTAACAAATCCATGCTGACATGGGGAAATTACTGATCTACAAAGGTGCTGCAAATGTGGAGTAATAATGTTCTCAAAAAGTTTAGGGATGGCCGAAAGCTTCAAGATTCCTCTATAGTTATTGGATTCCGATTTGTTACCCTTTTTGTGGAGAGGAATAATGAATGATTCCTTCCAAATAAGGGAAAGTGCGAGATTTCTAAGGATAAGGTAAACAATTTCAAAAGGGGCGAGCACAAGGCATCGGCACAATACCTAAGCACACAGCCCGGTATTCCGTCGGGACCTGGCAGAAAAACTGGCTTTACACTATGAAGATCTAAAAGGAGGGAGCTTTCGTTTAAACATGGACTGAAAATTAAGTTCGATCTGGGCAAGCTATAAGAATACGTCTGATTTAGGTCAGTGGAAATGGAATATGTTGTTTGAAAAAATTGGGCAAAAAGATCGGCAATTGCCTGATGGCCCTTCACAGTTTCGTTTGCAAAAGAAAGTGATGAAGGATGTTTTACCGCCTTACGTTTAGTATTAACTAAATTATAAAACTGTTTAGGATCCTGAGAAAATTTGACCCTGCAACGACTCAAATAGTCTTTATAACACTGTGCGTTCAGTACGGTGAAGTTTGACCGAGCCGATATATAGTTAGTGAGGTCAGAACGAGAACCGGTTTTTTTAAATTTCGTGTACAGCCTTGACTTTACATTTTTCAAGCGACTCAATTCTTTAGTAAACCAAGGTGGTTTAGTTGATAGTATAAGGGAACACATTCGGAGAAGAATGAATTCATCGCATTGTAAAAAAAGGCCACGACATCGGCCATGTCAGTGCACATGTATAGATCCGACCAGTTAATGTCAGAAATAAAATTATTCAGTCGGTCGAAATCAGACTTGCGAAAGCTGTAAGCTCTTTTGGCTGGTCGATCAGATTTCTTCAGTATATTAGCACCAATGTCGAGTGTCACATCAAAATTAGGATGATAGGGATCTTCAGGTTGCGTCAGCGGAGCCACCCTCACTAAAATGACACTCGCCGGATCAGAGACAAAACAAAGACCAAGAAAGCGCTCTAAGGAATTTCGTACATGGTTGACTTGAGACAGCGAAATGTCGAACAAGCCAGCAATAAAATCATGTTGTGTTGAGGATTGAAGTAGGTTAGAGGAGCTATGTAGGGACCAAACAGCCCCAGGGATAATAAAATCACCCAAGACACTAAATTATCTCTATCCGAATGGCGTAAAGGTGGTTCCAAAAAATAGGCAGTTCCGAAAATGGAGGAATGTAGGAACATGTAATAAAAACAAACCGACAATTAAATGATAGCTTTATACAAAGGAATTCAACTTCGTTGCTTTCCTCGAAAGTTATTAATTCTGACGTGGGAGTGGTGTTGACCGCTATGAGGACCCCACCCCCGCGCCTGAAAGACCGATCTAGCCGATAAATCGTTTACGCAGCTGGGAAAACTTCAGAGCTAAGAATCTCCGGCTTTAACCAAGTTTCCCTGAACACAATAACGTGGGAGGCGAATGCAAGACTATCAGAAAACAATTTATGCTGCTTGCTACGCAAGCCTCTTGCATTCTGATAGGAGATTAACAATGAAGTACTTAGTTTTTTTGGGCAGAGTTGGAGGATGTAGGGGCACAGTGGTCAGATCCGGCTTGGGAAGAGTAATACCCACAGGCTGTTCATTTTTCTTAGCTTCATATTCTTCGACGACAACATACTCAGGCCAGAATTTCCACCTTTAATTTTAAAGTATCAGCTCTGACTTTGCTTCGTATAAAAGCAATGATATATTTAGATGTTTGACCAGGGGAGAGCCGTAAAACAAATATCTGTTTGTAGGTGGGATAGCAATGCGGGCTTGTGGCAAGACAGACTGAGTGCCTGCCGTACAATTTTCGACCTGTAGTTCCTGGGGGGGGATAAATTTACGGGGCTATGGGGGTTAAAAATTTGTGATCCCACGAAGACGAAATAGAAATTAACTGTGGAACGCTTAGTTCCACAGCACCTTCGGATACCGACTCTTTCCTAAGACTTGATCTCAGAATTCTGGGATTTAATTCTGAGGTCGAGGGCTGTGTCAAAGGCGGCTGCTGTTGAGAGCCCGCCACAGGTTGTTGGGATCCGTCGCAATGCCAAACACCAGTTGCATTATTATTAAATTGCTTATCAAGCGCTAAGAAGATGTTATGAGTTTTGTTGAAACTCGATAACAACTCCTTAAAACTGCCCTTGGCTTGCCGCATGAAAGACATAATTTCCCTTTCAACGTCACGTCAGCATCGCAACAGTGTTTGTTGTTTTGATGTTTTTCCTCACGTCATCAACAGTCCGGCCGGCAACACCAATGCACTTTGCATGCAAAATGTTGTCACACAGCCAGCAGCCGATGGTAAGAGCAGTGGACAAAACATCCTTTTTACAGGTTTTGGAAGAGCAGACGATATCGGAAGACATTATTAAAACTTATCACTGTACAATAGGATGAGGGGGCGACAGATAGGAAAAAAGTGCAGCTTCACTGAGAGAGTTGAAGCGTAAGAGAGCAGGAGAGCGTGAGGGTGACGCGTGCCGCGCACAAAAGAATTTGGATTTGAATTTGAATTAAATGCGCGCGCGCGCCGAGAAAGCGCCACACTAACGGCCAGGGTCGCACTGGATAAGAAGAGGAAGCAGCTGATCGCGGCGGACACACTAAAACTCGCCACACCCTATATAAGGCGAGCCGCTGGCCGTAGGAAATCACTTAGCAGCCGACAGCGATCGGGAGCGGTAAGCTTCTAGTAGCACACTCCTAGTAGTCAGCAGCCAAAGTCACTTTTGTAGGCGACCAGAATCTGAGGATTTGGGTTGCCACATAAATTGTCGAAGGACTTGCGAGTCGCGACATAGAATTCGGCCCGCCGAACTCCCTCTCTCTGAAGACTTACGAGTCCGCCCGCCCTCTCTCTCTGAAGACTTACGAGTCCGCCCTCTCTCTCTGAAGTTTTACGAGTCCGCAAACTGAAGACTTACGAGTCCGCCCTCTCTCTCTCTCTGAAGACTTACGAGTCCGCAAACTGAAGACTTACGAGTCCGCCCTCTCTCTCTGAAGACTTACGAGTCCGCCCTCTCTCTCTGAAGGCTTCCGAGTCCAGGGCGAGCCGCGATCACCGAGACGAAGACGACCCAGACGCGAGAAGCTCAGACGACCGAGGCGACGGCGCTCTCTGATTCCTGACTGCAGCGTACCCGAGATCCCGATAGTCAACTCTGTACCACGAAGCCTTGAATAAACAGCGAAACCTACTTAAGTCACCGAATTCTCTCCACTGTTCTTACTGGGAATCGGGGGAATGTCTCTTACAGCTACCACTCGGACTACTAGGCGGACTCTGGCCGGCCCTGAGCTCTCTGGGAAACTGGGCGGCAGACTGTCACAACGTTTAGCTGCCGCGACGGAGCAACAACGGCAAAACGGGAGAGATACAAAGAGGAAATGGAAAAAAGACAAGAAAAACAAACACTGGCAGCACAATTATATAATGAAAATAAAAGGGATTAAATGTATAACATTATATATAGCTGCATGTACACACAAAGTGAACAGGAACTATAAAGATAAAAAAGTAGAAGATTTAAGTAAGCCCCGATAGTTTTAACGCAAAGTTATTCCACAAAAACGAGAGTACAAAAAAAAAAAAACGAGCGTTCACTTGGAAGAGTAAAGAATTATGAATTATATATTATATTAAATTAATTAAGCCACTGCGTTGTGAGCTTCTGAATATTAAAATAAAGTAATGTTTAATGCAAAGTTCATTATCTGTAAAGGGGGAATAAGTTTAAACTCTTCGTTTCAAATTATATTAAATATAATTACAAAATATAACCACCTAATTCGCTGGACTTTTCTACACAAATATTTTCTTGGAATTTTACTATACGCTACATACATGATAATATTTTCATCCTTTTTTTTCTTTCATAACAATGACTAATTCTTCTTTTAGAACAACTGGACCGGATCGAGGAAGGCATGGATCAAATTAACGCTGACATGAGAGAAGCAGAAAAAAATTTAAGCGGAATGGAAAAGTGTTGCGGCATTTGCGTACTTCCCTGCAATAAGTTTGTATACAGTACCTACCATCTATACGAATTTTATTTCAATAACCTAATAAATAATAAAAAATGAAGTTGCTTCTTGAGAGTTCAGGTTCAGGGCAATTATTGACTGTTAAGGTTTTATTTCATTCACATATTATTGTATTATATTACATTTAACTGAAATAACTTCATAATAATAATTAAACTTTTTTTATTCGCAATTCGTTCGATATAGAATTATAACCTTGACGATTACCATCGTCGTTTTAAAGATTTTTTGTAGGAATTTGCCAGTTGTTGGAGGGATCTTCGGACATCAGAGAGGGGTCTAGAATTGAAGGAGTCCTCGGTTTCTGCGAGCAGCGTAACCCGTTCTTTAAACTTATACTTTCGGGTATCTGGGGATTTGTAGAAAAGAGTTTTGAAACATTTCACCCCCACTTATTACAGACACCCCTTAAGTGAAACCTCTGGTGGAGTCCCCTAATGGCTATTTAGGCTATATGCCTTCCCCACAAAGGGTTACCATTATCAGAAGGGACATGATGAGGATAACCGCGACTAGCTACGGACGAGCAAAGGCTGCTAAAATGTGGGTTGTAAGATGTGGGTTCCAAATGGATAGCCCTCGTAGAAAAATACGGAAATACACTCATGTATACCTTCCTAATGAGGCACGCACTTTTTCATTTTAGGTTGCAAAAAGCATAATTCTTGAACCAAATGAGAAAATAAAATAATTAGTGGACAATGTGCCACGCCCACCCATTTATGGATATAAAAGTGGAAAAATGGAATTTTCCAAGGGAAACGTTCTTTTAAAAACATATGTTATTTAATTTTTTGCTTTATTTTAATAAATTTGCTCAAATAAAAGTACTTTTAAAACTGAAAATAATTGTTTAGGTGAGGGGCCCACTGTGCCGCCTTGGCTCACCAATTTTTAAGAGCGCACTTTCCTTTTGCTGAAGTCCTCGGGTCTGCCGTCGCTGTTCTCGCTCTTGCGCTCCGTTTTCCGCCACTCGGGCCCGCTGCCATACTGTTAAGATCAGCTTATCGGTCGGGAGAGTGGCCCTTATGTTAAGTCAAATTAGTTCCATGTATGAGAATAAATAAAGCAAACGCGAATACGCCTTTGTGTTTTTCCCACGTCGCCCGCCCTTCAGCCAGCAGTTCTCGGCATTTTTTGGTCTGCCAAAGATAAGTATGACATTTTTCCGTCTCCGTCTCTGTCGGTCTTCAGCAGTGGTCCGAACATTACATTTTGTTCACTCTGCTGCAAGATTTCTTTTCCTTCTGTGTCAACTCCAAGTCTGAGTCCGACACAACGGCAGTTTTTTGAGATCTACTACAAAGAAATCTGAAAAATTTTCCATCCGTCTCTGCTTTGTGTGCGTCGCCATTCTTCTTCTTCACCGTTTCGGCCCCTCCGCTGGCCAACGGTCGAGGCATATGTGCATCCATATATATATATATATATATATACAGTGCACACATATCTACTGCATGAAAAATTCAAAGTGACTATATATATGAACGTTGATGTACTATGGTCAGTGCACTCAAGTGGCCCTTATGAGACCAGGCACGTGCCTGTTAGTTTTAGGTATTAGTAGACGCGATTGAAAATATAGAAAAGAATACAAGGAAATAAACTACCGGCGAGCTGCCTGAGTGTTTGCATGCATGGGATCTAAATGGGTAAGAATTACAGTTTTTAGTTTAGGAAGACTATCAACATGTGAGATTATCGAAGACAAATCATTATAACTTGCACACAGTACTCTAAAGGGATCATGCAGTTCATAGGAGGTTCTACAATGGCGAAAAACTAAGGGTATGTGCGATCTAGTATTTCTACTTGGAGCGTGGAAATTGAGCTGACCTAACAAGTCAGTACTTTCCACATCGCCGTTAATAAGGTTATAAATAAAGGTAATACTAAGCATAGTTCTACGATTAGCCAAGGAGGGTAAGTTAATTAGGAGAATTCTACCATAATAGGAGGGTAATCTCTGTTCATCATCCCAGTTAAAGCCGCGAAAAACGAAAAGCAAAAAGTTCTTTTAAACCGATTCGATGCGTTTACTGTGGACCCCATACTGGGGGCTCCAAACTCAAGATCCATATTCGAAGATAGGACAAACTAGTGAAATATATAAAGTTTTAGTTACATAGGGGTCATCGAATTCTTTCGACCACCGTTTAATAAATCCCAGCATACCTCTAGCTTTACTCGCCATGCACGAAATATGATCGATAAAGTCAAGTTTGCGATCCAGGCGGACACCCAAGTCATCAACTGAATTAATTCTTTCCAAAGAGCAGCAGTTAAACGTGTAAATTGCAAGCTTGGGAACGACACAAGAGAATGTCATTAGCTTACATTTAGAGCCATTTAAGTTTAGTAGGTTTATGCGGCACCAGGTTTGGAAGCTATCAAGATCTTTTTGTAAATCAGACTGGTAAGCGATCTAGCCGATAAATCGTGAACGCAGCTGGGAAAACTTCGGAGCTAAGAATCTCCGGCTTTAACCAGGTTTCTGTGAACACAATAACGTGGGAGACGAATGCAAAACTATCAGAATACAACTTAGGCAGCTTATTACGCAAGCCTCTTGCATTCTGATAGGAGATTAACAATGAAGTACTTAGTTTTTTTGGACAGAGGCAGAGGATGTAGAGGGCACAGTGGTCAGATCGGGCTTAGGAAGAGTTATCCCAACAGGCCGTTTCTTTTTCTTAGCTTCATATTCTTTGACGACAACATACTCAAGCCAGAATTTGGTTTAGCATATCCTGTCATTTGGGACATTTATTTTAAAAGATGAAATATCTCTAGCGGAAGAAAATTTTAATTTTTCCACCTTCAATTTTACATTTTCAGCTCTAACTTTGCCTCTTATAAAGGCAATGACATCTTCAGATGTTTGACCAGGGGAGAGACGCGAAACAAATATCTGTTTCGTAGGTGGGATAGCGATGAGGGCTTGAGGCGGGACAGACAGAGTGCCTGAAGTGCCCATATTGGCCGGTAGTTCCTGCGGGGATAAATTTAAATTTACGGGACTATGGGGGGTCAAAATTTGTGCTCCCGTAGGAGACGAAATTGAAATAGGCGGTGGAACGTTTAGTCCCACTGCCCCTTCAGATACCGCCTCTTTCCTAACGCTTGACCTCAGAATTCTGGGATTCGATTCTGAGGTCGTAGGCAGTGTCAACGGCGGCTGCTGTTGAGCGCCCGCCGCAGGTTGTAGGGATCCGTCGCCCTGCTGCACTCCAGTTGCAGTTTTTTTTGCGCCTTGGAGACTCATTTAATAGCGTAAGGCTATTAAATTGTTTATCAAGCGCTAAGAAGATGTTATGAGTTTTGTTGAAACTCGATAACAACTCCTTAAAACTGCCCTTGGTTTGCCGCATGAAAGACATCATTTCCTTTTCAACGTCACGACAGGCATCGCAACAGTAGCGCAAGCCGATGTTTTTTCGTACATCATCAACAGTCCGGCCGTTAACACCAATGCACTTAGCATGCAAAATGTTGTCGCACAGCCAGCAGCCGATAGTAAGATCGCTTGACAAAACTGCCTTTTTGCAGGTTTTGGAGAAGCAGACGATATCGGAAGACATTATTTTGGACTTACCACTGTACTTGTAGCAATAGATGAGGGGGCGAAAGATATGAAAAGAAAAGTGCAGCTGCACCAAGAGAGTTGAAGCGCTAGGGAGCAGGGGAGTGTGAGAGTAAGCGAGCTTAGAGAAACGTTTAGCTGTCGCGACAGAGCAACAACGGCTAAACGAGAGAGGTGTAAAGAAGAAATGCAAAAAAAAACACAAGAACAACAAACACTGGCAGCTCACTTAAGTTGTGAAATAATGGTTTTAAATAAGTTAATAAAGTTAATAAAGTTGCATGCACACGCGAAGTGAACGGGAGCTATGTATATAGAACACAAAGTAGAAGTTTTAAACAAACCCCGGCGGTTTTTACGTAAAAAATTTTACAAAAACGAGAGCGCAAGAAAAAAACACGACCGTTCACTTTGAAGCAAGAAGATTAAATTAATTAAAATTATGATCTAGCGGCGATGTTGAGCAATGGCGACGTAGGCCTTCAGCTCGAATTGTATATATTATTATTTTTTAGGTTTACTTATAAGTATTTATTTCTATTGTTTAGTTTAGTTAGAGTCGTCTTATATGTGGTGGTATAAATGTGTGTTTTTTAGAAATTGTTTAATTTTTGATATGTTTGGTGGAGTGGGATTGGTAACGGCTTCTATTGGGCTAAAGCTATTAAATGTTTGTTGTCTTTGGATGTTTAGCTCGTTTCAGGTAAAAAGTAAGTGTTTTATTGACACAGTGTCGTTGCAGAAAGGGCAGGTATTGGTGAGGTTCGGATCGATGTAGTGTGTATGGGTTATTTTGGTGTGTCCAAGTCTGACTCTTGTTATTTTTATTTGGTCTAAACGTGAGATGGCAAATTCGTTGTTTTTTGCGATCTGGTAGCTGTTAAGTTGGCGTTGGTTGATTGACTGGTACCAGGATGATGTTTTTGTTATGCATGTTAGTGATTTTTATTTGTGTGTTTTTTTATGTATTTTAGTATGTCATTTGTGTTAAGATTTTCAATAGTTATGAGAGGTTGTTTTGTAGCGTCTTTTGCTAGGGTGTCCGCCAGTTCATTACCTGGTATTCCTACATGGCCGGGTAGTTGAATTTTTTGGGGAATTTTTGTAGCAGGTTGCGGGCGTGTGAGGTGTAATGATCAGTATTGTTTGTGTTTTTTATTGCGTCGATGGCAGAGAGAGAGTCAGAGCAAATGCAAAACTTTCCTTTTGTGTTTTTTAATATTTCGAGTCCCTCTACTATTTCTAGTAGCTCGGCGGAAAACACTGACGAGTAGTGTGGTAGAAGGCCTATTTTTATGCAATCTGTTTCGTTTGTGATTGCAAGGGTGGTAATTGAGTTTGTTTGTGATCCATCTGTGTAAATGTAGGTGCATTTGTGATTGTCTTTGGTCTTAATTTCTGGGAATAGTTTAAGAAAGATTTGTGGTGTTGTGTTTTTTTTTTAACATATCAGTGTTCCAGGGTGGTGTGGTCTGTGCACGTTGAGTAACTTGCTTGAGGGGGAGGTTGAGGGCTTTGGAGTTTTCTATTATGCGATCTATTGTTGATTTGTATTGTGGTCGTTTTGGAGGTCGGTATACTCTAAGGATTTTTATTATTGGGGAGTTTTTGGCGTTAATTAGAGATTTTATAATTTTTGTCGTTCGCAGGTCCGGTCTATCTTCTAGCGGGTCTGCGCGTGCTTCGTATAGGATGTTGTCGATAGGTGTTGTCCTAAATACGCCAAGAGCAATTCTGAATGCAGTGTTTAGTTATGATTTTACTTTTCTTAATTTTGCTTGTGGGCAATATCCGAGGCATTTTATTATGTTAATTGATTGTTTGAGGCTGTGTGAGAGTAGTTTTGTGTGCGTTTTCCACCTGTATTTGTTGTTGAAATGTACGCCAAGTATTTTTAGTGATGTTACGTGTTGTATTTGTATGTAACCCGTGGATAAGGTGCAGTTGCAGTTGTGCTTTCTGCAAACGTGTAGGTGTTTACATTTTGTGGTCGAGAACTTGGCGCCTGAGTATTCAGCCCAGTCTAGGATGGTGGTTATGATGGGGTTAAGGTTTATGTTGACATATTTTCTGTTTTTTAGTTTTTTTTTAGTATGCACTTAGACTAATGTTGGGGTGAAGAGTGAGATTTACTGCTAGTTGGTTGTATGCTATCACAAAAATGATCACGGAAAGTGGAGAGCCTTGCGGTATGCCGTTTTGGATGGGCTGAAAGGAGGAGAAGTTGGAGTTGATGCGAACCAGTATTTTTCTGTTTGTTATATAGTTTCTTATGTAGTTAGTTATTTTTGGTCCTGTTTTCCAAATGGCGAGTTGATTGAGTATGGAGTGGATTCCGATTCTGTCGAAGGCTTTTGCGAAATCTAGGGATATGATGGATGCGTGGTTTCTTCTTGAGATAGCTCTAGCTAAAAGATGGTCTACTAGCAGTAGACTGTCCATAGCTGATTTATCTTTTCTGAAACCAGTTTGGCTGTTTTGGATAAGTTTGTCGCTTTGTACAAACCACCACAGACGTTTTGCAATTATTTTGTCAAGGATTTTTGATAGGCATGAGTTTAAAGAGATTGGGCGGTATGAATTTAGGTTGGTTTTGTCTGTGTTTGGTTTTATTATGGGAAATATCAAACTATTTTTGTAGGCTTGTGGGATGTAGTTATTTAGTATTGCGTTCTGGAGGTTTATTATTCTGTTTTTTGTTGTTTTATCTATGTTTTTTTTATCATTGCCTAGTTAATTCTGTCCAGTCCGGGTGTATCTCCTTTTAGTGTGTTAAGTGCTGCTGAGAATTCTATTGGTGTTATGGGATTTTCAATTTCTATTGCTCTTTTGATGGGAGTGTATGACAGATTGTGTGTGTTATCAAGGGATGTTTGCTTTTGGTGTGTGAATGTAGTGGTAAAATTTGTATCGGCTGAAAGTTCTGAGAAGTTTTTGCAAAATAAGTTTGCGATTTCTAGTTTGTGGGTGGTGTTTTGGTTTGTGGTTGGGTTAAATTTACAATGTATGTGTTTTTGAATGTTGAGTCCGTAAAATCGTCGAATATTGCTCCAGATTGTTTTTGGGGGGGTTTCGGGTGAGATTTGGGAAGTGAAGTTGTTTATACTTTGTTTTTTATCTTTTTTATTTATTTTTATTTTTTTGTTTTTGCGCGGGGTCCCACGCCCACCTCCCGCCCAACCGACCGAGGGGCGCAGCCGTGTGACGTACGGCACGAAACGCATACTAGATAGACGCGAGAGAAGAAAAAATAGAATAGAACGAGGAAAAATTGGGATACACTACGGAATAGTACTACAAGCAATACAGTTTTTAGTTTTTGAAGGCTTTCAATGCCTTCAATACTACTAAAACCCTAAAGGGCTCATGTACTTCAAACTCACGCCTACAGTGGTTAACTACTAGTGGTATAAAAGTTCTAGATGAAAGACGGGGAACACGGATATTGAGCTGGCCTAGAAGGTAGGGGCTCTCCACATCACCGTGAATAAGTTTATGTAAAAAGACGACGCCAAGCATCGTCCTACGGTTAGCTAAAGAAGGTAGATTATGTAGGAGAAGTCTACTAGCGTAAGACGGTAATTTAAGGTTGGCATCCCAGGGTAGGCCACGTAGGGCGAAAAGCAAAACGTTCTTTTGGACAGATTCAATGCGGCTACTATGGACTTCAAATTGAGGACTCTAGACACACGAACCATACTCCAATATAGGGCGAACTAACGAAGTAAAAAGAGTCTTCGTTACATAAGAAGAATCAAATTCCTTCGCTCACCTTTTCATGAATACCAGCATGCCTCTGGCTTTGTTATCCATACAAGAAATGTGTTCAGAGAACGAAAGTTTAGGATCCAGGCGAACACCCAGATCAACAACGATATTAATTCTTTCCAAAGAGCAATCGTTAAGCATATAGGTGGCAAGCAGGGGAGTGCCACGTGAAAATGTCATCAGTTTGCATTTTGAGCTGTTGAGATGTAAATCGTTAGCATCACACCATGCTTGGAAGTTATCAACATCCGATTGTAGGTCTGATTGGCACGAACTGTCCCTATACTGCAAGCTAAGTTTAACGTCATCAGCGTACATGAGTACTCTGGATTTGGTTAGAACCTGCGGCAAATCATTGATAAACAATGTGAATAGCAGTGGTCCAAGGTGGCTACCCTGTGGGACGCCAGATGTGACCCTGAGGCTATTGGATAGAACGTTTCTGAACAGAACCTTTTGGGTCCTGTCACTTAGATAACTCGAAATCCATTTAGGAAGATCACTAGGAAACCCCATTGAATAGAGTTTCCTTACCAGAAGAGAATGATTAACCGAGTCGAAAGCTCTACTAAAGTCCGTGTAAATAACATCGGTTTGAAAGTTTTGTTGGAAGCCCCTAATAACGAAAGAGGTAAGTTCCAGAAGATTGGTCGTGGTTGATCTTCGCCTCATAAAACCATGCTGGCATGGAGAAATGACGGATCTGCATAGATGTTGCAAGTGAGGAGTGATTACATTCTCGAAAAGTTTGAGGATAGCCGATAACTTAGAGATACCCCTATAGTTACTGGCATCCGATTTGCTACCTTTTTTGTGGAGAGGAATGACAAATGATTCCCTCCAAATAAGGGGAAATTCTGAGGATTCTATAGAAATAAGGTAAACAATTTAAGAAGGGGGTTACACAGCGCCTCGGAGCAATACCTAAGCACAGAGCCAGGTATACCATCGGAACCTGGCGAATAAACTGGCTTAACACGTTGAAGATCAAGAATAAGTGAGCTTTCGTTTAAAATAGGACTGAAGATTACGGACGAACTGGGCATAGCTGTAGAATATGTATGATCTGAATATGTTGAGGGCGAATATGTCGTTTTAAAAAACTCAGCAAAGAGATTAGCAATTGCTTGATCAGAATTTACTGTAGTATTCTTAAAAGACAGCGAGGGAGGGTAAAACGTGGGTTTACGTTTAGAGTTAACAAAGTTATAAAACTGTTTAGGGTCCTGCGTGAACTGGACCTTACAACGAGTCAAATAATTTTTATAACACTAAGCGTTAAGCACGGTAAAGTTAGATCGAGCACTAAGATAAGATGAGAAAGCCGTTTTTGAACCAGTGAGTTTATATTTATTATAAAGCCTAGATTTCACGTTTTTTAGACGCGTCAGCTCCCTATTAAACCAAAGTGGTTTATTAGAGACCGACGGGTAGCATATAGGAACACATAAAGAGAAAAATGAATCCATGGCATTGTAAAAAATGTCAACGGCGGATGCCATGTCAGAGCTCGTGTAAAAATTAGACCAATCAAATTCTGCTATTAAAGTGCTTAGCCTCTGATTGTCAGCCTTTCGAAAACAGCGGACTCTGTTTAAACTGCTATCAGGTGTAGTAGCTAAAACTGTCCCAGTGTCGATAGTCACATCGAAAGTTGGATGATAAGGATCTTCAGGTTGCGTCATTGGAGGAACTCTAATTAGGTTTACACCTGCAGGATCAGAGACAAAGCATTGATCAAGTAAGCGGTTTAAAGAATTAAAAATATGGTTAACTTGCGATAAGGATAAATCAAGCAAGCCATTAAGGAGGTCATGCTGTGCCGCAGTGTGAAGAACATTAGACACCCCATCAGAAGACCAGTGAGCTCCGGGAATGTTGAAGTCACCCAAAGCCACTAATTGGTCCCTATCAGAAAGCCTATTGGAAACTGCCCGAATTGCCGAAAGGTGTTTCCAATAAATTGGCTCTTCCGAAGATGGAAGGATGTAAGAGCAGGTTACATAAATGCAACTACCCGTGAAAGATAGTTTAACGCAGATAAATTCGATGTCCAAAAAGTCATTAGATACCACCCGTTCCGAGATGAGGCAGGAGTCAACGGCAATTAAAACTCCGCCACCACGCTGGAGAAGACGGTCTAGTCTGTAAATAGTGTACTTACATGGAAGAATTTCGGAGCAGAGGATCTCCGGCTTCAACCAGGTTTCTGTAAATACAATCACCTGGGATGCGAAAGAAAGGCTATCTGAATATAATCTAGAGAGCTTACTGCGTAAGCCCCTAGTATTCTGATAGGAAAGTAGTAGGGAAGAGGTTAGTTTTTTGGGACAGAAGGTGCTTGAGTGGACACTGAGGGTTGTGACGGCTTGGGCAGTTGAACTCCCGCAGGCCGATTTCTTTTCTTCCGTGCCTCCTTGACTACAACGCACTCGGGCCAGAAGTCACCCGAGCAAATAGTGTCAAAGAGCTGGAATGAGACATTTATCTTAAATGACGAAATGTCTCTGGCATACGGAAATTTGAATATTTCCACCTTGATATTGCCAGCTTGGGTTTTGCCTTGAATATAGGCTAGAACATCTTCCGATGCGAGATCAGGGGCAAGCCTCGAAACAAATATAGTTTTCGAAGGTGGGACTGCTGTTAGGGTCTTACGTAACGAATTGTTACCAACAACGGCCGGTATTCCGGGCAATGACTGACCCTGGGTAGAATTTTCTACACGCATCAGACACCACGGACGACGCGGAAATTGCTGGCTGCGCGGCTTCCGACACCTCAACGACCGATTCGGTTACCGAATCTTTGATCGTTCCTGATCTCAGAACCATTGGAACGGGGACCAGGAGCTGTGGTGACGGATAGTGGCAGGAAATCGATTGCTGTGTCTCACACAGTTGCAGCCGACCAGCAGCGGATTTTTTGCGTTTCGGCGACTCATTTAATAGCTTCATACTATTAAATTGAGCGTCCAGCGCGGAGAACAGGTCATTCGCCTTGCGAAAAGTGGCCATTATCTCAGAAAATCCACTCCTTGTCTGACGCATGAAGGATGATATTTCCTTCTCAACCGGTCGACAGGCCTCACAGCAATAACGCAGGCCCTTTTTGCTGGACACTGCGTCAGCCATTCGACCCGTCATCTCGATGCACTTAGCATGCACAACTGCCTCGCAAAGCCAGCAATGGAAACTGGGCTGGTCTGCCAAAACATTTTTTTGGCAGTTCTTAATTACACAGACAATATTCTGGGACATGTTCACAAACCCTAAAACCACTGTGCACACTATCAATACCAAAAAAGTAAAGAGATAAAGTGAGAGATAAAAGAGCGCAAGAGTTAGAGTTTGAGCAGCAGAAAATCACAAGAGCGGTGAGAGCTATGAACAGCTTGGATGCAGCTAATAGCAAACGGCACTCGAGCGGGGAAGAGAAAAATAGAAACGGTAAAAGAGCAAAGAGGAAAAATAAAATAGGATAAACCGTCTTAGCACAAAACTAACAATTAATTATTTATGCAAATGAACTACACAGAAAAGTGCATGCACGCGCGGTAGCAAAACGGTATATCGTTATAAATATTAGGTTATAAGTTACGATGAAACCCCGGTGGTTTAAAAAATAACACACAAGTCGGAGCGCAAAACAAAAACACGACCGACCGCTACGAAGTGAAAGATCGAAATAAGGCAACGTAGGACCTATATGGGGGCCTTCCTCGAATTTTTAACATCGTATACACAGGGCCACATTAATCAACGCCACATATTGCAAATGGGCGGAGAGCACAGACTCTATCTGCGGGAAGATTTCCCATAATTTGAGTCATCCGTCGGGGCTTGCATTTAAAACAGCGCACACACGATCGAACTGTCTGACTGCAGAGTTCCTGAGCGTCTGTGGTCCAAATACGCTGCCGTAGGATGCTCACAAGTGCTCTAGGGCCGACATGAAATTCGTATGGTGCAGATGTCGGACGTAGCTCTGCACACATTGGGAGCGTTTCGTCAACAGCAAGAGAAACTTGGCATCGTTTGATATAGAAGCGTTCGCTAGTTGCCCCCCAACCCGCAACAACGAAAAAATGCACGAAGTGCCCGTGTCTTCATGAATGGGTTCAATCGCTGCAGACCTGGTCCGACCTTGGAACCTTTACGAAATTTTCCAATTTCTGTTTTTGAATTATTTCGACAATTTTACTAAATGCTTTATTATATTCATTCGGTGACAGAGTTTTTTCGAAAACTATACTCCTGTCTTCGCATTTTCTTATAAAGCGGAACATGTAAGCGAACACTCTAAGCAATTTGAGGTGTGACGAGAATCCCTCGATGGCGTCTAGAAAATCGGAAGTTTGCACAGCAGCGGTCAGTCCGACCGCAGTCTGCCTTGCTTCTTGACGCAAGACTTCCTCATCCAGCTCGAAATGCGCATTTTTGGGCCAGTTCTCCTCTTCGTCCTTCAGAAACTCTGGTCCTGTGACCCAGATTGACGCGCCAGCCGCGTCAGAAGGAGCACCGGTCGCGGTCTTCGAACGCCACTTTACGGCTCTCACGAGCCGCTCCACGGCCGGCGGCAATGACACAATAGTGTCAATATGTTGCCGACTGCGCTTGTGCGGATGGACACCGGGACCCGGATCTTCGACACGGGGGCCCTCATTGACCCGTGCACGCCCTCTAGCTGCCCACTACTAGCGTGGGGGACGAACAAGTTTGTTCGGCCACCGTGGGGTCTAAAACCGACGAGAGCGTGCGGCTGGATGTAATGTTCAAAATCGAGCCTCACGTCCGCGTTCGTACGCCGTCCGAGTCATTACTCTGGCTGACGAGCGGTTCTATATGCCAGCCACGATTTCCGTCGTCTTGGGCGCGGACATGTATCCGCGCATCATTCAGCCGGGCTTCCTGAGGATTCAGGACGGGCTACCGGTGGCCCAAAGCACCGTTTTTGGATGGGTCGTGTCCGGAGCCTGCCACCAGCCATAACGACGTGGGACCTATTGCAACCCGAGTGATTGCAAGGGGGGCGGGATGTTTAGGTGAGGGGCCCTCTGTGCCGCCTTGGCTCACCCAAACTTAAGAGCGCACCCGCGCTCGCCCCTTTTGAGCTCAGGCCCTCGGGTCGGCCGTCGCTGCTCCCGCTCTCGTGCGTTGCTGAGTAGTCTTCCTGAGTAGTCTTCCTGTAATAGTATTCACATAACTTGTGCTCAGGCGACCAAATTTTCTTTAGAGTTGGCATTTCCTACATTGACCAAAATTTCTGTAAAGTGTTGGCGTCTGCTAATGGTAGGTTCTTCGGGATCTTCCAATCTCTGACGTTCCCCGATTGATCGGGATGATAGCCGGAGATCGATTTCAGTTTCCAAAAATCGAATGAGAACTCACTACCATTTATTCGCGAATTCTCCATGGTCTGTACCTTAACTTAACTTGAGAATTAGACCCTCAAATACCTAGTAAGTTGATACACAATTCCTCTCTACGAATCTGTAAGCGGTTCGCCAGTTCTTCCGTTATAAAATTCGTTTGAGACCCAGAGTCCAGAAGTGCTCGGGCTAAAACGTCTTCACCGCTTTTAGTGCGTATGCTTACGATTGACGTAGCGAAAATCACCCTATCCAATGACGTGACATGCATAACATGTGACGTGGAAGGCTGATCTTGAGTAAAAGGATGAGAAATACTCTCTTGAGGAGGTGGCAACGCTAAACTGTTATCAGGCACTGTGTATCTGTGGAGCAGAATATGGTGCAATCGGTCACAAGCTCGACACTTTTTGCTTTTTTACTTTTGCATATTGACACAGTATGGCCTTTTCGCAGACAATTGATGCATAAGGAGGCAGATTTAAGAAACTCAAACCTTTGCATTAAAGTGAGACTGATGTGCTACACTGCAATAGCTCTTGTACCTGAGGCTTGCTGTTGGAGGAGGTACACGAAAATGAGCTACGATTATTTGCTTTTTTTAAAGGTACTTTTTCCTGCTTCGGCTTTGTCGATTCTTCAGCTGATAAATGCTGATATCGGCGATTTAACATTTTTTCAAAAGCGGACCAAAGCGGCAATTTCTATTAATCGAGCTGTTCCTCCCATTTTTGTTTGGTCACTGGGTCGACTCTATTTAATATCAAATACACTTGGCCCTCGCTTAACACGAACTCTTTTAGCACTAACTCGGTCTTACACGCTTGCAAATTTGCACCCATTCCCCCTTTAACACGCTAAAAACCTCGTTCTTACACGATTGCAAAATATCGATATGTATTTTTTTTACTGCGTTTATCGCGTTAGTGCCTTTGTGCCTGTGTCATACGCATGGGTTACTTGTCGAAAAAGGGAAATCCCACATATAATCTGTCAGATGTACGCGTGTTGTAGTAGGTGCAAAAATCTTGAGCTTTGCAGACGCGTAAATAAAAAGTCATAGATTTTGTGGTAAGTACAGCTTGATTAAATCAAAGAGTGAATACACAATGAAAATAAATTAGTTTCAGCTTTTACAATGGCAGAAAAAAGGAACAGGGCTCCTTTAAAACGAAAAGTCATTTCTATAGAAACAAAAATACAAATTCTAAACCGTTTAGACAATGGGCAAACTGCCACGGATATTGCAAGAAGCCTTGATTTAAATGAGGCAACAGTTCGCACTATCAAAAGGAATGAAACTGAAATACGACGTGCAGGGAGCCTTGGGTTATCTATCTCTACAAAATTTACCTGTAGAACACGTGCACCAATTTTAGAGAAAATGGAAAGAGCACTTAGCATTTGGATTGACGACAGCTACGAAAAAAAGATCCCTTTAAGTCAGCGGATCATTCAAGAAAAGGCACTCAGGATTTATGGACTGCTCGAGCGAAATGGAGAGCCGTCTTCCAGCATAGATTTTGTTGCTAGTAATGGATGGTTCGACAAATTTAAAAAAAGGTTCTCCATTCATAGCCTCAAATTTAAGGGCGAAGCGGCATCGGCCGATGATGGAGCTGCTACCACATACCCAGAAGAAATTCAGGGGTTCATTAAAGAAGAGGAATTGACGGTCTGCCGCCCAATTTGCCTGATAGCTCAGGGACGGCCAGAGTCCGCCTAGTAGTCCAAGTGGTAGCTGCAAGAGATATTCCCCCGATTCCCAGTAAGAACAGGTGGAGAGACTTCGGTGACTTAAGTAGGTTTTCTGTTTATTCACGGCTTAAAATACAGAGTTTATTATCTGGCTCGAGGTTCTGCTGCAGCGTGTCTTCGATGCTCCGGGCTGCGGCCGCCGGTCAGTTCGGCCCAGAATTCGTCGGCGCTTCGGCACGCCCGACAGGTCAGCTCGGATGGGGGGGTGCCCGGGAGCCTGTGGAGAGAGAAAAGAACAGAAAGAGCGGTGGGGACTCGGAAGTCTTCCCAGAGGGCGGATTCGTAAATCTTCAGAGCGTAGGTGCGGCGGACTCGGAAGTCTTCAGTCGCAGGAGAGAATGCGCGGCGGACTCGTAAGTCTTCGGTTTGCGGGAGAGAGGGTGGCGGACTCGTAAGTCTTCACAGAGAGAATGCGCGGCGGACTCGTAAGTCTTCGGTTTGCGAGAGAGAGAGAGTGGCGGACTCGTAAGTCTTCAAAGAGAGAATGCGCGGCGGACTCGTAAGTCTTCACCGAGAGGGAGAGAGAGGGGGCGGGCGGACTCGTAAGTCTTCACCGAGAGAGAGAGGGGGCGGGCGGACTCGTAAGTCTTCACCGAGAGAGAGAGGGGGCGGGCGGACTCGTAAGTCTTCACCGAGAGAGAGAGGGGCGGGCGGACTCGTAAGTCTTCACCGAGAGAGAGAGGGGCGGGCGGACTCGTAAGTCTTCGGGGGGAAAAGAATCCGGCGGGCCGAATTCGCTTGTCGCGACTCGCAAGTCTATCGACAATTTATTGGGCACCCAAATCCTCGGATTCGGGTCGCCTCCAAAAAGTGACTTCGCTGCTGACTACCAAAGAGTGTGCTGCAAGAGGCTTCTGCTCCTCCTTGTAGCTCCTCCACCTTCTGCCTTATCCAGTCGTCCTGGTGTCGCAATCCCTTGACTTCCACCTGCGGTAGTCTCGATAGGGCGTCCGCTATCACGTTAAGTTTCCCCTTCCTGTACTGCACATCGAACTGGTACGGTTGTAGACCTAGCGCCCACCTAGCGACTCTCCCTGCCGGGCTCTTGATCGAGTTCAGCCATCTCAGCGCCATGTGATCCGTTACCACCGTGAATTGATATCCCTCCAAGTACATCTTGAATTTGTCGATGCCCCAATAAATGGCCAGGCATTCCTTCTCCGTCGCGCTGTACTTCTGCTCTGTCGTATTCAACCTCCGGCTTGCGAACGAGATCACATGTTCCCCGTCCTCCGCTTCCTGCGTTAGGACCGATCCTAACCCGAAGTCGCTCGCATCCGTTTGTAGCTTGAATCGCCTTGAGAAGTCTGGACACGCCAAAACTGGTGCCTGTGTTAAGCCCTGCTTTAGGCCATCGAACGCTCGTTGGTGCTTCTCCGTCCATTCAAATCTCTGTCCCTTCCGGATCAGCTCCTGCAGCGGCCCGGCTCGCTCGGTGAAGTTCGGCACAAACCTCCTATACCACGACGCCATCCCCAAGAAACTGTGCACCTCCTTTGTGGATTTAGGTGCTGGCAACTCCTGAATCGCCGCTACCTTCTCTGGGTCTGTATGGATGCCCTGGTTGCTCACCACATGCCCCAAGTACTTCAGCTCCTCTTGGAAAAAGTGGCATTTATCCGGATTTATCCGCAAGTTCGCCCCTTGCAACCGTTGAAACACTTCCCGTAACCTCTGCAAGTGCTCCTCCTTGGTCCTTCCTATCACAATGATGTCGTCCAAGTATGCAAACGCGTACGGCTCCATCTCCGGCCCGATGATTGTGTCCAATGCCCTTTGGAATGTTGCCGGTGCTGTCGTCAGTCCGAACGGCATCACCTTCCATTGAAACAATCCTCTCCCCGGTACCGTAAATGCCGTATATTGCCTACTTCCCTGGTCCATTGGAATTTGCTAATATCCCGCCTTTAGGTCTATAGTGCTTATGTACTTCGCCTCCCGTAGCTGATCCAGGATAAAGTTCATCCGTGGTACTGGATATGCGTCCTTCTCGGTCTTTTCATTCAGTAACCGATAGTCTATGCACATCCGCCACTCGTTGTTCTTTTTCCTGACCAGTACTACAGGTGCACTATAGGGACTTCTTGACCTCTCTATCAGGTCCAGGGACAATAACTCGTTCACCTGCTCGTCGATAATTGCCTGCTGCTTCGGGTTTCTTGGGTAGTACCTCTGTTTGATCGGCTTATCGTCCGTCAGGTATATCTTGTGCGTTGCTGCGTTACTGACCCCCTGCATCCTCTCGAATACTTGCCTCTGCTCCTACAGGAAGGCCTTTATCCTCTCATCCAGCGTATTCTCCGGGTCCTGTGTGTCCTCTACTTCCCTTGCTTCGTCGTTGCTGCTCCCTGCCTCCTTTATCTCCAGCTCCAGATTCCCGCAACGTAGAGTGCTCCGCACCTTTGCCAAGAAATCCATTCCCAACAAAATGCCTCCCGCCACTTCTGTCATGATCATAAACACTGTTTCGACCCGTGCTCCTCCGAATCTGATCTCGGCGTGAAATTCTCCTATCGCATGCTGCTTCATCCCGTTTGCCAGCGTTATTTCCGCCCGAACTCCGCTCCATCTCCCGTGTTCTCGGAGCTCCTGGTACGAGTTCCTGCTGATCGCGCTCCGTGATGCTCCGGTATCTATGACTCCCTTCACTGTTCTCTCCCCGACTCCGATCCTTGCCACGATTTGGAATCCGTCGCATGTCAAGTCGTCCCTCGGGTCTGGCTTTTGATGCGTGGCCTGAGCTGCCAGTTTTAGTTGCTCAGGCCTTGGTGGGTCGCCACGATTGCGTGCTGCGTGCTCTGTGCCACCGCATCTAAAGCACCCCTCTTGCTCTATATGTTGCTGCATTGGTCGTATTGCGCCCTCCGTTGCTTCGATCTCCTCCACTTCCACGGCTAATTTCAGGAACTCCGTTAATGTGTTAAACCCGTTCCTCCACGTGTACAACTTTATTTTGCTCCTGCAATTTTTGTACACCCTGTCCAATTTTTCGCCTTCGGATAGCTTCGTGAATCGCATCAGCTTCCGTACTTCGGTTGCGTATTCTCTTACTGGCTCGTTTTCCCGTTGTCTCCTCTGGGCGATCTGTTGTTCCAACTGTTCCTCGTACCTCCGTGGCAGGAAGTACTCCAGTAACTCCTCCCTTAGCTGATTCCAGGTCCTGATCTCCGTTGGCGTGGTGTTCCACCAATCCGCTGCGAGTCCTTCCAGAATGAATGGCATGGTTTGGATTAACTGGTCCATTGCCATTCCGTACCCTCTGGCCCACTGTTCTATCTTCTCCAAGAACTCTAGTGGGTTTGATGTTCCCTGGTACCTTATCCCCCATCCTCGCACTCGGTCGATAATCTCTACTTCCACCTTTTTTCTCGGTTCCTCCATCCTGGACATGTTCTCCTGGTCTCGGGTTTCTCTTACTACCACTCTTCCTGCTCGGGTGCCAATGTGACGGTCTTCCGCCCAATTTGCCTGATAGCTCAGGGACGGCCAGAGTCCGCCTAGTAGTCCAAGTGGTAGCTGCAAGAGATATTCCCCCGATTCCCAGTAAGAACAGGTGGAGAGACTTCGGTGACTTAAGTAGGTTTTCTGTTTATTCACGGCTTAAAATACAGAGTTTATTATCTGGCTCGAGGTTCTGCTGCAGCGTGTCTTCGATGCTCCGGGCTGCGGCCGCCGGTCAGTTCGGCCCAGAATTCGTCGGCGCTTCGGCACGCCCGACAGGTCAGCTCGGATGGGGGGGTGCCCGGGAGCCTGTGGAGAGAGAAAAGAACAGAAAGAGCGGTGGGGACTCGGAAGTCTTCCCAGAGGGCGGATTCGTAAATCTTCAGAGCGTAGGTGCGGCGGACTCGGAAGTCTTCAGTCGCAGGAGAGAATGCGCGGCGGACTCGTAAGTCTTCGGTTTGCGGGAGAGAGGGTGGCGGACTCGTAAGTCTTCACAGAGAGAATGCGCGGCGGACTCGTAAGTCTTCGGTTTGCGAGAGAGAGAGAGTGGCGGACTCGTATGTCTTCAAAGAGAGAATGCGCGGCGGACTCGTAAGTCTTCACCGAGAGAGAGAGAGAGGGGGCGGGCGGACTCGTAAGTCTTCACCGAGAGAGAGAGGGGGCGGGCGGACTCGTAAGTCTTCACGAGAGGGGAGGGGGGGCGGGCGGACTCGTAAGTCTTCAGCGAGAGAGAGAGAGGGGCGGGCGGACTCGTAAGTCTTCACCGAGAGAGAGAGGGGCGGGCGGACTCGTAAGTCTTCGGGGGGAAAAGAATCCGGCGGGCCGAATTCGCTTGTCGCGACTCGCAAGTCTATCGACAATTTATTGGGCACCCAAATCCTCGGATTCGGGTCGCCTCCAAAAAGTGACTTCGCTGCTGACTACCAAAGAGTGTGCTGCAAGAGGCTTACCACTCCCGATCGCTGTCGGCCGCTAAGTGATTTCCTTAGGCTAGCCGCGCTCCTTATATAGCGGGCCGCGGCTTTCAGTGTGCCCGCCGCGATCGGCTGCTTCCTCTTCTTCCCTTGTGTGCCCGTAGCCGCTAGTACGGCCCTTTATCGGCGCGCGCGCGCGTTTAATTCAAATTTAAATTATTTTGTGCGCGGCACGCGTCACAAATTCTGCCCGACCAAGTTTTTAATGCGGATGAAACTGGACTTTGCTGGAAAAAAATGCCAAGTCGAACTTTTTTATCAAAGAATGAAAAAGTAGCTCCCGGCTTTAAGGCACAAAAAGATCGTTTTACACTTTTGCTGTGTAGTAATGCTTCAGGCGACTTTCAAGTAATGCCAATGCTTGTTTATAAGTCTCTTAATCCCCGTGCGTTTAAAGGGATAGACAAGAGCAAATTACCTGTTTACTGGAAAGCAAACTCCAAAGCTTGGGTAACTGCAGAATTATTTAAAGACTGGTTCTTGAATTGTTTTGTACCTGAGGTTGGAAAATATTAAAAAAAAAAAGAATTTACATTTTAAAGCACTATTATTATTGGACAATGCCCCAGGACATCCAAAAGATTTAACCCATCCGAATGTCAAAATAAAATTTCTTCCACCTAATACAACATCACTTCTGCAGCCAATGGATCAGGGTACTTTCAAGACATACTACATCAGGCGCTCTATACGCTGGATTTTGGATACAACTGAAACTGACTCCATCGATGTAACCAGTGCTTGGAAGAAATTTTCTATTAAAGATAGCCTTGAGTTGGTAAACTTATCTTTAAAAGAGATAAAGGTGTCAACATTAAATAGATGCTGGAAGAAATTATGGCCAGAGGTTGTTAGAAGCAATGAAATAGAAGTGCCAAAACGTGGATTCCAGAATATATTGGACCTTGCTCACTTGATTGAAGGTGAAGGTTTCGACGACATGGCAAATGATGACGAATCATTGCTTGAGATTGCTGTGAATGAAGCAAACAATTCGAAATCAGCTGACAGCAGCTTTGAAGAAACCGTTCCTAGTTTAACAATAGAAAAGCTATAAGAAGGATTCGCATATGCTAGCAACTTAGAATCGTGCTTTATAAATGCAGATCCGGTCATCGAACGACGACTTAAGTTTAAGAACGATTTGGAAAAAATACTAATGCCTTATAAGGAGTGCTATAAAGAAGCATTAAAGGTTACAAAACAGTCGAAAATGACTGATTTTTGTATAAAGAGCCATTAAAAAAGAAAACATGCTAAAACAAACTGGCTCAAACAATGAATGATATTAATAGAATGAAATGATCTCCTTTGTTTTTACCATTTTTAAGTTTAACCTATTAATTAATTGTTAATTACATGAAGCCACTTTTTTAGTTAAATATTAACTTTTAATTTGTAAAATAAAACTTTAATAAAAACCGACCAAATTTGAACAATCAAAAATTTTAATTGCTGCCAGTTTTGAATTTTGAGAACGTAACCCCTTATTTTGTACTGAATCCATGTTTCGCTTAACACGATTTCGCTTAACACGACATTTTCTAGGAACGTAACCCCCGTGTTAAGCGAGGGCCAAGTGTATATCATCATTGCATTCGAAATCTTTGTGTCATCTCCTATCGATAACAGAGAACCGTAAACCGACGAAACTGTGTCGATAAGATTTCTCAAGGCTGATGCAGACTGCTGCGATAATTTAGGAAGACTGAATAATGTTGAAATATTATTCATAATGATGAGGCACTCGTTATCGTAAACCTTTTTTAAGCTGGCCATTGCCTTTTCGTAATTGCTCTCGGTGACTTGGTAAGCTTTAATTGTTCCTAAAGCTCACCAGAAACACATGAAATTAAATGATTAAATTTTTCGATAACTGGAATGCTTTCATCTTTTTGAACCAAAGTTTCGAAGAGGCTAGCAAAGTTTTTAAATTCCGAATAATAACCACTGAATTTTGGCAGTGCTAAATTCGGAAGACGAACACGACTTGGTGCTACAGCAATTGTTCCCGAGTATCGATACTGGTTACAGTCTGTAAGGCACTATACTAAGTACTTCCAACTCTTCGCCATATTGATCGTTACTATCTAGGTCTTCTATTTGTTCTTGAAATTGAGTTGCCTTATTAATTTTACCATTTAAGTTTTCGAGTTGACATTTTAAATTTTTCTCCGAAATCGGAATCAATCCCTGTTCCAACCGCTCGTTTAATCGGCGAATGGTTCTGACCCGACTTTGGAGCTTGCTTTTTAAATCCTCTAGAGGAGATTTATTTTTCATATCAGTGCTCATCTTTAAATTAATAAATTTAATTATTAACTCTAGAATACCAATGGCTGAAATAATTTAATCGGAACGACGACAAAGCAATAATAACACATTGCGACAAAGTTCAACTTTTTTTCTGTAACTGGAATGAGCGGAACATGTAAGCGAACACTCTAAGCAATTTGAGGTGTGACGAGAATCCCTCGATGGCGTCTAGAAAATCGGAAGTTTGCACAGCAGCGGTCAGTCCGACCGCAGTCTGCCTTGCTTCTTGACGCAAGACTTCCTCATCCAGCTCGAAATGCGCATTTTTGGGCCAGTTCTCATCTTCGTCCTTCAGAAACTCTGGTCCTGTGACCCAGATTGACGCGCCAGCCGCGTCAGAAGGAGCACCGGTCGCGGTCTTCGAACGCCACTTTACGGCTCTCACGAGCCGCTCCACGGCCGGCGGCAATGACACAATAGTGTCAATATGTTGCCGACTGCGCTTGTGCGGATGGACACCGGGACCCGGATCTTCGACACGGGGGCCCTCATTGACCCGTGCACGCCCTCTAGCTGCCCACTACTAGCGTGGGGGACGAACAAGTTTGTTCGGCCACCGTGGGGTCTAAAACCGACGAGAGCGTGCGGCTGGATGTAATGTTCAAAATCGAGCCTCACGTCCGCGTTCGTACGCCGTCCCGAGAGCTCAGCGATGCGGTGCGTGCCCACTTCCGAGGCATTACTCTGGCTGACGAGCGGTTCTATATGCCAGCCACGATTTCCGTCGTCTTGGGCGCGGACATGTATCCGCGCATCATTCAGCCGGGCTTCCTGAGGATTCAGGACGGGCTACCGGTGGCCCAAAGCACCGTTTTTGGATGGGTCGTGTCCGGAGCCTGCCACCAGCCATAACGACGTGGGACCTATTGCAACCCGAGTGATTGCAAGGGGGGCGGGATGTTTAGGTGAGGGGCCCTCTGTGCCGCCTTGGCTCACCCAAACTTAAGAGCGCACCCGCGCTCGCCCCTTTTGAGCTCAGGCCCTCGGGTCGGCCGTCGCTGCTCCCGCTCTCGTGCGTTGCTGAGTAGTCTTCCTGAGTAGTCTTCCTGTAATAGTATTCACATAACTTGTGCTCAGGCGACCAAATTTTCTTTAGAGTTGGCATTTCCTACATTGACCAAAATTTCTGTAAAGTGTTGGCGTCTGCTAATGGTAGGTTCTTCGGGATCTTCCAATCTCTGACGTTCCCCGATTGATCGGGATGATAGCCGGAGATCGATTTCAGTTTCCAAAAATCGAAGGAGAACTCACTACCATTTATTCGCGAATTCTCCATGGTCTGTACCTTTTTCTTAACTTGAGAATTAGACCCTCAAATACCTAGTAAGTTGATACACAATTCCTCTCTACGAATCTGTAAGCGGTTCGCCAGTTCTTCCGTTATAAAATTCGTTTGAGACCCAGAGTCCAGAAGTGCTCGGGCTAAAACGTCTTCACCGCTTTTAGTGCGTATGCTTACGATTGACGTAGCGAAAATCACCCTATCCAATGACGTGACATGCATAACATGTGACGTGGAAGGCTGATCTTGAGTAAAAGGATGAGAAATACTCTCTTGAGGAGGTGGCAACGCTAAACTGTTATCAGGCACTGTGTATCTGTGGAGCAGAATATGGTGCAATCGGTCACAAGCTCGACACTTTTTGCTTTTTTACTTTTGCATATTGACACAGTATGGCCTTTTCGCAGACAATTGATGCATAAGGAGGCAGATTTAAGAAACTCAAACCTTTGCATTAAAGTGAGACTGATGTGCTACACTGCAATAGCTCTTGTACCTGAGGCTTGCTGTTGGAGGAGGTACACGAAAATAAGCTACGATTATTTGCTTTTTTTAAAAAGAATGCGCGGCGGACTCGTAAGTCTTCGGTTTGCGGGAGAGAGGGTGGCGGACTCGTAAGTCTTCACAGAGAGAATGCGCGGCGGACTCGTAAGTCTTCGGTTTGCGAGAGAGAGAGAGTGGCGGACTCGTAAGTCTTCAAAGAGAGAATGCGCGGCGGACTCGTAAGTCTTCACCGAGAGAGAGAGAGAGGGGGCGGGCGGACTCGTAAGTCTTCACCGAGAGAGAGAGGGGGCGGGCGGACTCGTAAGTCTTCACCGAGAGAGAGAGGGGGCGGGCGGACTCGTAAGTCTTCACCGAGAGAGAGAGGGGCGGGCGGACTCGTAAGTCTTCACCGAGAGAGAGAGGGGCGGGCGGACTCGTAAGTCTTCGGGGGGAAAAGAATCCGGCGGGCCGAATTCGCTTGTCGCGACTCGCAAGTCTATCGACAATTTATTGGGCACCCAAATCCTCGGATTCGGGTCGCCTCCAAAAAGTGACTTCGCTGCTGACTACCAAAGAGTGTGCTGCAAGAGGCTTCTGCTCCTCCTTGTAGCTCCTCCACCTTCTGCCTTATCCAGTCGTCCTGGTGTCGCAATCCCTTGACTTCCACCTGCGGTAGTCTCGATAGGGCGTCCGCTACCACGTTAAGTTTCCCCTTCCTGTACTGCACATCGAACTGGTACGGTTGTAGACCTAGCGCCCACCTAGCGACTCTCCCTGCCGGGCTCTTGATCGAGTTCAGCCATCTCAGCGCCATGTGATCCGTTACCACCGTGAATTGATATCCCTCCAAGTACATCTTGAATTTGTCGATGCCCCAATAAATGGCCAGGCATTCCTTCTCCGTCGCGCTGTACTTCTGCTCTGTCGTATTCAACCTCCGGCTTGCGAACGAGATCACATGTTCCCCGTCCTCCGCTTCCTGCGTTAGGACCGCTCCTAACCCGAAGTCGCTCGCATCCGTTTGTAGCTTGAATCGCCTTGAGAAGTCTGGACACGCCAAAACTGGTGCCTGTGTTAAGCCCTGCTTTAGGCCATCGAACGCTCGTTGGTGCTTCTCCGTCCATTCAAATCTCTGTCCCTTCCGGATCAGCTCCTGCAGCGGCCCGGCTCGCTCGGTGAAGTTCGGCACAAACCTCCTATACCACGACGCCATCCCCAAGAAACTGTGCACCTCCTTTGTGGATTTAGGTGCTGGCAACTCCTGAATCGCCGCTACCTTCTCTGGGTCTGTATGGATGCCCTGGTTGCTCACCACATGCCCCAAGTACTTCAGCTCCTCTTGGAAAAAGTGGCATTTATCCGGATTTATCCGCAAGTTCGCCCCTTGCAACCGTTGAAACACTTCCCGTAACCTCTGCAAGTGCTCCTCCTTGGTCCTTCCTATCACAATGATGTCGTCCAAGTATGCAAACGCGTACGGCTCCATCTCCGGCCCGATGATTGTGTCCAATGCCCTTTGGAATGTTGCCGGTGCTGTCGTCAGTCCGAACGGCATCACCTTCCATTGAAACAATCCTCTCCCCGGTACCGTAAATGCCGTATATTGCCTACTTCCCTGGTCCATTGGAATTTGCTAATATCCCGCCTTTAGGTCTATAGTGCTTATGTACTTCGCCTCCCGTAGCTGATCCAGGATAAAGTTCATCCGTGGTACTGGATATGCGTCCTTCTCGGTCTTTTCATTCAGTAACCGATAGTCTATGCACATCCGCCACTCGTTGTTCTTTTTCCTGACCAGTACTACAGGTGCACTATAGGGACTTCTTGACCTCTCTATCAGGTCCAGGGACAATAACTCGTTCACCTGCTCGTCGATAATTGCCTGCTGCTTCGGGTTTCTTGGGTAGTACCTCTGTTTGATCGGCTTATCGTCCGTCAGGTATATCTTGTGCGTTGCTGCGTTACTGACCCCCTGCATCCTCTCGAATACTTGCCTCTGCTCCTGCAGGAAGGCCTTTATCCTCTCATCCAGCGTATTCTCCGGGTCCTGTGTGTCCTCTACTTCCCTTGCTTCGTCGTTGCTGCTCCCTGCCTCCTTTATCTCCAGCTCCAGATTCCCGCAACGTAGAGTGCTCCGCACCTTTGCCAAGAAATCCATTCCCAACAAAATGCCTCCCGCCACTTCTGTCATGATCATAAACACTGTTTCGACCCGTGCTCCTCCGAATCTGATCTCGGCGTGAAATTCTCCTATCGCATGCTGCTTCATCCCGTTTGCCAGCGTTATTTCCGCCCGAACTCCGCTCCATCTCCCGTGTTCTCGGAGCTCCTGGTACGAGTTCCTGCTGATCGCGCTCCGTGATGCTCCGGTATCTATGACTCCCTTCACTGTTCTCTCCCCGACTCCGATCCTTGCCACGATTTGGAATCCGTCGCATGTCAAGTCGTCCCTCGGGTCTGGCTTTTGATGCGTGGCCTGAGCTGCCAGTTTTAGTTGCTCAGGCCTTGGTGGGTCGCCACGATTGCGTGCTGCGTGCCCTGTGCCACCGCATCTAAAGCACCCCTCTTGCTCTATATGTTGCTGCATTGGTCGTATTGCGCCCTCCGTTGCTTCGATCTCCTCCACTTCCACGGCTAATTTCAGGAACTCCGTTAATGTGTTAAACCCGTTCCTCCGCGTGTACAACTTTATTTTGCTCCTGCAATTTTTGTACACCCTGTCCAATTTTTCGCCTTCGGATAGCTTCGTGAATCGCATCAGCTTCCGTACTTCGGTTGCGTATTCTCTTACTGGCTCGTTTTCCCGTTGTCTCCTCTGGGCGATCTGTTGTTCCAACTGTTCCTCGTACCTCCGTGGCAGGAAGTACTCCAGTAACTCCTCCCTTAGCTGATTCCAGGTCCTGATCTCCGTTGGCGTGGTGTTCCACCAATCCGCTGCGAGTCCTTCCAGAATGAATGGCATGGTTTGGATTAACTGGTCCATTGCCATTCCGTACCCTCTGGCCCACTGTTCTATCTTCTCCAAGAACTCTAGTGGGTTTGATGTTCCCTGGTACCTTATCCCCCATCCTCGCACTCGGTCGATAATCTCTACTTCCACCTTTTTTCTCGGTTCCTCCATCCTGGACATGTTCTCCTGGTCTCGGGTTTCTCTTACTACCACTCTTCCTGCTCGGGTGCCAATGTGACGGTCTGCCGCCCAATTTGCCTGATAGCTCAGGGACGGCCAGAGTCCGCCTAGTAGTCCAAGTGGTAGCTGCAAGAGATATTCCCCCGATTCCCAGTAAGAACAGGTGGGGAGACTTCGGTGACTTAAGTAGGTTTTCTGTTTATTCACGGCTTAAAATACAGAGTTTATTATCTGGCTCGAGGTTCTGCTGCAGCGTGTCTTCGATGCTCCGGGCTGCGGCCGCCGGTCAGTTCGGCCCAGAATTCGTTGGCGCTTCGGCACGCCCGACAGGTCAGCTCGGATGGGGGGGTGCCCGGGAGCCTGTGGAGAGAGAAAAGAACAGAAAGAGCGGTGGGGACTCGGAAGTCTTCCCAGAGGGCGGATTCGTAAATCTTCAGAGCGTAGGTGCGGCGGACTCGGAAGTCTTCAGTCGCAGGAGAGAATGCGCGGCGGACTCGTAAGTCTTCGGTTTGCGGGAGAGAGGGTGGCGAACTCGTAAGTCTTCACAGAGAGAATGCGCGGCGGACTCGTAAGTCTTCGGTTTGCGAGAGAGAGAGAGTGGCGGACTCGCAAGTCTTCAAAGAGAGAATGCGCGGCGGACTCGTAAGTCTTCACCGAGAGAGAGAGAGAGGGGGCGGGCGGACTCGTAAGTCTTCACCGAGAGAGAGAGGGGGCGGGCGGACTCGTAAGTCTTCACCGAGAGAGAGAGGGGGCGGGCGGACTCGTAAGTCTTCACCGAGAGAGAGAGAGGGGCGGGCGGACTCGTAAGTCTTCACCGAGAGAGAGAGGGGCGGGCGGACTCGTAAGTCTTCGGGGGGAAAAGAATCCGGCGGGCCGAATTCGCTTGTCGCGACTCGCAAGTCTATCGACAATTTATTGGGCACCCAAATCCTCGGATTCGGGTCGCCTCCAAAAAGTGACTTCGCTGCTGACTACCAAAGAGTGTGCTGCAAGAGGCTTACCACTCCCGATCGCTGTCGGCCGCTAAGTGATTTCCTTAGGCTAGCCGCGCTCCTTATATAGCGGGCCGCGGCTTTCAGTGTGCCCGCCGCGATCGGCTGCTTCCTCTTCTTCCCTTGTGTGCCCGTAGCCGCTAGTACGGCCCTTTATCGGCGCGCGCGCGCGTTTAATTCAAATTTAAATTATTTTGTGCGCGGCACGCGTCACAAATTCTGCCCGACCAAGTTTTTAATGCGGATGAAACTGGACTTTGCTGGAAAAAAATGCCAAGTCGAACTTTTTTATCAAAGAATGAAAAAGTAGCTCCCGGCTTTAAGGCACAAAAAGATCGTTTTACACTTTTGCTGTGTAGTAATGCTTCAGGCGACTTTCAAGTAATGCCAATGCTTGTTTATAAGTCTCTTAATCCCCGTGCGTTTAAAGGGATAGACAAGAGCAAATTACCTGTTTACTGGAAAGCAAACTCCAAAGCTTGGGTAACTGCAGAATTATTTAAAGACTGGTTCTTGAATTGTTTTGTACCTGAGGTTGGAAAATATTAAAAAAAAAAAGAATTTACATTTTAAAGCACTATTATTATTGGACAATGCCCCAGGACATCCAAAAGATTTAACCCATCCGAATGTCAAAATAAAATTTCTTCCACCTAATACAACATCACTTCTGCAGCCAATGGATCAGGGTACTTTCAAGACATACTACATCAGGCGCTCTATACGCTGGATTTTGGATACAACTGAAACTGACTCCATCGATGTAACCAGTGCTTGGAAGAAATTTTCTATTAAAGATAGCCTTGAGTTGGTAAACTTATCTTTAAAAGAGATAAAGGTGTCAACATTAAATAGATGCTGGAAGAAATTATGGCCAGAGGTTGTTAGAAGCAATGAAATAGAAGTGCCAAAACGTGGATTCCAGAATATATTGGACCTTGCTCACTTGATTGAAGGTGAAGGTTTCGACGACATGGCAAATGATGACGAATCATTGCTTGAGATTGCTGTGAATGAAGCAAACAATTCGAAATCAGATGACAGCAGCTTTGAAGAAACCGTTCCTAGTTTAACAATAGAAAAGCTATAAGAAGGATTCGCATATGCTAGCAACTTAGAATCGTGCTTTATAAATGCAGATCCGGTCATCGAACGACGACTTAAGTTTAAGAACGATTTGGAAAAAATACTAATGCCTTATAAGGAGTGCTATAAAGAAGCATTAAAGGTTACAAAACAGTCGAAAATGACTGATTTTTGTATAAAGAGCCATTAAAAAAGAAAACATGCTAAAACAAACTGGCTCAAACAATGAATGATATTAATAGAATGAAATGATCTCCTTTGTTTTTACCATTTTTAAGTTTAACCTATTAATTAATTGTTAATTACATGAAGCCACTTTTTTAGTTAAATATTAACTTTTAATTTGTAAAATAAAACTTTAATAAAAACCGACCAAATTTGAACAATCAAAAATTTTAATTGCTGCCAGTTTTGAATTTTGAGAACGTAACCCCTTATTTTGTACTGAATCCATGTTTCGCTTAACACGATTTCGCTTAACACGACATTTTCTAGGAACGTAACCCCCGTGTTAAGCGAGGGCCAAGTGTATATCATCATTGCATTCGAAATCTTTGTGTCATCTCCTATCGATAACAGAGAACCGTAAACCGACGAAACTGTGTCGATAAGATTTCTCAAGGCTGATGCAGACTGCTGCGATAATTTAGGAAGACTGAATAATGTTGAAATATTATTCATAATGATGAGGCACTCGTTATCGTAAACCTTTTTTAAGCTGGCCATTGCCTTTTCGTAATTGCTCTCGGTGACTTGGTAAGCTTTAATTGTTCCTAAAGCTCACCAGAAACACATGAAATTAAATGATTAAATTTTTCGATAACTGGAATGCTTTCATCTTTTTGAACCAAAGTTTCGAAGAGGCTAGCAAAGTTTTTAAATTCCGAATAATAACCACTGAATTTTGGCAGTGCTAAATTCGGAAGACGAACACGACTTGGTGCTACAGCAATTGTTCCCGAGTATCGATACTGGTTACAGTCTGTAAGGCACTATACTAAGTACTTCCAACTCTTCGCCATATTGATCGTTACTATCTAGGTCTTCTATTTGTTCTTGAAATTGAGTTGCCTTATTAATTTTACCATTTAAGTTTTCGAGTTGACATTTTAAATTTTTCTCCGAAATCGGAATCAATCCCTGTTCCAACCGCTCGTTTAATCGGCGAATGGTTCTGACCCGACTTTGGAGCTTGCTTTTTAAATCCTCTAGAGGAGATTTATTTTTCATATCAGTGCTCATCTTTAAATTAATAAATTTAATTATTAACTCTAGAATACCAATGGCTGAAATAATTTAATCGGAACGACGACAAAGCAATAATAACACATTGCGACAAAGTTCAACTTTTTTTCTGTATCTGGAATGAGACAAACCTTTTCTTAAAGATTTTTGGATGCTGAATCCGAATCCGTAATCAGAATTTGTTAATTGTTTAATTCACAATAAACGCGCCGCGGGCAACAATTATTGCACTTAACTGCACTTTTATATATGTTTTATATGTATGTCTATATGTGTCACTGTCACTTTTATTTTATTTTGCCACTTTTAATTATTATCTTGTCCACCCGGAGACGCCATAAAATATTTAATTAGTTTATTAAATAGAACCGAAAAAAAACTTGGCGGCAAGATAATTTATTGGGCGTAAAACGAGACGAAAAATATTGACTTTGTTCGATCGATTTCACATTATAATAGCTCTTATGGACTAACTTAAGGAAGGTTGGCGAAGACGGGGCGAATTCGCAAAGACAGTGAGAGAACTTTATTATGCTTCCGCCTTCGCCCTAAACTAGCTTACACTAAACTTTAAATTTTCAATTTAAACTCATGCAACACCACGTTATACCCTCCCTCGCTGTCACTTAAGAATACTGTAGTATTCTGAGCAAGCAATAGCCAATCTCTTTGCTGAGTTTTTTAAAACTACATATTCGCCCTCAAGATCTTCAAATGATACATTTTCTCCAGCTATGCCCAGTTCGTCCTTAATCTTCAGTGCTATTTTAAACGAAAGCTCACTTAGTCTTGATCTTCAACGTGTTTAGCCAGTTTATTCAACAGGTCCCGATGGAATACCGGGCTCTGTGCTTCGGTATTGTTCCGAGGCGTTGTGTAACCCCCTTCTTAAATTGTTTACCTTATCTTTAAAATCCTCAGAATTTCCCCTTATTTGAAGGAAATCATTTTATATTCCTCTCCGCAAAAAAGGTAGCAAATCAGGGTCACATCTGGCGTCCCACAGAGCAGTCACCTTGGACCACGGGTATTAACATTGTCTATTAATGATTTGCCGCAGGTTCTAAACAAATCCATGTACTCATGTACTCATGTATGCTGATGACGTTGCTTGCAGTATAGGGGCAGTTCATGCCAATCAGATCTACAATTGGATCTTGATAACTTCCAAGCATGGTGTTGCATGCTAACAATTTACAACAGCTTAAAATGCAAAAAAATTACGACATTTTCACGTGTCACTTTCCTGCCTGGCTTTAAAGCCATGCTAAACATTTGTATAGCATCGCAGATGGGGCAGTGTCAGAGCAGATAGGAGAGCAGCTGCAATTGTGGAAGCTCTGGACAACTTGGGAGCGGATGTGATGGCCACAGGAAGACCCACCTGTTTTGGATTTTACACTCTTGAAAGGTCTTTAAGGTCGTAGGCTAACCATTGAAGACTCCTTTGAGCTCAGCTCGGATCACATTCCGCTCATTATCAGCCTACACTTAGCGGGGTGTGTCGCTGTGCCTAAAAGGACGCTGTTTCCTTTTGGATCTGATTTCTGGAGGTTTAAGAGGTTGCTGGAGGACTCCATTCGCTTCAGCTACATGATTGTCTTTTCCCTTTAAATACTCGACTGTGAAGTCATATTTTTCTAAGTCGAGCCTCATACGTGTCAGTTTTGAACTTGGATTGACCATTGAAAATAGATATATTAGAGGTCTGTGGTCTGTTCTAACTACAAAATGTTTTCCATAAACATATGGTCGAAAATGTAATATTGCCCAATGAATGGCAGTTAATTCCTGCTCAGTAGTATACTTGTTACTTTCTCCTTTTGTAAACGCTCTTGATGCATATGCAATGGGAAGTTGGAGTCCATTAAGGTTTTGAGTTAAAACCGCGCCGCACGCTTTCTTACGTACATCTGTGATTATACAGAATTCTTTAGTGAAATCTGGGTATTGTAGCAAAGAAGGTTCTTTTTACATAATCTTATAATAATGTGCCTTGAATAGTCGGCCAAATTTTTTATGAAACGTATATAATAGTTACCAAATGCTACAAAACGTCTTGCGCTGTCCGCATTGTGCTGTACTGGGTAGTTCATAATGACATCATATTTCTTCTCGTCGGGAAGTATTCCTTTATCAGTGCATTTATGACCTAGAAAAGACACTTCATGCATAAAAAATGAACATTTTTCTGGATGTAATTTCAGGTTGAATTTCCTACATTTCTCAAAAACATCTGTTAAGTTTTTAAGCATATGTTTTTCGAAACAACCGATTACTATTAAGTCATCCATATAAAGAAATGCTTGAGAAGGCTCTAGTCCAGAGAATGCAATTGTCATCATTCTTTGAAATGAGTTAGGGGCTATTTTTAATACAAAAGGTAATCGCGTGAAGCGATTTCAGCCATTGCTCGTTGAAAAAGACGTTATGTCTCTTGAACTTTTTTCTAGATCAATTTGATGGAATCCTGACATTAAGTCAAGGCATGAAAAATACTTAGCTCGACCTAGTTAATCCAAAATATCATCAATTCTAGGTAATGGAAATTTATCAGATAGTAACTTTTTATTAATCTGGCGATAGTCAATCACTAGCCGCCATTTCTTTAGATCTGACCCCGGAAATGGTTTCTTAGGAACAATTAATTATAATATTAATTCAGATACTGATGTTGAACACAATTCCGTCGGAAATTAACTTTCCTACTTTTTTTTGTATTCCTTCGACTTGGCTGTGTGGGCTTCGATAATTTTTTATATATACAGGTTCACTATTTTTATACCCTGTACCAAAGGTACACAGGTATTATAGTTTTGTGCGAGTGCGATATTCTGTAACAGGCAGAAGGAGGCGTGGCAGACCCCCAAAAGTTACCTAAATATTGATCAGGACCACTAAAGGAGTCGATATAGCCATGTCCGTCTGTCCGTCCGTCTGTCTGTCTGTCTGTCTGTCTGTCTGTCTGTCTGTCTGTCTGTCTGTCTGTCTGTCTGTCTGTCTGTCTGTCTGTCTGTCTGTCTGTCTGTCTGTCTGTCTGTCTGTCTGTCTGTCTGTCTGTCTGTATGAACGCCCAGATCTCAGAGACTATAAGAGCTAGAGACACGAAACTTAAGATTTAGACTTCTTATATCTGCACGCAGATCAAGTTTGTTTTAAATTTTTGCTGCTCCCCTTTTTGGTGGAGCTATTTGAAAAAAACCATATATCTCCCAAATTTATAAAGCTATGTAAACCATATTGATGTATTTTATCAAAATACACAGATTGCCCAAATTTCATTGCGATCGTGCCATAAATAGCGGAGATATAGGCTTTTTACTTTATACACAGTATGTGTACAAGAGGCAGCCCAGGCAGAGGGCTCCAAATAAATCAAAACGTTCATTATACATTTTAGTTATGTTCACATTATTATGAAATTAAGAATACCAATTTCAAATTGGTTAGCGGTGCAGCTGTCTAAGCTGCAGTCTACCCGAAAGGCTTTTTCTGAACAAAGATTGGTTGTCACGAGTTCGAATACCGGCTGCGACGAATGAAAATTTTTTTTTTATACTTTTAGAAAATTATAATTTTTTTATTATTCCCTGTAAATCAAAATAATTACAGTATTTAATAATAAGAAATAAAAAAATTTAAGTAAAGGACTATCTCAATTTTTTTAAATTAAAAAAATTTTCTTATGCGGCAGGATACGAACCCAGGTCATTTGCTTACACGCAAAATACTTGCAGCTTTACCCACTGAGCTATCGACTTTGCTTCTGAAATTGAAGACATTTGCATTACATCTAAATTTTTCTCCGTTTTTAATTTTTTATTCTCCTTCTTTTATATAATTTTGGCACACGCGTTTTAATGGTACAGGGTATTCTACTGTCGGGACACCCGACTGTATTTCCATCTTGTTTAATCTCCGTTTTTGCTTATTTAAGTTGTTTGTAGTTATTGCTTCGGTTTCCAATCCGAATACATCGCTATATTGGGTACATAATTTAGTGAGCTGTGACTTGAACTGAGGAGGGAAGTTTTTCGATACAGACTTTTCTCTATTTTCTAGATTGGGTTTGACTACATCGTAGTCGAAAGTGATTCATACGTTAATTTATTTATAGTGACTACTTTGTCGGTATTTGTTGTATTGAGTAGCCTTATGAAAGCGTTATTGGATGTTGCTATGGTATTTGCAATGTAGATACCATGCTGAATTTCCTGATTTGGAATTAATACACTGTCTTCCTTTGAATTAAGTTTTATTTTCCGAATAACTTGGGATCTTGCTGGCAGAAAAATTGAATTGTTGCCAGTACTGTGAGTTAGCAGTACATTAATTGAAAAATTTTAAATTATCAGGTCTAATCATAAGACAATCTTCAGATCGCTTGAAATCCAACTAACAGTTGTATTTTTTTATAAAATCGATACCTAATATTCCATCACATGGAATAGGAAATTGTTCAGTCACGATCGTCAAAATCGTGTGGAATTATGTATTTAGTGGTCTGTATTTCAATAGAAACTAAACCTTTGGATGTAGTTATTTCTTGACTTATCCTTTTTATATCTATAATATAATTGTCTTAGATATCGTGAAAGTTATCAGAAGTTTCTTTTAAGATTCATATATCAGCACCTGTGTCTATCAGAAAGAAGTTCTTTTCCTGTAGCTACATTAATAAATAAGACGAATATATTCTGGCTGAGATTAATTGTGTGAACTCTTGCATCATTTACTGTTGAGAATTTAAAGGGCTTTCTGAGTTTCCCGATGCATCCTAGGTAACTCTTATATGGCTCTGGGAGTCGTTGTGGCCTTGATTTGAGTTACCACGGTCTCTATGGCCTCTTCCTCCATTTTTCTTATTATTTATATTTTGGTAGTTATTGTAATTATTCCGGTATTTGTTATTATTCTGATTACCGCGAAAGTTGCCCCTATAATTCCCACGCCAGCGATTTGCACGGCGTTGAGCTTGGTTTTTGTAGCACAGGACAGTTTTTAACCGGCCCGTTTCTTTTGTGCAACTATCAACAAATCTAGATACAGCTTCGTTCATGGTATTGAAAGTACCAGATTACATAATAAGTTTAACTCTGTTAATTGTGCAGTTTTTAGCCATTGCTTTGACTGCCTGCTAAGTGGAATAACTTCTGGCTAACTCTAGGGTAAATCCGTCTGTTATGGTTCATCATCAATTTCATCAATTTTGCAGATAATACCTCTACAGTTTCGCCTCTGACGTTGCTTTTTAATTTCGAAATCACCTCAGAAATAGTTTTTTCATTTCCGAGTAGATTCCTGGCGGCACCTTTTAGCTTTGTTTTTATGATTGAAATAGCTAATTCTTCATGCACGCCTTTTATTGACTGTATTATTTCCAATGCATCAACAAAACTTGTCAAATTCTCAGCTTTACCATCGAAAACTGGTACAAGCTTGGATGCTGTATTAATAAAGTCAATATTTGATTGAGCCATTGTAGTTCTGTTAGTCTACTATACTCGAACTATCGTCAGAATCTGTGGAACTATCCAGTTCTGGTATTAACACAGCTGGAATAGTGAAATTATTTAAATCTTCCTCCTCTATTTTAGGGTCTAGTTCTTCAGATTCTTTTCATTCCTGTTCATCACTAGTTTCAATTGCTACGGAAGTGTTTATTGTAGTAGGTATGAATAATTCCAAATTAAATTTTTGGTTAATTGATATTAAATCAGATCGTAGTCTGATCAAAAGTTTTGATACTTGTGATCAATGATCTTGATTTAATTTTTCCCTATGACCATGTACTTACTAGTATCCGTATCTCATAAAAACTTCTTACTAGTATTTCTACATGTTTATTAACAGTGTTTCTTTGAATTGGCCTGTTGTGAGCAAGAGATTTGTACGATTTATCGAACTTCGTTGGCGTATGAGGCGTCCTGCCCCTAACACTTGTTGGTGCTGCTACTGCTGTCCTATGGGCCTATGGGCTCAGGCGGTACCGGTGCCGATCATCGCACATGTTTTTAAGCAGGTTGATAAGCAATGTGGGCTTTCCAGGGGTTTAGGGCAATCCTTTGGGATTTCCTTCTTCCTTTTTGGTAGCTGCTTTGGAGGTGGAGGTGTTAGTTTCAGTCCATTTATATTCTTAGTAACTGAGTGAGCTGGACCATTTGACTTTCTTTCTACTAGACTTAATTTTAAAAAATCAAGATCTTCTTGTAGTTTTTGGCTGTTGTTCAGGGGGTGGCGGTTGATTTGCAAATAATAGCCACTTAATGTGCGCTATTCTTTTATTTATTTCATTCTTCACGCCCCCTCGTTTCGCCATTGGTCTATCTACACTCACTCAGTTTTTTATTCAGTTTCCAGCGTTGTTGGTAGTCCTCCAGTTAATCCAGTAAAAATAATCCACTAAAAAATCCAGCCATGAAGTGAATTAATCCAGTTAATTGGTCTCCATGTCCATGCATTCAGTCATCTTCAAAATATTCCTCAGGTTGACAAGCTCTTTGTCACGGTCGCCATGATGTGTATTAATCGGTGTGATTTAGTTAAAAATCATATTGTTTTAGATTTGGTAGTTGAATTTATTTGGTCGTTACAACGAGGGCGCCGCTTCGACGGCTTATTCGTAAGTGTCGTTACATTATTCTTTTAATTGTAAGTAAGGCTAGGTAGCATTGCTGCGCTGCCCGCAGACGGCGGCAGAGCGACGGCTTATGTATATGCTTATGTATATAGGCTATGCGTTCTTAAACGGACGCGCGAGAGTATATGCTAATGTGGTCAGCTCGTGTTACAAATGTGCATGCGCTAGCTCTTTCATATGCTAGCTTAAGGTTTATGACCTGGAAATTTGAGATATGTTTACATTGCAACAATTAGTTACAGTACGCATTCTTTAAGTGTTGTTATTAAAGTTGGTTTTCAATGTGAGCATACTACAGTTCAAAGACCCCGCTGATCTGTTGGCACTTACGCCCGGGCACTTTCTTGTAGAAGGCCCACTTCTCGCCACGGTTGAACCCGAAGTAAAGGGGAATACCACGTCCACTTCTGGCAACACCTGATGGCTCTTCAGCAGCAATTCCGTCTGTGGTGGAAGGAAGAGTACCTTAAGGAACTCCATAAGCGTTGCGGATATGGTGGTCGTCAAGGAAGATAACCTTCCGTCCAATGAGTGGTGTTTAGGCAGAATCGATGCAGTATTTCCAGGATCCAATGACCATGTCGGCGTGATCGACATCAGCACCGCGCGAGGGTTCATAACGCGTCCCGTTGGTCGTCCTCCTTCCGATGGAAGCGCCCGCCAGCCCCCATGAATCGTGTATTCTTCCACTCCAATGCTCCTGTTCGTTGTGCTGTCTCGTAGCTCTGACCATAGTTCCACGTTTTAATTCGAATTTATTACTGATAACGTTGTTTTTGTTTTTCCATCATATTGCCGCCAGTCATACTTAGCACGATGACGTCACGTCCGCGCAACGCCCAAGCACTGGAGAGCAGATGTACTCGAGGTACACAGTCCTACTGCTGCCGAGTCTGCAATGAAATACATCCTCTGAAGAAATGACGCCGCTTTCTGTGTTTAAGCGCCGAAAAGCGGCTGCGGGCGGTTTTCGCAAGCCGGTACTTCGCCAGCTGCCTGGCCCACGAGCACTCCTATCGAGCGTGTCGACAAGGAGATTCCTGTAAGACGTGTGGCCAGGACCACCACTCACTGTTCCATCGCTTTGAGAGGCCGCTGGCTCCGCGCCAGCCGCGTCAAGAGGCGCACCGGTCGCGAAGCGCTGGGGGCAGCGCACGGAAAGCGTCAGCCGCGCCTCAGCCTTTGTCCGCCACTGCCCGGCATGTTTCAGCTGCTCATCGGCCTTCGACCAGCACTTCTCGGCGCTCACCTGCCGCTCCTTGGAAATGTTCCACCAATTGGCGGCGCCCATTGGCCGCTCCTAGGTCAGAACCCTCCACACAGTGGTTGGGCCCAAATAAAAAAAAAACAATTTCAAAATAAATGTACGAAAAGTAAACAGATTACCGCTAAAATGTGTAGGCTTCTTTGTGGCATACCAGATTTTTGGGTTAACCTAAGGGTAGTTTCGAAAAATAGAATTGAAGATGTAAACAAATGTTCACTTTCAGTGCGCAGCCGCGCCGATCGCGAATTTGTCACAACAAAACCGAACTTCAAAGTGGTGCGATCAATTATTACGCGTCGAAATTAAAATTGTTTGTTATGGATTTTGTAGTTAAAGGTATTTTCTACAAAATGAGATATTGGTTGATATATTAATAACATTTATTGTTTTTATTATATTAATTTGAAAAATACTTGTTTTTTACTATATTTTGAACGTCTTTTATGTGTTTAGGTTATAGTTGTGACCCCACAAAAATCCACACTTCGTTTGTATACCAATGTGTTTGTCGGGCTTTGAAGATAAGAAATATGAAAAAAAATTCTGCCGAAATTTTCCCATTTGCCTTACATGATAAAAACACCAACAACACCTTAAGAGGTGGGGAAGGGGTGGGGGTAAGGTTAATTTGGTAAAAAACGAGCCACTTGATGTGGCGAAACGGCTAAAGTTCGCTGATTTAAATAAATAACATATAATAGTATAAAACTTCGAGATTAAAAAAAAAATGAATCTGTTAAAACACATATAGAGGTTTAGGAGCTATTGAGAATCTCCCGAGTCCCCCCCAAAAAAAGATGGTTCGCAGTGTTAATCCTAACTGTCTACAAAATCATCCGATTTTAAAAAAATATAATGCATTCGTTAAAGAATAAGTGTCCCTAGATACTTACAAACTAATTTTTTTTTTAGATTTTTTTTAAATTTTTATCAAAGTTGGAAGTTGAACCCTCTTTTTTGACTAACAAACGTAATTTACGTTGTAAATTTTAAAATATAATATAATTATTTTAAAAAAATGCACTACGTAAGTACTTAAAGAATCAGTTACAGAAGTTATCATATAAATTTCAAAACGATCGGTGCTGTAGATTTTGAGTAATCGGGTAAACCGATTTGGAAAACTAAATTTTTCAGGAGAGCGTTTTAAAGTTACTGATGCTCAAGTGTTTGACAGCAAACGACCTCCGCTTAACTAACCATATCTTCGTTAACTTTGATATGATCGATGTTAAACTTTTACACAATATTTTTAACATATTTCACATTGGAAGAACAAAAAAAAAAAACGAAAAAAAAATGTAATACCCTGTTAACATATATTTGGGTTCGTTTTGCTGTTATTTATTAGTTATGTTTTTGCTCTGTCTTCTTGTGTCATGCTTGTGTTCAATTGTTCAAAGCATTATACAAGAAAAATTTCACGAGTTGACACTAATGTTGATCTTCTAAATCGATTGCTCGAAGTCTGAAGTTAGGACCCTTCCATAACTGGCCAAAGAAATCTGCAATGCACAAAAAAAAAACAAAATTGCTAAGCGCTGTTCATTTGTTGTTAGACGAATAAAATTCATAATATAATTATTTTCTTATTTTTTTTATTTTTGGGTACTAAGATTCCACCAACTTTCTCCTTAAGGGGACAAATATTTAATATAGGTATTGGAAAAAAATTTTTTTTTCAAAATTTGACCATCCTTTGTATGGGAGCTATAGGATATAGTTATCCGATATTATTCAAAATTGGTAGGGATGTATAAACCTACACAAAACACCTAATCTTTTATATTGGTTATGATAGCTTGAAAAATAAAAAAAGTTTTTTATAGTAGATGTCGTTTTGAAACCGATCGTTCCCATGGCAGCTATACGATATATACGGGCTATGAAAACAATTTTTTTACAGTATACTTAGAATATTTTTTTAGATTTTTGGTGTAAATTTCATAACGGTATGGCCACTAGAAGTATTTTTGGCCGCGTCTCCATACAAGCCCGACCACTATGCGCCACTGTCCGGGGATCTTCAGCCGCTCGGCCTCCTTCATCCGCCGGTGCCCGGCAATCTTTAGTCGCTCCACGGCCGTCGGCCACCATTCATCGGCTGCTGCTGCAGCGGATAGCATAGACTTTATGATTTCACAGCAACTGAGTTGTTGCTCAGCGAAAACCGACATCATTGGCCGGCGTCGCTCCTAGGAAGTTCGTTTTGGTTTCCCGCCTTAAACCTGGTGCTTCTGAAAATGATGTTAGGTCCCATCTGAGCAGCAAGTTGAATGTTTCTGGTACCGAATTTACCGTCTCGAAGCTCAATTTTAAACAGAGACGTGATATATCTTCGTTTAAAATTGCACTTTCTGATGGTCTTTTGGATAGGGTTCTGGATCCTTCCGTATGGCCTGAACATACCATTGTTCATGAATTTGTGCACAAAATTAATCCTCGGGCTTTGCACCTCAGTCTCCCATAGCTTTGCCTTCAAAACGTTCGAAGTTTACTGGGAAAACTTAGTAAATTATACGTTAATAGTGTCTCTTTTGATGCTGACGTCATTGTTTTTACGGAAACGTGGCTTAACTCCTCTGTATGTCATTCTGAACTCTTTGCTGGCAACTACGCGGTGATGGTGTACTTATCGCCCTCAAGTCCAGCCTTGCCTCAAATTTGGCTCCTATAATTGATCTCGACTGCATTTTGGAGTTTGTTGCTGTTCGCATTCAAGTCTTTGACTACGTTGTCTATGTTTCATGCTCGTACATCCCACCTAGGTCTGACTTCGACATTTACAATCAGTACCTAACATTCATTCAGAACATCCCCTCGACTCTGAGTGCTAATGACCACCTTATCGTTTTAGGGGACTTTAATCTCCCTCTCATGTCCTGGATACCCTCACCTGATTCTAATGTTCTCATTTCCTCTGTTCCTCATGACTTCATTCACTGACTTATTGACCTTTCATTAGGTCAATTAAACTATGTCAAGAACAGTTGTGACAAAATCTTAGACCTCATTTTTGTTTCTGACATCGCCAATGCTTCTGTCTCCCGTATTGATCCTCTCTTGTCCCGAAGATGTTAACCACCCTACCATAGAGATAATACTTCAAGCCTCGGATCCTTTATTGCCTTGTGCTGCTGCAGACCCAGTAACTTTTCGCTGATTCCGGAAAGCCAACATCACTGACATGAATGCACACTTATCTTTAATTGACTGGACCTTTTTGGATAATACTGATGATCCCCTTAACTTGATTGAACGCTTCTATGACATTTTATATTCTTGTTTTGATTTGTTTGTCCCCTCTCCTCTTATTTCACACAAGCCTCCCTGGTTTACACGTCGTATTTCGTATTTAAAAATTTTGAAATGCAGACATTTTAAAAAATTCCATCGAACTGGACTACAAGCCGACCAAGCCAGGTATTTGGTAGCTTGCTCTGACTTCTTGACTCATAATACCGAATGCTATAAGGACCATTTGAATCGATGCAGAAGTGAATTTCAGACGAATCCGAAGCAATTTTACGATTTTGTGAATTCCTTTGAACTTGATATCGCTAACATATTCGCAAAATTTTTCCAGTCTACGTACTATTCTACCTGTTTCGATTCTACTTCCTTGTACAAATATTCTCTTCCGCTTTCCAATTGCGTATGCCCACAATCAGAGAGGACGATGTTCTTCGGAGCCTGAGATCCCTCAAGCTATCCTTTTCTTTCGGTCCCGATTTTGTGCCCAGTTGTGTTTTGAGAAATGCGTTATGTAGTCTATTGTAAAAGCTTTTTCAATTGTCTCTGAAGTTATTGTTCTTTCCTGACAACTGAAAAGAATCATTTATAATTCCCCTTTATAGGAAATAAGTCAAATATTGAGAATTATAGAGGCATTGCTAAACTTAGATAAACCTAGTTTCCCAAGCTTTTCGAACTCTTAATTACTGGTCAACTACAACACCAATGCTATCACTTATGTCCACCTCGCAGGATGGTTTTATAAAGCAAACCTTCTGGAGTTCTGTGCTGTTATTAGAAATTCTTTTAAAGACAATACCAGTTATTACTGAAAAAACTTTCTTTATTGGGCTTCCCACCTTTGTTGTCCTGCTGGATTGCAACATATCTATCTATCCGCACTCAGAGAGTTGCTTTTAAGGGTGCGTTTTCCGATATTGTGCACGTTTCTATTGGCGTTTTGCAAGGGAGCCATCTCGGACCTCTTCTTTTTGTACTTTTTATTAACGACTTGTCTGATGTTGTTGCTCAATCTCAGGTGATGGTGTACGCCGATGATGTAAAATTATGCTTGCCTCTAACAAACTCTGCGTCACATACGCTTCTATAAACTGATCTGATCTGATCTGCTCGTGCGTATGGTCTCCCCAGTACGCGAAGTATCAGGACCTTATTGAATCGGTACAGAAACAATTCCTTTTGTTCGCTCTTCGCGGCTTAAACTGGGATCCACACCGTCGTCTACCGGCTTACATGGATAGACTGCGGCCTGCCTTCGTTGAAGGACCGTTGGACCTGCCATGGCGTGATGTTCATGCATAAACTCATACACGGTCATATTTCTTCTAGTTACCTTCTTAACCTCGTTAGGCTCTTAGTCCCTACTAGGCCTTCCCGTCATTTTTGTCCCATTGTCCTAGATATTTGTAAGTCTAATTTCGAGATGCATGGATCTTTTCGTGTTGTATGTTCTTTGTACAATGAATTTTATCACTTGTTAAATGTTGAGATGTCCTTAGATTTTAATTCAAATACTGTATTACAATACCTATCCTTACCTCGGCCCACCTGATGTGAGTCGGTGCACATCTTTAAAAAACACTCCCTTCCTCGGCCTGAGGTAAGGGTAGGGTCTTTATATAGCAGTTATTTGCTATTTTCTCAATAAATAAAAAAATAAATAAATAAAATTATTATTTTTATTTTTATTATTATTATTATTATTTTATTATTATTATTATTATGATTATTATTATTAATCTTATATATATATTATTATTATTATTATTATTATTATTATTATTATTATTATTATTATTATTATTATTATTATTATTATTATTATTATTATTATTATTATTATTATTATTATTATTATTATTATTATTATTATTATTATTATTATTATTATTATTATTATTATTATTATTATTATTATTATTATTATTATTATTATTATTATTATTATTATTATTATTATTATTATTATTATTATTATTATTATTATTATTATTATTATTATGTTACATTTTGAGATGTCCTTGGATTTTAATGCAAACTATGTACTACGAAACCTATCCTTACCTCTGCTCACCTGATGTGAGTCGGAGCACATCCTTAACAAACACTCCCTTCCTCGGTCAGAGGTAAGGGTAGTGGCTTTATATAGAAGGTATTTGCTATTTCTCAATAAATAAATTAATTAATAAATAAAAATGTGAACGGCGTGTCACTGAAATCAGTGCTGATGAAAGGCCTACAGCGCTTCAAGCCCTTCCCAGCGGTGCATTATGCAGCCACAGGGCAGATGTGCCCAGAGTTTCCTGTAGAGAAACGGAGACGATCATCGGGATCCCGATAATTATAAAACGCTTCACAATAAAGCAGCACGGATCCGCGACCAGTCCTGGCAATCAAGGACTACCACTGGCGACCACTACCACTGGCTAAAATGAGCCTTTACCAGACGGGTTGGCCGCAGCTTTTCAGAACTAGCGGCAAGAAATGAGTAACATTGAAATCCGATGTCCACGCTACTATTTTGGCGCTAGACGAGTGCAAGCATTACAGCTGCATGTCTTCGTGAATTCCAACCAATTGGCGTTTGCAGCAGCGGACTATTGGCGTGCAGGCGCATTTCATATGTTTTAAAACATAGTGCACTCCAATGAGGACTAAGTCAATCCCGCGACTATAATTGGGAGCTGCAGTATTAGGTAGTGGGGTGGACAATCGACTATGGACGGCTTCTATGACTGTGCTGCACTGGATAAACAGCACCCCCGGAGATCCGATGAACTGTTCATCGGAAACAAGGTGGCAGAAATCTTAGATTGCTGTGGCTAAGCGGTCCTCCATTCCTACGAGAACCTAAAGATCGAGCGAGGATTGGATAATTCCGACGCCAGGCTTAGAGGAGATGAAATGTGAGTTTGACCTAGTTATGGCGAACTTTATAACGTTACAGAGATTTTCGATCTAAAACCGATTGGTGAGGAGTACTGCATAGGTGCTCAGACTTATTCGACGATGTCGTGGAATACGTTGCGATCGAGGGGACCACGAATTAACATCGATGAGGTTTGCTGAGATAACGACACTGATAAGGCAATGATAATAAGGAAAATGAAGCAACGACCGCCAAGGGCAGCTGACTGCGCGATTTGTCTCCATTCTTCAACGAGGACGGAGTAATGAGAGCCAGCGGAAGGATCGACGATGCGTCGTGTGTGCCATACAGCGCTCAAGGATGGCGCTGATGATCGTCGAGCATCATCATCAAAAATATGAGCGCAACAATTGAAGCAATACGGCAGGGGCCGTCGTGGACCGGTGGTTAGAATTAGGAGAGACAACAACAAAAACTTCGTTGTACCCGATCGAGAGGCCAAGACACAGTGGTCGGGCTTCTATGGAGACGCGGCCAAAAATACTTCTAGTGACCATACCGTTATGAAATTTACACCAAAAATCTAAAAAAAATTTTAAGTATACTGTAAAAAAAATGGTTTCATAGCTCGTCTATAGCTGCCATGGGAACGATCGGTTTAAAAACGACACCTAGTATAAAAAACTTTTTTGTTTTTCAAGATATCATAACCAATTTAACAGATTAGGTGTTTTGTGTAGGTTTATATATCCATACCAATTTTGGATAATATCGGATAACTATATCTTATAGCTCCCATACAAAGGATGGTCAAATTTTGAAGAAAATTATTTTTTTCCAATACCTATATTAAATATTCGTCCCCTTAATGAGAAAGTTGGTGGAATCTTAGTCCCCAAAAATAAGAACAATAAGAAAATAATTATAATATAAATGAACAGCGCTTAGCAATTTTGTTTTTTTTTTTTTGTAAATTGCAGATTTCTTTGGCCAGTTATGAAAGGGTCTGAAGTTAGGAGCAATAAAATAAAAACAATAATAATAAAAACCATAAACATATGGCTTTGAAAAATTAAACACAAGCATGACACACAAAGACAGAGCAACAACATAACTAATAAATAACAGCAAAACCGACCCTAAAAAATGTTATTAGGGTATTCAATTTATTTTTGTTTTTTTTTTTCTTCCAATGTGAAATATGTTTAAAATGTTGTGTAAAAGTTTATTATCGATCATATCAAAGTTAACGAAAATATGGTTAGTTAAACGGAGGTAGTTTGGTGTCAACTTCCAATTTTGAGGGTTAAACTTCCAATTTTGATAAAAATTAAAAAAACCAAGTAAGAAAGCTACAGTCGAGTGAGCTCGACTGTGAGATACCCGCTACCCATAATAAATAGTTAATACATTTTTGAACGGCTAATAATTATTACCATATATTAAAATTGCTTATCGAATTCTTATAAGATTCTTTTCCGATTCCAATCAAGAAATGGTAAGAATATTTAGTTGGTCTAGTTGTCAACCAAATGAGGTAGCTGCAGCGGCCGTTTGTGGCTATTCAAAATTATTTCTTTAATAACTTCAACAATTTTTATCTGATCGCAACCAAATTTTTAGGAATCACACAGACTATAGTTCTTAATGTACATTCCAAAATTCGTGACTCTAGCTTTAAAAAGTTATAAAAGCTTTATGAAAGTTATACGCTTTTTGATGATTTGCGGGGGCGGAAGTGGGCGTGGTAAAAATTTGAAACAAACTTGATCTGCGTGGAAACATAACAAAAACTGTCGAAAAAAAATTACTGCCCTATCTCTTATAGTCTCCGAGATCCAGTGTTTCATACGGACAGACGGACAGACAGAAAGACGGACATGGCTAGATCGTCTCGGCTGTTGACGCTGATCAAGAATATATATTCTTTATAGGGTCGGAAATGCCTCCTTCTGTTTTTATGATGTAAGGCAAATGGGCAATTTTCGGCAGAATTTTTTTTTCATATTTCTTACCTTTAAAGCCCGACAAACACATTGGTATACAAACGAAGTGTGGATTTTTGTGGGGTCACAACTATAACCTTAGCTAAACACATAAAAGACGTTCAAAATATAGTAAAAAGCATGTATTTTTCAAAATTAATATAACAAAAACAATAAATGTTATTAATATATCAACCAATATCTCATTTTGTAGAAAATACCTTTAACTACAAAATCCATAACAAACAATTTTAATTTCGACGCGTAACAATTGATCACACCACTTTGAAGTTCGGTTTTGTTGTGACAAATTCGCGATCGGCGCGGCTGCGCACTGAAAGTGAACATTTGTTTACATCTTCAATTCTATTTTTCGAAAGTACCGTTAGGGTAATCCAAAAACAAAGAAGCCTACTCATTTTAGCGGTAATCTGTTTACTTTTCGTACATTTATTTTGAACCTTTTTTTTTATTTTTGGCCTATGGGCTCGACCACTGTGCAAGAGGTGCAGCAAAGTATTTGCTTAAGATCCAGAAACACTTATACGCAAGGAGAGAATGTGTAAGGGCGGCGAGTCTATTCGTTGACGAGATCTGGTGTTCATATGTGATCCGGCCATACCACGAAGAAAGTGGAAGATTTGTTCAAGAGATGGAGTACCTCGTCGAACTTATGTATATTTTTACACTTATCATTATTATTGCTAACCAAAGGCGTTTCAATTGGGTGCTCAAAAAGCATTTCTCGTGATAGGCGAACAGTATCAGACGACATAATTCGATGGCAACTCGGCTTTGGATCCTTTTTTAGGGTGAATTTCAAGATTTGCGGCCAAAAAGCGAATTTTGTAATTCGGTTTTACAAAAATCATTTTAGGTAAACATTACTTTGAGTTCACGAACTTTGTAATGGTAACTTCATGTTGTTCCATGGCTGATAATACTACGCTTTCATCGTTGCTGAAATTGTTCATTTTCGTAAAACTTTTTTACAAATAAGTCAATCAATTCTGACATGTTGTCAAAAACAAATCCAATAACTTGAGTTATTCTGGTGTAAACATAAGTTCTGCGGTATTGCGTCAGTATCGATATCGATAAGTAAAGGCATAAAAAAAATTTTGCACTACATAGATGATCCGAAGTATCAACAATTCTAGGGTGCGGAAATTTATCTGACAAACAGTATTTTATTAATAGGCGATAGTCATTTACTTATCGCCATTTATTTAAATTTTTTTTTACTAATAAGAACGGGCTGCTGTAGGCATATACAGATGGTTCAAATATTTTTGTCATTAATTAGTTTTTATACATGTGCTTGAATTTAATCTGTATAAACTAAATAATCATCCTTTAATCCTAATATTTGCTCATAAAAATTAAGTTTCATTATCGATTTGGTATCTAATCCAAATACTTTATTATATTGGGTGCAAATGGTTGTTAGTTATGTATGAAATTATGACGGAAAGTTTTTTGTAAGTTGAGTTAATATGTACAGATTTTTCACCATTTTCAAAACCTGCTTATACTACAACGTAGTTCGATAGTGGTTCATATTTTAAATTATTTGTGCTGACTCATCGATCGGTATTTGTTGTATTGTGCAGTCTCATGAAGGTATTTTGGGATGTTGCTAAGGTAATTTCTACATAAGTACCTTGTTGAAAAATAAGTATGGAAATGAATACAAGTACAAGAGTCATATTGATCTTCATGCATAACTCGCTTTGTTAATGTTGTGACGAAGTCACATCGTGGCCGCCGCCACTGTATATATACACACTGTAAATATTTGTAAAAACTATGTTAAGTGTAGTTATTAGATGAAAATATTAGTTAGGGATTAGGGACGTAGACGTTAGGATCATAGGGCCAGGCACACACACCGGCCACACGCCGGCAACATCGTCGGCAACATCGCCAGCAACATCGCCCGCAACATTGTCGGGAAACACCGGCCAAGGAGCGGTATGGAACGGCGGTACCGCATCCCAAGGACCGGAACGCGAGATCCGCCGAGATCCGAGCGGCATAGAGCATGATCGGGGGCAAAGGCCTACGGCCTCTCTCCTAGGCGCCAGTGTTTATCGACCACGTTATTTCCCTAGCGAATCCTATCCTATCCCCTCCTCCCCATCTCGGCCGCCGTTGTGTAATTCCAGGCGCCGAACTGGGCAGGACGGAAACAGGAGCGCCACGCTGCTGAGATTAATTTCGAGCGTGGGCGCGGGCGGCTGTTGGGTCATCCCAAGCCGGCTGTTCAATCTGAGAGTGTGCCGCAGGGATTAGCCCAGGCGCCCTCACTGGCGATCGCGAGTCACGGGGTATATTTTGGGAGGGCGACGGCCCGCCGTTGGGACACCGCGGTGGAGCTGCCAAGCCGCGGCCGTTGGGTTTGGACCAGGTCGTGGTTTTTAGGTTTGGGTTGCGGGTGCGGAAGCAGGCTGCTGGATAAATCCCGAGCCCGTCTCCAGTCTTTAGTGGAGGGTTCGGCCGCTGGGAAATTCCGTAGTGTGACTATGATTTTTTGATTTATGCAACGCCAAATATGCGAATGGCGCCACTGTGCGGCGTTGTATTACGAAAATGAAAGAGTCCTATCATTATTCATCCAGTGTCAATGGTACTTTATGGTCACATTAAGTGTCGCAGTCTAGCTTAAATCGTGAAGAAGAAAATGATTCGTGGAATTGAAGGTTGTAATATACAATAAAATACATATTGTAAAACATGTATGTGTAAAGAGCCAAATATATGTTCAGCCGTTGCTACATAAATCTGAAACGGAGCTAGTAAAATATTGGAAATATTGAAAATGGGCGGATTTTTGCACCAGTTTGTCGGATGAAAAGTATTCGCTTCATATTTGCCCTGGCTGCGCACTTAAAACATTTGCACCAGATGGATGTCTGTACATGACACAACCATGTGGGTTTCAGGTCGAAGATCACGCGGATCGCGTGTTTTTGCTAAAGAGCAAAATTTACGACCTCAAAATTGGTACGCAATGGAAACTTTTGGGTTTCGAACTTGTAACATACAGACCGAGATCTTTCACAATCGGAGGGTTCTATTCTCCGTGCTTTTTCCCTGTTGGCCTGTGTTATTATTAGAGTTATAACCTTAGCTCTATTATTTTGGTTTTTTCGTATATAATGTTCTCTATTAATTCCTCTTTCATATCTTCGGCTTATTTATCTATAATCGTTACTATTAGAGTAATTGTTATTCGAATGACCGTTGTTGCGATTATAATTATTATTATATTAATGGCGATAATTGCCTCTACCGCGATAATTACCTTTGTTTTTGTAACTGACGACCTCAGTGAGCGTACAATTTGGAATATTATTTCTGTGCTGCATTAAAGGCAAAATTTTATAGTTTTATTCATTGTTGTAAAGTTTCCTGCCTCAAGGATTGTTTTAAGACATCCATGCTCACAACCGACGCACACACTGCCTTTTTTCAATTGAGGTTGCAAAAATCATAACTGTTAAACAAAATAAGCCACGCTAACCCATTCGACCATTTATAAAGTATCAATTACATTTTAAATTTTGTATCTTTTTATACCCGCTACCCATAGGGTAGAAGGGTATTATAACTTTGTGCCGGCAGGAAATGCATGTAACAGGTAGAAGGAGGCATTTCCGACCCTATAAAGTATATATATTCTTGATCAGCGTCAACAGCCGAGACGATCTAGCCATGTCCGTCTGTCTGTCTGTCTGTCTGTCTGTCTGTCTGTCCGTCTGTCCGTATGAAACACTGGATCTCAGAGACTATAAGAGATAGAGCTCTAATTTTTTTTCGACAGTATTTGTTATGCTTGCACGCAGATCAAGTTTGTTTCAAATTTTTACCACGCCCACTTCCGCCCCCGCAAATCATCAAAAAGCGTATAATTTTCATAATTTTAAAGCTGGAGTAACGAAATGTACATTAAGTACGGGGAGGTAGCCTTACGGTCCTAATAAAAGAATATGAAATAATATTGGTCAAAAGTCTAACACGGAACCCGTGATTTGGTTTTGAGTTTTATTTTGAGCAAAAAAAAAAATAAAAATCATGAATAATCATTATTTAATTCTATTTTTTTGATCAAAAATGATTTTTATTTGTAAGTTATATATTTTTCACTCAAGTCTAATGATTATTTTTGATGAGTAGAGAAAAATGATAAACTGTCTTGATTTGTATATTTCAAAAACAAAAATAATCATTATTTACGGTCCCTGATTAAAAGAGCAACAAATTTCAGCTCCTAAAATTTCATTAATTTATCTTTAGGTTTACCCGATCATTCCTATGGGAGTTTCCTGATCCAAACGATTCTCATACCATATGTGCGTAGGGACAAATAATAACGATTTGTAAAGTTTCAAGTCGATATCTCTAAAACTAACCGAGTTATTAATTAATGCCACAAAAACAGGTAAAAAACCCCATAGTGCAGTGGCTGCATTCGGAGACGGGGCGTTTTACGAAGCCTATAGGTGAGCTGATCGAGGAGCTTAAGCTGGCGTTTGGAGGCATTGAGTCCAAGGCAACATTGAGACGCAAGTTTAAAGCGCGCATTTAGTCACCAGACGAAAAATTCGCCATATATTTCGAAAAGAAATGTAGGTTGGCTCGAGAGGTGACAATGGAGGATGAGGAGTTGGTGGATGGATTAGTGGAGGGCATCCCAATGCCAAGTCTCAGGATGCAGGCGAAGTTGCAATGCTTCGATAGCCCAGCGATTTTGCGAGCGTTTGTGGACATAAAACTACCGGCAAGGGTGTCAGCAGCGGCTAAAATGGATGCAGCAAAGGCGGTAGTAGCAGCAAGGAAACTCGCTGCTTGAATTGCAATGGGAAACGACACTGCAGGAGGGAGTGCACCAAGCCCAAAAGGTCGTCGGGGTCGTGCTACGGATGCGGAGCGGAGGATCGTCAAATTGCGGTATGCCTCAAGAACAAGAAGAATAATTATTTAAGAATATTTAAAATTTTTTGTGGGGAAAATTCAAAGCAGGGCAAGTCCTGCTCAGGGTTGCGTGCGCAGCTACCTCGCGGTCTTGCCGCATCGAGTTCATAGAATTCACCTGGGCTTGATTTGGCACGAATAGTGCTTGTGGCCTGTGCCCCCGCATCTGAAGCAGGCCTCCTGGGTGGCCTTGGCTACAGCGTCCGAGGCTCTGCATCTCGCCCATAACCCATGCATTTGTGGCACCTCCTCGCCTCCTCTGCCTTCTGCCTAATGCGATACACGATGTCGTCCGCTCGCTGCTTCTTGGTCATCGCGGCATTGGGCGCGCGGTTCCCTTTGGGTTCGCTGTTTACCGCCCTGGGTTCGAGATTCTTGGTTCTTGTTTTGGCTCCGGCTGTTTGCCATGCCGCGTTACTTGGTGCAGCGGAGCGGATCGCTTCGGTGCTCGATTCCTCCCGTCTGGGGGTGGTTCTATATTGTTCTATATTGTTTCCCGTTCTTAACGCTTTACAGTCTAATATACAATTTACATCTCCGACATATATGTATGTGTGGCTCTTGTGTAGATATCGTATTCTTGACTCGGATTTAGATTGGCCCTCGAATAGCTGATTTTTCCCCGCAATGAAATAATTAAATGTTTATTTGGAGAATCAATTAAATTGACTACCTAATTATTTTATAAAATTCATTGTTGTGGAGCCGATAAGGACAGACAAGTGTGCGGTGGTCACATTCGCCTTGAGAAGAGACACATGTCCAGGGGTCTTTCTTCATGGTCAGCTGTTGCCGCAACGCGAGGAGCACACATACCTGGGACTGGTCCTGGACAAGAGGCTGACGTTCGCGTCGCACATCAAAAAGACAAGGGCCAAGTTGGAAAACACTGCCAGGCGTCTAAGCTGGCTAACTTGCCCGAAGTCGAAGCTGAGTATTAGGTGCAAGACTCGCCTTTACCAGTCCCTGCTAGCACCGATTTGGCAATATGGAATGGCAATATACGGCAGTGCGGCCAGGACGCATTTGAATCGAATTCAAGCGTTTCAGGCGAAATTTCTCAGACGTATCACTGGAGCGGAGTGGTACATAAGAAATGCCGACATACGCAGGGAATTGCAAGTCCCTGCAATCGGAGACGCCGTGAACACCTTAGCTGCCAGACACAGAACCAGACTTTGGAGTCACCCAAACCCGCTGGCCAGGAGGATGAGCTGGACTAGGACCAGGAGACGCCTGAAGAGGGTCATAATCCGGGAGCTGCCAACCCGGCGATTAAACTAACTTTTAATTAACATTGATACATATTCGATACATAAAATTGTTAAATAATAATAGATATGTAGCCAAATAAGTTTAGCAGCAAACTTGCATACAACCAAATAAACAAACAAAAAAAAAAAAAAAAAAAAATGCCAATTATTGCAGAGTGTTTAATAGACTCTGGAAGCCCAGTCCTATTGATAAAACGGTCATATTTACCAACAAATACTAAGTTAGAACCACAGTAGGAGAGTTATTTGGGAATTAATAGGAGCTTAATAAAAACTTATGGGAAAATATTATGTTTCATATTAAAGAAAGAGATTAAGATTTGGTTTAGATTAATTGTAGTGGCTGATGGGCCTATGGGCTGCAATATTGTACTGGGAAGACATTTTATTGATGCCTGCGACTTAAAAATTGATTTAGAAGCACTAAAAATGGTTACGGTAGAGAATATTAAAACTGATTGCAAGAGGAAATCTAATTGGAAAGTACTTTCCAAGAATTGTATGGAAATTAGGAAATTAGTTGAAGAAAGTTTAGGTAAGAATGGTTAAGGAAAACTCTAGGAGAAAATGTTTTAGGTATAAGGTTAGGAGAAAATGTTCTAGGTACAAGGTTAGGAGAAAATGGTTTAGGTACAAGGCTAGAAGAAAATTGTTTAGGTACAAGGTAATTAGATAATGTTTTAGTTACAAGTTTAGAAAAAATTGTTTAGCTACAAGGTTAGGACAAAATGGTTTAGGTACAATTGTGGGAGATAATAGTTTGGGTACATATTTAGAAGAAAAAGGGTTAGGTCCAAATTTAAAAGAAGATGTTTTACGTACAACCTTAAGGAAAATGGTTTTGGGAGCAGGTGTAACAGAAAATAATTTAGGTACAAAGTTAGGTAAAGACGATATAGGTACAAAATTAGATACAAACAGGGGGGAAGAGCAAATAGGAGTGTTAGAGTAGAAATTTGAGAAAGAAATGTTCCAAATAAATATAGAAGAACAAGAGAAGGAATATAGGGTGTATGACATTGGAGATGGAGTTAGTTATATAGATCGAATGAAGTTAATTAAACTGCTAGAGGAAGGATATATTTAGGTGGCTCGACCTGAGATACCCAAAAACAAGTGTGAAATTAGTAGAAGTTTAGAAAGTACAAAACCATTTAGTTGTGCACCTCGGATATTGTCATATAGTGAAAAGGAATCATTGCAATAATTATTAGACGAATATTTAGACAAAAGAATCATTCAAAGTAGTAAGTCAGAATATGCATCTCCGATAGTTTTAGTCAAGAAAAACTGTGGAGAACTTAGATTGTGTATTGATGTTCGTAGTTTAAATAAAATTATGATTAAGGATAATTATCACATTCCTTTGATTGATGATCTGTTAGACAAGATGGTATAAAGTCGGTGTTAACAAAATGGGATTTAAAAAATGGATACTTTCATGTGTTCGTGAACAAAGAATCAATGAAGTACACATCGTTTACACATCGTTTACAACATTTTTGCGCATGCCAATGGGATTGAAGACGGCACCTCAGGTATTTTAAAGATTTGTAAATGATATTTTTGAGGACATGATACGGGCAAATAGAGTGATAATTTATATGGATGATATCTTAATTGCAAGTCAAGATATTAAAGAACACTTAGAGATATTAGAAGAAGTATTTAGAAGATTAGTGGAGAATACATTAGAGTTGAGAATGGATAAATGTAAGTTTCTACAAAATAAAGTAAAGTATTTAGGTTTCCTAATTGAGAACGCAGGAATTAGATGAGAAAGGATTATAAGCGATAAGAAATTTTCCAATTCCGAACAAAGTGCAGGCTGTACAAAGCTTTTTAGGCCTTTGTTCCTATTTTCGTCGGTTCATAAAAGATTTTTCGATATTAGCAAAACCATTATATGGCTTATTAAGGAAAGACAATACATTTGAATTTGGAAAAGAGGAGATCGATTGTTTCACACTTTTGAAAGGGAAGTTAGTTGCAGCACCGGTGCTGGCATTATATGATCATAAGGACGAGGTCGAGCTTCATTGCGATGCAAGTGCGCTAGGGTTTGGAGCGGTATTGTTTCAAAGAAAGGAAGATAAGAAACTGCATCCAATATTTTATTTCTCTAAAAGATAAACGGCGACGGAAGCAAAGTATCATAGTTTCGAATTAGAAATATTAGCTATCATTTATGCGCTTAAAAGGTTTAGGATTTACTTACAAGGCATATATTTTAAAATTCTAACAGATTGTAATTCATTAACACTGACGTTGAATAAAATAATTTAAACCCAAGAATTGCGAGGTGGGCGTTAGAGTTAGAAGAGTATGATTATGAACTTAAGCATAGGGCAGGAAAACAGATGCAACATGTAGATGCACTTAGTAGGTGTAATAACATAATGATAATACGTAGATGCAAACACGTTTGAAAATAATTTGCCAGGCAAGCTATCTCTTGCTAAAGGAAATTAAGAATATTTTAGAAAAAAGGAACACAAATGGTTTGAGATTTTAGTGGTTATAGATGGGTTTACAAAATTTGTTAGGCTGTACACGACAAAGACAACAAATTGCAAAACTAACGAGCCTGAAAAAGGATAACATTGGGATGTAATTATAGAAAAAGTGGAATATTCGTTAAATAACACGCTTCATAGTAGCATTAAGCAATTGCCCAGTGACATTTTATTTGGAATCGCACAAAGAGGAGATAATGATTGTGCGAATAATTTTAGGCATTGGATGAACGAAGAAGATGAAGTAAGATAAAAATATAAGGGTGACATAATTAATGTATAAAGTGTAAATCATAATTATAAGAAATATTGTGATATAGTTATAAGAAATATTGTAATTTATTTTAAAAAGAAAGACAAACTAGTTATTAAGAAATTAAACAAATCAGAGATAGAGTCAGGACGGCCGAGTTGTAGCAGGCCTAGTAGGATTAGGAGGATCTGGTCTCATTGTAATTACGCTCTCAAGAGAGCAAGAGAGAGAGAGAGAGAGGAGTATCGAGAGTGAGAAACGGAGGTTGTTTGAGAAGCTGCCTGCGAGCAGCACTCTTAAAAACTCGGTGAACGAAGCAAGTCAATTTAAGAAGAAAAAACTGAAATATATCTAAGTGAACTAAAGAGAGAATAATAAAAGCTAAGAATTACTGTCACATTACGCTCATGTTCTAATATTGTTACACATTTGTCAGATTTTAAAAATATTTCTTTTATTTCCCTGATTTGCTTAGCTATTGCTCCCATTAGAGGATTTCCTTTTTCTGATATTATTTGTACATAATACATATGTATGAATATAGCACAATAATATTTCCTGACAATATTACATATAGCACTATGGTCCAAGAGGCTGATATTTATACCCTTGCAGGGAATTATAATTTCAGTCAGAAGTTTTCACCGCAGTTAAGGAGACATTTCCGAGCCTATGAAGTATACATATTCTTGATCAGGATCAACAGCCGAGTCGATCTAGCCATGTCCGTCTGTCCGATTATACGCAAACTAGTCCCTCAGTTTAAAAGTATCTTAATGAAACTTTGCAGAAGAAGAAAGCTATGTCAGTTTTGAACATATTTCCAACTTTAAGATTTGGCCACCTAATATAATTTCAGAATTTCGGTTTTAATTTCATGAAAATCGGACGATTATATCCAATAGGTGCCATAGGAAAATCAGGGAAATAAAAGAAAAAATCATAACTTCGCTGTTTCTCAACACATTTTCATGAGATTTGGCAACTTATTATTATTCCAGAATTTCGGTTTTATTTTTTTGATTGAAATCGGCAAGGGTATACAAACTTCGGTGAGCCGAAGATAGCTTCCTTTCTTGTTTGGCATGAAGTTAATTTATTTCTGTTAATGTTTTGTATTATTGATTTAAAATTTTAAAAGTTAATACAGCACACATACAAAAACTTGTAGAAAACCCTTTAAAACTGAAAACCTTTTAACTGAAGTTTTTTATGAGCTCTCAAAAGTACAAAACCAATTGGAAACCAAAATCGTATTCATTTTATTTTATTCCATTCTTATAAATTTTTCATAAATTAATATTTACTTTATAATTTTAAGTTTCATATTATTACCATAGTGGTTTGTGCTTTTTTTCAACAATACCCTTGTTGGATATTGTAATGTTTGTCAATAGTTTGGAACGCATTGAAGGTGTAATGTTCCTCCTTGTATTCCACATAATTACAAGATTTAAGCCACTTTTTTGAGGGTTCAGGTATATTTATTAGTTAGAACAGAAAGATCCGTTCTTATTCATAGTCAAATAGCGAATGAATATTTGACTTTAAATATTTAGTTGGCTTAGCTTAAAATCGGGTAGCTGGCAGCGCAGCGGCCAATTCTTATGTATCTATGTAAGTATATATGAATAAGAGTCGCTGGCAGAGCAGCGGTCATTGCTTGTGCTTATGTGTTTATATAAAGAGACCGGCGAAGAGTCCATCCGGCAGCGAGAAAGTATATAGCTCACATAGTGACAGAGCCGTTGCCCATATCAAATATGTCGATTCAGCACTATCCAGCCCCAGTTCACTCACCCTGGGCACTTCAGAACTGCTTGGGTCTTGGATTTGTTTATGCACATTGTGGACAAGTTCTTTAATGTGTGTGTAATTGTGCATTTGATATGTTAGTATACTACAACGGAGACATCACCTACTATATTTAAATATTTATGAATGTTTATACATTCTTAAATCTCAGCAACAACAGCCGAGTTGATCCAGCCATGTCCGTCAGTCTGTTTTTTTCGCAAACTAGTCTCTAAAACTATCTGAAGAAATGTTCCATATATATATTTAAAAATTCTCACTCGTACACAAGTCGGAACTGGGAATTCTAAATAGTGCCTGATGCGTGCCCACGAATACTTATAATGTCTCTAGGTTCATCATTGAATTTAATATGTAAGTACTCAAAAAGCTCATCGACTATAGGTCCTTTTTGTATTACTCCAACTAACACTAGGTGCTACTACGTACCGCATTATTACTTACGTACTCAACTTAATTAAGTAATTATTACCAATCCTAGCATTGGAGTCGACACCAATTACCTGTTGGGCTCTAGTGGCCACCTTGATAAATTGTGATAAATTTATCGCTCTTGGCAAAAGGTGGTGAACTTAATGGACGTAAAGCAAGTACTGCGATCATATACAATCCTATTGGGACGAATATAGAATATATGTATTAATCGACGCAACTTTTGATTCCCTTATGCTGGTGTCTTTACAGTGAGGAGTTTGACAAACTTTGCAGAAGATTCTATAATTTTCTAATAACCTAATACGGCGGAACTTATTTATTATTGCGAGTGTTTCAAGCTCAAAACTCTGGTATCGGGACTCAGCAGCCATGGTTATAACGGAATAAAACGAAACAGGATGAATTTTTCCATCAGCTAGTCGCTGCAATAAGATAGATCCAGATCCATGGGCACTGACATCAGTATGAAGCTCAGTTTCTCGCCCAGGATTGAAAATTGCTAAAACAGGTGGATAGCTCAGATCTTTTTAAATTGCTAAACGCCCTTAATTGCTCATAATTTAGTGGAAAAAATCGCCCTTTTTTCTAAAAATCAGTCAATGGTTTAACTATACGCGCAATTGACAAATACACAATTGAAAAATACGAATAGAATCCTAAACAGGAGTGAAGGGAATGAACCATTTACGACACAGAAAACTGTCTCACGGTTTTTAAATACGATTCACTAGAACTCATATTCCTTTTTCAAAAATACACATTTCTTCTGTCTTATCTCCAAATTATTTTCACTAATACAATTTAAAAGCTTACTCAAGATCTCCGCGTCATTAACTTTCTTTGTCGCAAAAACTATATCATCCATGTAAATTTGTGACGGTCTGCCGCCCAATTTGCCAGATAGCTCAGGGACGGCCAGAGTCCGCCTAGTAGTCCAAGTGGTAGCTGCAAGAGATATTCCCCCGGTTCCCAGTGAGAACAGGTGGAGAGAATTCGGTGACTTAAGTAGGTTTCTGTTTATTCAATGCTTAAAGTACAGAGTTTATTATCTGGCTCGTGGTTCTGCTGCAGCGTGTCTTCGATGCTCCGGGCTGCGACCGCCGGTCAGTTCGGCCCAGAATCCGTCGGCGCTTCGGCACGCCCGACCGGTCAGCTCGGATGGGGATGTGCCCGGGAGCCTGTGGAGAGAGAAAAGAACAGAAAGAGCGGTGGGGACTCGGAAGTCTTCCCAGAGGGCGGATTCGGAAATTCGGAAAAATCTTCAGAGTGTAGGTGCGGCGGACTCGGAAGTCTTCAGTCGCAGGAGAGAGATAGCGGGCGGACTCGTAAGTCTTCGAAGAGAGAATGCGCGGCGGACTCGTAAGTCTTCGGTTTGCGAGAGAGAGAGGGGGCGGACTCGTAAGTCTTCAAAGAGAGAATGCGCGGCGGACTCGTAAGTCTTCGGTTTGCGAGCGAGAGAGGGGGCGGACTCGTAAGTCTTCAGAGAGAGAATGCGCGGCGGACTCGTAAGTCTTCGGTTTGCGAGAGAGAGAGAGGGGCGGGCGGACTCGTAAGTCTTCAGAGAGAGAGGGGCGGGCGGACTCGTAAGTCTTCAGAGAGAGAGGGCGGGCGGACTCGTAAGTCTTCAGGGGGAAAAGAATCCGGCGGGCCGAATTCGTTGTCGCGACTCGCAAGTCTTTCGACAATTTATAGGTAACCCAAATCCTCGGATTCGGGTCGCCTCCAAAAAGTGACTTTGGCTGCTGACTACAAAGAGTGTGCTGCAAGAGGCTTACCACTCCCGATCGCTGTCGGCCGCTAAGTGATTTCCTTAGGCTAGCCGCGCTCCTTATATAGCGGGCCGCGGCTTCCAGTGTGCCCGCCGCGATCGGCTGCTTCCTCTTCTTTTCTTGTGTGCCCGTCGCCGCTAGTATGGCTCTTTATCGGCGCGCGCGCGCATTTAATTCAAATTTAAATTATTTTGTGCGCGGCACGCGTCACAAATTAATGAGCTCTACTTCATTATAAAATTTGAACACGTTTCTGAAATAATTCTTTGGAAAACAGCGGGCCATTCTTTAATTGGAATCCATTCCACCTCTATTTTGTGAAATCCGTTTTTAAAATCAATCACCGAAAGACAAAATTTCCCTTCGAAATACTCTAGGCGATCTTCAATAAAATCCCCCAAGTCTATTGACCATTTGTTGATTCTTCGACCACATCACGGTTGCGAATAGGAGCGTATCCAGCTGTCAAAGCGAATAAGAATTAAAAAACAATTTTCAATATGTCTAATAAGGAGGAGCAAGCAGTCACAGAGGCGTTAGATTTGCAGGAAGAATTCAGTCAAGAAATATCGAAGCTCATCCGCAATTTTAAAAAAGACTCTGCGGAAAGAAAGCAAAATCCTACGTATTATAAATCAAAGTTGGCCGCAATCGATGAAGCATGGATCGATTTGCGGATAATGACAAAAATATTCCAGTATCATACGACAGATACAGAATGATAATAACCTATGCAATGGTTCAAACCTCGAGCAATGCCCCCAAAAAGGCAACCTCGAGCAATGCTTTGAAAAATGCAGACGTTGCAAGCTTACCGCAACCTGCAAGCAAGTTGATATCAGCATGTCGGCGACAAAGGACGATTGCTGAATCAATCAAACGGGCCCTGAAAGAATTTTCGGAAGCCGGAAGGGCCATAACAAGGGATTCGATAAACTCATTATGGACCCAATATCAGAATGTCCATTTCGCAGTTCACGAAGAATACGAAGACCCAGTCAAAGAAGGATACGACTAGAAGGGGATGTGCAAAGAGTTTTGGGGGCGTAAACAAATGCATCAAACAATGAAGATGTGCATTTGCCCAGAGTCAGCATCCCAAAGTTCGATGGGGATCTACTCAAATCGACTTATTCAAATGCAAGGTTCATGATACCAACATGCCCACAGGCAGGAAGATGTGGTACCTCAAAACCACCGTAACTGGAAAGGCAACAAGATTAATAAGGCATATTAATCTTAAAAAGGAAAATTACATGAGCGCATGAGAAATATTGGTTGACGCGTACAACAATCCCCGCCATGTAGCAGAAACGATTTTCAATCGTCTCCTGCAACATCATACAAACATTGACGATCCAAAGTCATTAAAAGAGTTGTATATCACAACAATCGAGTCTCTAGCATCATTAAAAGGACTAGGCATTAATATATCCAGCTGGGATACAATCATAATTGCCAACATCAAGCAAAAACTGGATTTTGCAAATAGAGCCCTCTACGAACAATCGTTAGACGGGTCAAGAAAACTCCAAGGTCTAGATACAATGCTAAGCTTCCTGGACCAGCGAAGCCGAGTGCTGGGAACAGGAAAACACAGTCAACAACTGAGAAAGGAGCAGAAGAGCCCATCATGCACTTCTACCAGCGCTGGAAGGCAACCAAATTGTCCTTTTTGCAAACGGACTCATTGGCTATACAAATGCGATTATTTCCGCAGCAAAACCATACCCGAACGAGTCAATTGGGTTCAAAAACAAAAATTGTGTGTTCACTGTTTCAGCAGTGACCACAAGGCGAAAGATTGCCGAGGCCGTACGTGTTTTAAATGTGATAAAAAACACTATACATTGCTGCACCTGAAGGCCACGTCAGGTGTGGCAACAGAGCCACAATCTCCTTCTGTAGCTGCAGCAAGTAACAGAAGTTACAATTTGCTGGCCACAGTCAAGGTATTGGTCAAAGCAAGCAATGGTCAGATGGCCACATTTCGAGCCTTGCTAGACTCAGGATCACAAATTAATGTGATCTCTGAACGAATGGCCTCCAAGCTGTCATTAAAGCTTCACGGTGCATTATTGCGCATCGAGGGCATTGGAGGCAACCCAAAAACCAGTCGAGCTAGAGCAAACGTTCTCATGAAGTCGATGCATAATGATTTTGCTCAACAAGTAGAAGCCTTTGTGCTGCTGCATATCATAGCTGATCAACCAGCTCATGAATTAATTGCCTCACAACTGCGAGTCCCAAACAACGTCACTCTGGCTGATCCAAACTTTGACAAACCAGGAAAAATTGGCTTATCAACGCAGAGCATTATTATTCTTTGTTCTACCAAATCAGATGCTGATGAAGCCGGAAGGCCCAATTCTTCAAAATACAAAGCTTGGATGGATTGTGGCTGGGAAAATTCATGCTGAGCGCAACTCAGCAGCGGCAACCACAGAAGAGGAGGTGGATACGCTACTAGAGCGATTTTGGATACTAGAAAATCTAGACACCAAAGAAAAGGCTCGATCTCCAATAGAAGCTCATTGCGAATCTCATTTCGCAATAGATGGAAAATTCATTTTGAAACTTCCATTTTCTGAAGGAACTTCAGCCATGGGGGCATCTCAAAAAACAGCAACCAACAGATTTTCGGCATTAGAGCGATGAACGCCACCAGAAGTCTGGAAAGCATATGTAGACTTCATGGAAGAATATGAACGTCTTGGACACATGAAACTGACTACCCACACACGTACCCTCAGATCACTACTTCATTCCGCATCACTGTGTATTGAAACCCGAAAGCAGTACCACAAAACTGCGGGTAGTTTTTGATGCATCCTGTAAAACGACAAGCAATAAATAGTTGAATGATAAATTGTACGCTGGACCCACTATGCAGAGCGAGTTGTTTGCAATTTTACTACGATTCCGCACTTATATGTGTTTACTGCAGATATAGACAAGGTGTATCGGTAGGTGTTGATGCACCCTGACCAGCAGTTCCATCAATTAATCGTATGGCGGAAGAAACCATCAGACGATCTAAAGTTTTATAGACTTAAAACTTTCACATATGGTACTACATCAGCGCCAATCCTGGCTACTAAATGCTTGGATTATCTGAGAAGGCCAAGAATCATCTACCACTTGGATCATCCGTACTTAAACATGATTTTTACGTGACTGTCTCACAGAAGCAGACAGTATCCCAGAGGCCGTACAAATTCAACAAGAATTAAACAAAATACTGCTGCATTCCGAATTCAAGCTCCGAAAATGTTGCTCCAAGAACTTAGAGGTATTAAGCCAAATTCCCAAAGCGGATTTCGACTCTAACATCAAGTTAGACGAAACACTCCAACAATATAGTTAAGTTAAGACTTTGGGTTTGCTTTGGATGCCACAAAGGGATCAGTTATGTGGACGATCTTAAACAAGCGAAGCGTCCACCATCACCAAAAGAGTGGTCAGTTCGGAATCATCGCAAATATTCGATCCACTAGGATTATTTGCCCCCGTGGTGGTCAAGGCAAAGATTTTCATGCAGATCCTGTGGGAATTAAAGATGGGCTGGGACGACGAGATTCCTCAGCACCTTCAGGTAGTTTGAAAAGATTATCGCGCTGACTTACAAGCGCTAAACAACATGCAAATTCCAAGACACATATTTGAAGGACAGGTGCCCGTCACACAATATGGAGCAGCAGTGTATGTGCGAGCCACATACAAAAAATAATCAAGTATCCGTCCGTTTGCTGTGCTCAAAGTCAAGAGTTGTGTCGTCAGCTGCAGTTTTAGGAGCGAGTTGACCCATAGAGTCAGAAAGGATTTACGCATGTCGGAGGTCAAGGCATCTTATGGACTGATTCAACTGTAGTCCTGTCCTGGATAAATGCGCCCGCATCATCATACCACACGTGTATGGCAAATCGGATTGCTAAAATCCAGGCGGTGTCGCATCAGTCTCAGTGGCGCCATGTGTCATCCGCGAATAACCCAGCTGATGTACTATCAAGAGGGATTGCGGCAAACAAATTAGCGGAGCACAACCTCTGGCTGTTCGGACCTCTATTCCTACACGGTTCCCTAGACAAATGGTCCAAGGTACCGAGCATCACTCCCAGCGATCTAGAACGACGAGTGAAGCAAGTGAGTTTGCCAACATGCCAAGATCATCTGGGAATCGAACTATACAGTTGCAATCACAGCAACTCCTTTCACAAGTTGCAACGCATTGTAGCTTACATGCTGCGCTTTTGTCACAAGCAGAACCGATCTCCTACAACTACTCTAAGTGTAGTGCTAGGAAACTGATTTTAAGCACTATTCAAAAAATTGAATTCAGTGCTGAGCATAAACAACTGCGCATCCACAGGACAGTGGACAAAAGAAGTTCAATTGTGTCGCTGTCTCCAATAATAGGACATGACGGACTCATCAGAGTCGGAGGGAGGTTGGAAGAATCTAACCTGCAATATTCCGCAAAGCATCAGATCTTGCTTCCATGCAATGATCAAATTGTAAAGATGCTGCTACGAGAGATGCATGAAGAGAACATGCATTGCGGAGCGCAATCGTTGAGAGCCATAGCCAGGCAACAATACTGGAGTCTGAATGACAAAACAATGGCTAGAAGCATCATACACAGTTGTGTCAGATGCACAAGGGCACGACCCAAATTGATGCAACAAATCATAGGTAATTTGCCTGCGGATCGAGTAACACAGGCTCGACAACAGACAACAGACGCCTTTCTAGCCGCTCTTCGGCGGTTCTTGGGTCGACGTGGAAAGCGTCAGACCATTCATTGTGACAACGTCACGAACTTTGTAGGTGCCAACAACCAGTTAAAGGCGCTAGAAGAAACAATCTTCACAGAACAGGCTCAGATCAAGATCGTAAACCAATGCAGTAAGCAGATGTTGGAGTTTAAGTTCATTCCGCCTAGAGCACCATCATTTGGCGACCTATGGGAAGCTGCAGTAAAATCAGCGAAAAGGCTACTGGTATCAGTCACAGCCACATCATCGCTAACGTTTGAAGAGCTCAACACAGTAATTATTGAAGTCGAGGCGATACTCAATTCAAGGCCCCTCACTCCGATGTCATCTGATCCCACGGATACATCAGCGCTCATTCCAGGTCATTTTTTAATTGGTGAACCTCTAGTAGCGCCTCCTGATGCGAATCTTGCCCTACCCAGAAAAGAAACTATGGTGAAAAGAAGGGAGTTAGTATCCAGGCTCAAACAGTCGTTCTGGAATGAGTGGTACATGGAATATCTTCAAGCTGCATACTTAATGGTACGTACTAAATGGAAGACCATGGCCCAGAATGTCAAAGAAGGACTATTAGTCCTAGTAAAAGAATACAACGTGCCGGTAATGAGCTGGTCTATGGGGCGGATAGTAATGACGTATCCGGGCAAAGACAATCAGGTTCGCGTAGTAGATGTCAAAACGGCATCAGGCACATTTAAACGACCAATTACTCGTTTGGCACCTTTGATAAAGGAAGAAGTAGCCACAAAACGTCCACACAGCTCCGGTGAGGATGCAGCGCGAGCAGAAGAGACCCCCACGCAGAAAAAGAAGATGTCATTTCCTATCTTACCAACGGTGCTGGCAATGCTACTCATACTACCGTTAGCAATGGCACAATCAGTAAACGTAAATCCATTTGCAAGTCAGCCGGGAATATTCTACGAACGGCTCGGCAAGTCCAGAACGGCAATTTCGGAATGAAACATAATTGCATTTTATGACTTAAAGCCATATTGGAGCGTCATGGGAATATTGGCTGCTGGGATAGCGGAACTAAAACACAAATGTTCAGAGCTGCGAAACGTCAATGCCTGTAAGTCAATATATGCTAATTTTTAACATGTATTTGGCGAGCTACAAGCAGGAAATGAGTTGATTAACCATTCCCGACAACGAAGAGCTCCACTTGATATCGTCGGAAATCTAGCGAATTCATTATTTGGGGTTCTGGACTCAAAGTATGCCGACGACATGTCTAAAGTGATAAACAACGTCAAGTCTAACGAGGACGTATTGATGATGCTCTTGGAAAATCAAACATCAATTCTGGACTCTACGATAAACATAGTCAGAAAGAGCAGCTCAGCCACCAACGATCGGATCAAAGCGCTAGAGTACCAGATAGGTGCAATCAATCAAGAAAGAGGAAAGTACCAAGGCGACCACTTGCAGCAAGCGTTTATGGTTTTGACCGCTCAGCTAACTCTGGTGACAACGGGAATGCAGCGGAGCAGAGTGAAATAGCAAATGTGTAAACTGACGTTCGCCATCGATCGATTAGTCCGATGCTAGTATCCCCCAAGCAACTCAGGGAGCAACTAGATCAGATGTGGGAACATATCCCACCGGATCAACGGCTTCCAGTATCGTCTGATAATGTTATCCAACTCTACAAAATAATGCATGCCAAAGGCATCACAACGAGCAACCACGTCATCTTTAAGATTTCGCTACCTCTGCTGTCTGTAACACAACAGGAAGTGTTCAGCATCATGCCTATCCCAACATGGAAGGCCGGAAGCTGGCAGCGATTTCGGCTAAGAACCGAAATCATAGCCGTCAATGCCCATAGAGACCAGTTCATGGGTTTGACTAAAGACGAGTTCAATCAATGTATAGAGCTGCTAAATGACGAGCACATATGTTTCAACCACCAAGCCACATTCAGCGTGGAAAATCGGTGTGAATTTCATATATTTAATAACAAAACTGAAACTATATGTGAGGTCTTTTAGTCAAGATCCGAGCTGTTGTGGTTGGCAACGCATCAGCGAAACAGATAGATGTTTGCCACACGCAGTCTCATAGAACTTCAAGCGGTTTGCAAAGGAATCGCTTTCACAGTGCAACTTAACGGAACGGGCTTATTGTTATTGGCCCCAGATTGCACTGCACGCAATTCAAAAATTAGCGTGAGCACATTCAGCACTGTGGTCAGCGAAACGAAGGCCACATATGTTCGATTTGGAAATATCACAAAGATTGACTGTAAGATCCCAAGCCAAGGAAGTCAGCTTGGAGGAACTGGGCGCTTTGCAACGCCAGTTGGTCAAATTAAAGGGGACTGCCTGGAAGGATCAACTTGTCGCTCCTCAACATCATCAAGTAGCTGCTTATGTGGCCCTAGCGATGTCAATCCTACTAGGCATTGTATGGGCTCTTAGCCGGACGGTCGGCAAATGGACACCACGACGTCGGATATTTCTACGCCGGACACCCGAATCCAAGCAGAGGACGATACAACCAGCACCAGAACCTACCCCACAGAGTTTTTCGTTCGACCTTACTGAAGGTTAAACAGGTTAAATAGGGCAATAAGTCGCAGGTCACTTATAGCTGACAATAACCCACATACACAGTAACCCACATTCACAGAAAGGCACATTAGTTTGTTATACGATATTTGTTACCATAAGCATTTTGTACCTATATATACTTATACTTTTATTAATAAAGTCAGTAAGAGTTCTACATCACAGAGAGCTGTTAATTATGAGCCAGACACCATCACCGTGTCTTCATGCCTTCAACCAACCAACAAACCAAACCTCATCCAACCAACCAACCAACAAACCAAACCTCATTCAAACCCAATCAAACCGTCCAACTAGTTCCAAGTGCTAGTTGCGACAACTACAGGCAATAGTTTATGCACTATCTGCCAGGCACCTAAGCCTTAACATAAACACTAATAATAAACCCACGAATATAAAAGATCACTTAAAATCAGTGTTCCAAAAAATTTAATTTTAATAATTAATTTAATTTATAGTTTTTTGTTGTATTGCTGTTTTATTTTTTCCTTTGGTGACTTACGCACTGCTCTGCCGTCGGCGTAACCCAGTGAACTTTTTTCCCGCTCCAACAACAACAAAGCGCAAAGTGAATTCAGAACAATTTAGTGGAGCAAATACTGCAAAGTATTTAAATTTTAAGTATTAACTTTTCGATCGGGAAGGAGCTGAAGGTTTTATTCCACTTTTCCGGCCACATAATATTTAAATTCGAAAATTATTAATTATTTAATTATTAATTCTCCGTACGAACAGAAGCCGAGGTTTCAATTCCACCTTTACGGCTCCAGAATAATTAAATCCGACAACAATTAGTCAGAAAAGAGGGTTAATTATTATAAGATATTTATTTATTTATGTTTTTTTTTGTGTCAAATTCAAGCCAAGGTCAATTTTACCTTTCCAACTCCGCAACATTTAATTTCGAAAATAATTGAGGATTCAATTTTATCGATTATACCTATAAACAATTAATTATTTATTGCGAAAAACAAAAATTCAGCTATTCAAAGGCCCCTCTAAATCCGAGTCAGTTAAGAATACAATATATACGTACGCGTCACATATTTCTATACATATATAATTTTACACATGTTGATTGTCATCCAGTTTTTTCTGAACGAGCACGGACTTTCCGATACCTTTTCATTTTCCAACACTGTGTCTACTCCGCATCAGGCGCCATCCGCCTGCAATCATATCAAACCTCTTTTGGGTTTTTTTGGGTTCTTGCCGTTTCTTTTTCCTCCACATACGGATCGTGCCGCACACGACTTTCCTTTCGACGTCTGCGCCGAGTTGCCAACTAGTTCCTTGTAAGCGCATTTCATCCGCGATATCGCCGTTCTCAGCACATTAGTCTGACCGGCCACCGCTTCGTAAGAGGCACTTTTTGCGCAAGTCAGTCGATAAGCGCTGACCAGCGAAGTGGAATCTGAGAATGCCCACGGGAGACGACAAAAAGTCGCGTCCGATCCCAGCCATCGTGTGGACAGACCTGAATCCGCATCTCCGCGGACGCCTTTTCTAAAGCCCTTAGGCTCAGCCCAGTGCCATTCCAAGGGACCCCCCGGAAGACCCCTTCCGTGGCAAAATTGCTCAAAGTGCGGTCGAAGTGGCGCTGAAAATGTTCTTAGCCACAACAGATCGGATCAGTCAATTTGAGGCCAACATAAATACTCCTGGCGCCCCAGAAACAGATAGCTCCCAGTACATGTTGGAAGTCCATCGGGACCAAATGCGGGCCCTGTGGGAGAAGGTAGAAAAGACCTACGACAGTGCATCTATTCGAGGTGTACTGCCCAGCTTCGGCAAAAAATGTTATCACGCCCCCGTCGACAGGCTGCCGGTTACCCCCAGTGGATACCGAGGTCTTTACGGGTGATTATCTTCGGTGGCCCATCTTCAGAGACTTGCTCACGGCCATTTACATCCAGAACTCGCGGCTCACCCCGGTAGAAAAATTGTCCTACACGCCATTGTTTCTAAGGCTCCGCTTACCTATGAGAGGTTTGTCGCGGCGTGGCAAAGCCTCACTGACCGCTTTGAGAACCGGCGGCTATTGGTCAACAGCCAGTTGAAGATCCTTTTCAATATCCAGGCTGTGCCCCAAGAGTCCGGAGTCGCGCTGAAGGAGCTGCAAGCCACCATTCAGAGTTGTCTGACAGCTCTAGAGATGTCCTCTATCAGTATTGAGGCTTGGGACTGTCTCCTGGTATTCATGATTTCCTCAAAGCTTCCCAAAATCACACTTTCCATGTGGGAGCAAAGCATACACAACAAGGCTGAAATTCCAACCTGGAAGGAATTGGATAATTTCCTGACAGAGCGCCATCGTAGTCTGAAGGCAATCGACGACGTGAGGCCTAGTGGCTCTGGGAACCTTCCGTCAAGATCGTCAAATGCCTCCCCACCTGTGCGCAGACTCCATTCTTACTAACCACGGGTGGCTCCAGCAATTAGAGGGTGTGACCTGTGTTCCAGGGAAAACCACCCACTCCGTTTGTGTCAGCAGTTCCTCGAAATGCATTTTGATGAGCGGTTGAACTATGTGCGAAGGAAACAACTGTGCTTAAATTGTTTCGCACGAGGCCATCAGCATCGTGAATGCCTGACGTGGCAATCCCATGGCAACCGTTCCATTTCCTCCCGTTTCATCAAGTTCACGACCCGTGCCCACCGCGAGGTCATCCGGGTCAAGAGCTGTACTGCTCGGATCAGCGATTATTAATATAAATCATCTTGGTCGCGACTTCAAAGTTCGTGCCCTGATCGATTCAGGTTCCGACGCTACGCTCATATCTGAGCGGCTCTTCAATCGAATCAGACTTCCATTTGACACAGTCCAGACTCAAGTTTCCGGTACCAATCAAACAGTTGCCGGGCACTCCACGAAGCTCTGCAAGTTTTCTATTCGAATTCTCACCAGACCCGGGATACAGTTAGAAGCAAAGGCCTATGTCCTTCCTCAACTGTCCGGACAATTTCGGTCCCACCCAGTTCCGAGAGATCTTCTAAGGGAACTTCCGGATCTCCCCTTAGCAGATCCCTTGCAGCGCCATCGCACCGGAGAGCAGATGTACTCGAGGTACCTAGTCCGCCACTTTCCGGTACGTTTCAGACACTGTTTGGGAATCTGCAGCCACTTCAGCGTCACGGAATCAACGGAGGGACCATCTGCGACGCCTGCCATCAGCCATAAAAGGGTTTTTTTGCAACCGGAGAGATTGCAAGAGGGGGGTGAATGTTCCTGCCAGGAGACTCTTCTCCGCCGCCTCTGCCCTCCTTGTTCTAACGCTCTCTGCTCCTCGGCATTCCCGATCTGCGCTCGCTGTGAGGCGAGCTGGGGATGGCTGGCCCCCTTTCCGCCACTCGGGCCCGTTCCCGCACTGTTAAGCTAAGCTTATCGGTCGGCCCTCATGTCAAGTTAAGTTAGTTTAATGTATGAAGCTGAATCAAATACATGCGACTGTGCCCTTGAATTCTTTCCTGGGTACCAGCAACGTTTCTCCAACTCCAATTCCTGGCTATCTTTGGCGGCAGAAGCGCCCCCCTACACACACACAAAGCTTGATATCATCAGCGTACATGAACACTCTAGAATTTGCCAAAACTTCGGGCAGATCATTAATAAATAATGTAAACAACAAGGGACCCAGATGGCTCCCTTGCGGGACACCTGAGTTGACTCGGAGAACATTAGATCAATTATTTTTAAACAGGCCTTTTTGCGTCCTACCATTCAGATAACTAGAGATCCGCCTAAGAAGATTAATTGAAAAACCCATTAAGTCGAGTTTCCTGAGGAGAAGGGAATAATTAACGGAATCAAATGCTTTACTGAAGTCAGTAAAAATTACATCCGTTTGAAGGTTATTCTGGAAACCCCTTATAATGAAAGAAGTGACATGGAGAAATTACTGATTTACAAAGGTGCTGCAAATGTGGAGTAATAATGTTCTCAATAAGTTTAGGGATGGCCGAAAGCTTTGAGATCCCTCTATAGTTATTGGCCTCCGATTTGATAACTTTTTGTGGAGGGGAATAATGATTGATTTTTTGCAAATAGCCCGGTATTCCGTCGGGACCTGGCAGATAAACTGGCTGTACACGATGAAGATCTAAAAGGAGAGAGCTTTCGTTTAAACATGGACTGAAAATTAAGTTCGATCTGGGCCAGCTATAAGAATACGTCTGATTTAGGTCAGTGGAAGTGGAGTATGTTGTTTGAAAAAATTGGGCAAAAAGATCAATTGTCTGATCGCTCTTCACAGTTGTGATGAAGGATGAGTTACCGCCTTACATTTGGTATTAACAAAATTATAAAACTATTTAGGATCCTGAGAAAATTAGACCCTGCAACGAGTCAAATAGTTTTTGTAACACTGTGCGTTCAATACGGTGAAGTCTGAGTTAGAGAGGTCAGAACGAGAACCGGTTTTTTTAACTTTCGTGTAAAGCCTTGACTTTACAATTTTCAAGCGTCTCAATTCTTTAATAAACCAAGGTGGTTTATTTGAAATATAGGGATAGTATAAGGGAACACATTCAGAGAAGAATGAATTCATCGCATTGTAGAAAATGTCCACGGCATCAGCCATGTCAGTGCACATGTATTGGTCAGACCAGTTAAAGTCAGAAATAAAATTATTCAGCTCGGCGAAATCTGAAAGCAGTAAACTCATTTAGCTGGTCTATCAGATTTCTTCTGTATTTCAGCACCAATGTCGACTATAACATTGAAAGTAGGATCTTCAGGTTGCGTCAGCGGTGCCACCCTCACTAAGCTGAAACTCGCCGGATCAGAGACAAAACAAAAATCAAGCAAGCGCTCTAAGGCGGAAGCGTTTCTAAGAGTATTCCGAGAGCAAGATTCGGGGTACTGAAAATCCTGATATCGGACAACGGAGTCCAATTCATAGGCCGGAAAACGAAACAAGCGATGGAAAAATGGGGCATTAAACAGCAATTTACCGCTCCATACACACCACAGGAGAACCCAACGGAACCATCAGAAGCATCGAAATACAGCCCCGCGCAACTAGTAGGCATAAAGACAACGAAAAATAAAGCGAGCTGACATTAGTGACACGAAACCGTATGTAGACATGAACGAAATATCGCAAAGACACAATACACGGTAACCGTGAAATACCAAACTCATATGACATTAATCGATGGTAAGGTCTTAAACATTGTAACCGGAACCAATTCGTGTCAGTCCTGTCCGTTAGGAGCGAAGCCTACTCAATTGCTTAAAACAAAAGACCTTAACTCGCCAATTTTTGATTTAAAATCAGAGAATTTAAAATATGGAGTATGTCCGCTTCACGCATGGATACGGTTTATGGAGTTTTTGCTGAGAATTTCCTATAGAATTGAAGTAAAGAAATGGCATGTTAAAGGAGATGAAAAGCTTAAGGTATCTTTGCGTAAAAAATGGATTCAAAAGAAGTTGTGGTCTGAGCTTGGCCTTAACAAAATAAAAAAATAAAATAAAACAATAATAAAAAATACCGCAAGACGAGCATTCTCAAATAGTAAAATATTTTCAACTATTTTGGATTTGGACTATAAACGCATCTATAATTTTTATATTATCTTAATAACTATTTCTTCTGAAAAATTCAAATCGTTGTATAACAATACTTTTAATTTATATATGGAACTGTATTTTTGGTACCCAATGTCTCCAACCGTACATAAAATATTAGTACACGGACACCAGATTATGAACCAGTTTATTGTTCCAGTTGGGATCCTTGGAGAAATCGCATCTGAAGCGCGAAACAAATTATATAAGAACGATATAAAGTCCCATGCCAGAAAATGCAGCCGATTAGCGAATATACAAGACGTCTTTCATCGAGCATTGGACTCTTCCGACCCATTTCTCTCAACCATTTCTTTAAAAGAAAGGGAAAAAAAGAACCCAAAAAGACCTCTTCCAAAAGAAGTTATTGATTAAAACACCCAGATCCCGAATTGTATAAGACCGGAAAGCAGGATGAAGAGGCAGACGAAGACGATTTTTATGGCTTAAACGATACTATTTTGGACGAAGAAATTGAAATTTAAACTTAGTTTAATTACAAAAATAAAATTATAATACAAAAAAAATGCATAATGACTTTTTAATTTGTTTTAATTTCGGGATTGTAAATAAGACGAATAAATCAATACTCATTTCTCTATAGAAACCAGAACTATAGTAAAAAATGTGCTTAGAAAAATAAGAAAATTACACTTAAAAAAATTATGGCGCCGAGTAGTCAGAAATGAAGCTTTAGGTTATGTTAAACTTTTTATAATAATATTTTAAATAATAACATTTTGATTTTTAATTTTCTTTTTTTTAAATGCGACATGTACATAATTTTGTAGATATCGGGTTGTATGGGGGCGGGGGGAAGGCGTGGTCAAATTGGCACAACATTTTTTTCGAAATTCTATCTTATTCTCCTAAATTTTTGTGCAAATTTTCATAATTTTAGGTTTGAGGTTAGAGTTCATGCAAAAAAATGGGCTTTTGGACCATAGTGCACAGTAGGCGTTTCAATTGAAAACAGACGCTACAATGTCTTAACACTTCTATGTAATATAATGTTTAACATGTGACGCAGACGCAACACGCAATCTTCTGGTGACAAAATAAAAACAATAAAAACAAGATGGACATACAGTCGGGTGTCCCGACAGTAGAATACCCTGTACCATTACAAGTCGCCGCTCGATTTCGTTCTCGAGAATAAGAAGCCAAAAACTAAAAAACGGAGACAAATTTACATATAATGCAAATGTCAGCTTAACCAAAAGCACAGTCTAAAGCTCTGTGGCCTGGGTTCGATTCTGCCGCCAAGGCAAAATAATTTTTTTTATATTAAATAAGATAGTATAGTATAAAATAATATAATAATTTTTAGTTACAGCTAAAAATTACACAAAAAAAAATCGAACACGTGACAACTAATTTTATTTTAAATAAAAACACTTTGAGCAGACTTCAAATTAGTTAGCTGCACCATCAACCAATCCGAAATCAATAATCTTTATTTGATAAAATGTGAAACGAACGTTTTGATTTATTTGGAGCCTGCGCTGCCTCTGATATACACTTTATTTAAATTATCCTTTATTTACATTTTACAGAAGCCAATCATTTAAAGAAGATGATGGGACTTGGAAGGGAAATGATGATGGAAAAGTTGTAAATAATCAACCGCAAAGAGTAATGGATGATAGAAATGGAATGATGGCGCAAGCTGGATATATCGGCAGGTAAAAAAATAAAATTGTTATACTAAATATTAATTATATTATATATTATTATACTAAATATTAATGATAACACACTAATTTAAATGTCGTTGATCTTTATTTCAAAATGTAAGGTGCTTCACTAATTATTATTAAATATAATTATATTTAAAATTCCACGACACGTATTAAATTTTTATAAGCAACCTTGTTTACATACAAAAAATATGTACATGTCAGGGGCTGTGTGGTTTGCTGCTCCTTGCATTTTGGAACCTGATGCGCAGTGAGTCGCGGTCAACTATGTCCTTTACGTTTTCAGTTTTAGATATCATTGCCGTTTTTTCTTCTTATGGCACGTGCCATGCAGTCTCGTCACATTCAATTGTCTATTCCCTTTTGCTTTCTCTCTCTCTCAGAGACAACTAACACTCGACCGCACCATACAGTTTCGCCACATTCCATTGTCAATTTTTTTTTGCTTTCTCTCTCAAAGACAACCATCACTTGACCGCGCCTCACTCGGTTGAGACGACACTTTCTCGTTCTCAATCCTCGCTTTCACCAATTATGTATTGCTTAGTTTATTTTTTTCTATATTGTTTCTCGTTCTTAACGCTTTACAGTCTAGTTTACATTTTGCTTTTCTTATACATCTTCGACACGGCCATTCTGACTTTTACACGTCCTCGTGTGCCTATTGTAAAACTTGGTTGGTACCATTCTTGCTTAATTTCTCTTTTCATACATCATTCTTATCAAAAAAATAGTCTACACACACAACATTATAAATTGCGTCATCAAATGTCGGTTTCGCAGGCTATCTCGCTTTCTCACATCATACAATGTGTCATTCCAAACTTGCCACCCTAGTCAACCCCGCCACACGCCATGACAGAACACTCCTTGTTCTACACTTATGCCTTCGGCTTGACCTGGTATAACTCTCTCTCAGTAGCTCGTACTCTTCTGCGCAAACCCGCCCATTTGGCTCGTTATCAAACCACAGTTACAAGCTCTTGCCGCCCCTCGCGACGCTTTGCACCTTTAGTGCCAAGACCTACTCAGATCCAAACTTCATCACACAATATCATCCATACAAGGCTAATATTGATCAGATATAGCCCCTGTGTTTGACGTCTCACGACGAGTGATTTTTTCACCACTGTCACTTTTCTCAATAGTCTCATCAGAGATCTGCTCGTCCGGCAGCCCTCTCAAACTCTCGTGTGAATACTTATAAGTTTGCTTGCTAGTCAACGATTTTAACAGGTATCTCCTGCCAAAACTCGGCAACCACAAAAGGTCCTTTGAACTAAGGATCCAAATTGGTCTGATGCCGCTCTTCACTTCTAAGCAAGACATGATCCCCAACCTTGTGTTTTACAATCTTGGTCTTATTCTTATCAACTGGATTCTTTTTATATTTCGAGGGTCTGAGCCCCTGCCCCGCGCCCACGCCCGGAATTAATCTCAGCAGCGTGGCGCTCCTGTTCCCGTCCTGCCCAGTTCGGCGCCTGGAATTATCCAACGGCAGCCGAGATGGGGAGGAGGGGAGCAGAGGGTGATAAAATTCACTAGGAATAGGGTAAAAAGGTGGTCGAGAGTGGATATGTTCATTTCGGATTTATTTCATGGTATTTGTCTCTTAATTGTTAGCTGCGTAATTGTATTTCTTCACTCTTTCCGCTGCCTAGCACACACACCCCGATGTCTTTATGTATATATGTAATTGTAGGGCGGCTTCGCCTCGCTCACCCAAATAACTTGTCCGAAAAGATTTATTGCTGCTCCTTGATCGGTTCTTGGTTGGTTGGGTGAGGTTTGGTTGGTTGGTTGAGGGCATAAAGACACAGCGATGGTGTCTGGTGCATGAATAAAAGCTCTTATATGAGGTAGAACTCTTACTGTCTTTATTAATGAAACTTACCAGTATATATAGGTACAAAATGCTTATGGTAACAAATATCGTACAACAAACTAATGTGGGTTACTGTGAATGTGGGGTACTATCAGCCATAAACGACTTGACACTTATTGCCCTATTTCATTTTCCTCATGTCCGCATGCTATGCATATTCGCTTGACCTGGTAATTGATACTATATTTACGATAAATGCATGTTGCTGCGACTGAAGAATTATTATGTACTATTCTAAATATTATTGCTTATGAATAAACGCTGCTGTGACTGAACATTCTCCCGGCCGTTGAACAGGTGTTTAACCTTCAGTAAGGTAGAAGGAAAAACTCCGTAGGGTAGGCTCTGGTGCTGGTTGTTCCGTCCTCTGCCTGGGTTCGGGTGTCCGGCGTAAAGGTATGAGCCCATACGATGCCTAATAGGATTGACATCGCTAGGGCCACATAGGCAGCTATTTGATGATGTTGAGGAGCGACAAGTTGATCCTTCCAGGTAGTCTCCTTTAATTTGACCAATTGGCGTTGCAAAGCGCCCAGTTCCTGTAAGCTGACTTCCTTGGCTGCCGTTCCTTGGAGTGGCTCAGGTGGGTTCTTATAGGCAATCTTTGTGATATTGCCAAACCGAACATATGTAGCTTTCGTTTCGCTGACCACAGTGCTGAATGTGCTCACGCTAATTTTTGAATTGCGTGCAGTGCAACCTGGGGCCAATGACAATAAGCCCGTTCCGTTAAGTTGCACTGTGGAAGCGATTCCTTTGCACACCGCTTGAAGTTCTATGAGACTGCGTGTGGTAAACATTCATCTGTTTCGCTGATGCGTTGCCAACCACAACAGCTCGGACCTTGATTGAGACACCTCACATAGTTTTAGTTTTTTTATTAAATAACTGAAACTCACACCGATTTTCCACGTTGAATGTGGCTTGGTGGTTGAAACATATGTGCTCGTCATTTAGCAGCTCTATACATTTGTTGAACTCGTCCTTAGTCAGCCCCATGAACTGGTCTCTATGGGCATTGACGGCTATGATTTCGGTTCTTAGCCGAAATCGCTGCCAGCTTCCGGCCTTCCATGTTGGGATAGGCATGATGCTGAACACTTCCTGTTGTGTTACAGACACCAGAGGTAGCGATATCTTGAAGATGACGTGGATGCTCGTTGTGGTGCCTTTAGCACGCATCATTTTGTAGAGTTGGAAAACATTATCAGACGATACTGGAAGCCGTTGATCCGGTGGGATATGTTCCCGCATCTGATCTAGTTGCTCCCTGAGTTGCTTGGGGGATACTAGCATCGGACTAATCGATCGATGGCGAACGTCAGTTTACACATTTGCTATTTCACTCTGCTCCGCTGCATTCCCGTTGTCACCAGAGTTAGCTGAGCGGTCAAAACCATAAACGCTTGCTGCAAGTGGTCGCCTTGGTACTTTCCTCTTTCTTGATTGATTGCACCTATCTGGTACTCTAGCGCTTTGATCCGATCGTTGGTGGCTGAGCTGCTCTTTCTGACTATGTTTATCGTAGAGTCCAGAATTGATGTTTGATTTTCCAAGAGCATCATCAATACGTCTTCGTTAGACTTGACGTTGTTAGTCACTTTAGACATGTCGTCGGCGTACTTTGAGTCCAGAACCCCAAATAATGAATTCGCTAGATTTCCGACGATATCAAGTGGAGCTTTTCGTTGTCGGGAATGGTTAATCAACTCATTTCCTGCTTGTAGCTCGCCAAATACATGTTAAAAATTAGCATATATTGACTTACAGGCATTGACGTTTCGCAGCTCTGAACATTTGTGTTTTAGTTCCGCTATCCCAGCAGCCAATATTCCCAATTATGTTCCATTCCGAAATTGCCATTCTGGACGTGCCGAGCCGTTCGTAGAATATTCCCGGCTGACTTTCAAACGGAGTTACGTTTACTGATTGTGCCACTGCTAACGGTAGTATGAGTAGCATTGCCAGCACCGTTGGTAAGATAGGAAATGACTTCTTTTTCTGCGTGGGGTCTCTTCTGCTCGCGCTGCATCCTCACCGGAGCTGTGTGGACGTTTTGTGGCTACTTCTTCCTTTATCAAAGGTGCCAACCGAGTAACTGGTCGTTTGAATGTGCCTGATGCCGTTTTGACATCTACTACGCGAACCTGATTGTCTTTGCCCGGATACGTTTTTACTATCCGCCCCATAGGCCAACTCATTACCGGCACGTTGTCTTCTTTTACTAGGACTAATAGTCCTTTGACATTCTGGGCCATGGTCTTCCATTTAGTACGCATTTGCAGCTCTTGTAGATATTCTATGGACCACTGATTCCAGAACGACTGTTTGAGCCTGGATACTAGCTCACATCTTTTTAGCAGAGTTTTTCCGGGTAGGGCAAGATTCACATCAGGAGGCGCTACTAGAGGTTCACTAATTAAAAAATGACCTGGAGTGAGTGCTGATGTATACTTGGGATCAGATGACATCGGAGTGAGGGACCTTGAATTGAGTATCGCCTCGACTTCAATAATTACTGTGTTGAGTTCTTCAAACGTTAGCGATGATGTGGCTGTGACTGATACCAGTAGCCTTTTCGGTGATTTTACCGCAGCTTTCCATAGGTCGCCAAATGATGGCGCTCGAGGCGGAATGAACTTCAACTCCACCTGCTGCTTAGTGCATTAGTTTACGATCTTGGTCTGAGCCTGTACTGTGAAGATTGTTTCTTTTAACGCCACGTTCGTGGCGTTGAAACAATGAATGGTCTGACACTT